>CM076573.1:33882677-34286185 GCA_034641835.2 Pinus albicaulis
AATGGCTGAGCTGGAGGTAGCTGTTCTTTCCACTCAATCTGTTCCTTGTCTGCTGATATGTCCTCTGCACCATCATTTTCATACTTGTACAAATCTGCAACATTAAAAATGGGAGATATTTCAACATCAGGTGGCAATTCAATCTCATAAGCATTTGCAGAAAAATTTCTAAGTATCTTGCATGGCCCAATCTTTTTGAACTTCAATTTATTATACTGCTTCTTTGGGAACCTCTCCTTTCTCAAGTGTGCCAAAACCAAGTCTCCTACTTCAAAATGAACTTCTTTTACGCTCAAGTCTGCTCTGTTTTTGTATTTTATGCTGCTACCTTGTAGTTGCTGTTTCACTTGTTCATGTATGGCCTGGATCTCTGAAGCAAATTCTTCACCATCTGCACTCCTTAACTCTACTCTTCCCAGATTTCTTAATTCTGATATTCCTCTGGGATGCATTCCATAAACAATATGAAATGGACTCTGCCCTGTGCTTCTGTTTGGTTAATCATTATATGCATATTTTTCCTGAGGCAAAATATGATCCCACTGCTTGGGATGTTCTCCTGCAAGACTCCTCAACAAATTTCCCAAACTCCTATTCACTACCTCAGTTTGTCCATCAGTCTGGGGATGATAAGCTGAGCTGAAACTCAGTTTAGTGCCAAGTTTCTTCCATAGTGTCCTCAAAAAATGACCCACAAATCTGGTGTCTCTGTCTGAAACAATACTCTTGGGCAACCCATGCAATCTAACAACTTCTTTGAAAAACAAGTTAGCAACATGGGTGGCATCACTAGTTTTATAGCATGGAATAAAATGTGCCATTTTGGAGAATCTGTCTACCACAACAAAGATTGCATCATTCCCTCTCTGACTCTTGGGAAATCCTAGAACAAAATCCATACTCACCATGTCCCAAGGCCTGTCTGGAATAGGCAAGGGAGTGTACAACCCTGCGTTCTGGCTCCTTCCTTTGGCATATTGAAAAATCTTGCAATTCTTCACAAACTTTTCCACTTCGGCTCTCATCTTGGGCCAGAAATAAAAGTGACTCAGCTGCTCATAAGTCTTTTGAGTACCAAAGTGTCCAGCAAGTCCACCACTATGTTTCTCCTTAATCAAATTTTCTCTCATGGAACATTTTGGTATACACAGTTGGTTCTTTCTGAATAACAAGTCTTCCTGCAGAAAAAAATCCAGACACTGACTTCTATCTGTTAGAACAGGGTTACTACATGCTTCAAATGCTTCTTTAAAATCAAGATCTGTTTTATACAATTCTTTGAGAAAATCGAATCCTGCAACTTCAAAATTAGTCTCTTGAACAAGCAAATGTCTCCTACTCAAAGCATCAGCTACTTTATTAGCTTGGAAACTTATATGCTTCAAAACAAAATTAAAACTTTGGAGGTACTCAACCCATTTAGCATGCTTGTGTTTTAACTTGGGCTGCTGTACAATATACTGCAAAGCATGATTATCAGAATACAATACAAACTCCCTGGACATCAAATAATGTCTCCACTTCTTCAGTGCTTGAAAAATTGCATAGAATTCCTTCTCATAAGAGGAATACTTTCTCCTAGTATCATTCAACTTCTCACTGAAATAGGCTACAGGCCTATCATCCTGACTCAAAACGGCTCCAATGGCCTCCCCACTAGCATCACATTTTACTTGAAATGGTTTGGTGAAATCAGGAAAAATTAAAACAGGCTTCTCTGTTATCTTTTGCTTTAAAACTTTAAAATTTCTCTCTGCTTTAGCAGTCCACTTAAATGGATGTTTTCTCTTCCTTATTGTCTCAATTATGGGTGCATTGATCTTACTGAAGTTTCTTATAAAATTTCTGTAAAAACTAGCAAGTCCATGGAAACTCCTTACCTCAAAAACATTCCTGGGTGAAGGCCACTCCAAAATTGCCTTAACCTTTTCTGGGTCCATCTTCAATCCTTCTACGGAAACAAAAAATCCCAAATACACCAACTCTTCCTTCATGAAAGAGCACTTCTTTAAATTTATCAGCAGTTTCTCTTGGTGCAGCTTCTTCAAGACATGATTAAGATGCCTCAAATGTTCCTCTTTAGTTCTGCTGAAAACTAATATATCATCCAAATACACTATCACAAATTTACCAATGAATTCCCTCAATACTTCATTCATGAGTCTCATAAAGGTACTAGGTGAATTTGACAACCCAAAAGGCATTACCATCCATTCATACAGTCCTTCATTTGTTTTAAAAGCAGTTTTCCACTCATCACCCTCTCTAATTCTAATCTGATGGTATCCACTCTTTAAATCTATCTTTGAGAAGTATTTAGCACCACTCAAACAGTCCATTAAATCCTCTATTCTGGGTAAAGGGAATCTGTACCTGATTGTGATCTTATTAATTGCTCTGGAATCAATACACATCCTCCAGCCTCCATATTTCTTTGGGCTCATTACTGCTGGTACTGCACATGGACTCAGGCTTTCTCTGATCAGTCCTCTGTCCACCAATTCCTGTACTTGTTTCCTGATTTCCTCATTCTCTTTGGGAGTCATTCTATAGGCTGCCTTATTTGGTAGATTTGAACCAGGGATAAAATCTATCTGATGGCTGATCTTTCTCACAGGTGGCAGCTCATCAGGTAAATCATCCACAACGATGTCACAGTAATTGTCTAACATCTCTTGTATCTCTACTGGTAAATCAGAAGTCTTTGTAGAAGTAAGAACTACTTTTGGTTTGCAAACTAAAGCAAAGATTACCTCTTCTTCTTCTATCTGCTGCAGATATTCCTTCCCGCTCAGCAACAAGGTCTTTGGATCAATCACTCTGCTGGATGGCTCTCCTTCTTCCATGGGAATCAATATATGATGTACCCCATCTTTGAAGAACTTGTAAGTGTTATTCTTGCCATCATGCAATGCTGCTCTGTCAAACTGCCAAGGTCTACCCAGCAGTATATGACACACATCCATGGGCATTACATCACAAAAAACTTTGTCCTTGTATTTTCCCATTTGCAGCTCTATCTCACATTGTTCTTTCACAACCAGCTGGTGCCCTTTATGCAGCCATCACACCCTGTAGGGAGTGGGGTGCTCCCTAGTATTCAGCTTCAGTTTTTCTATCACCTCAGTGGAAACCAAATTTTCTGTGCTGCCACTATCAATGATTAGCTGGCAGCATTTCCCTTGGAATTTGCATATGCTCCTAAACAAAGTCTTCCTTTGTGCGGGTTCAGTGACTTCTTTGGTTTGTTTCAACAAGACCTTATTAACCACCAAGGACTCTCCCCTCTCTGGAAGAATTTTTTCTTCAATTTCTGCTTCTTCTTCAACCTGGGAAACAACAGCATTTCTTGCACCAGCAACCACATTCTCTGGACACTCATAGTGCTTGTGTCCCACTTCCTGGCATCTATAACACCTCAATTCTCTACCTCTGCCTCTGTCTCTTCCTCCTCTTCCTCTTCCTCTGTAAGAACCCCTTCTTCCATTTGCATCCTCCTCTGTAGATGCATTCTGAGGTGAGCTATTGTTAGCTCCATCCCTGGGTGTAGGCTTTCCTCTACCACCCTAACTTCCCTTCCCACGGAAAATACCTCTCTTCTTGGCAGACTATTTTCTCAGGAGTTTCTCCTCTGCTTTCAAGGCCATTTGATAGGCCTCTTCCACTGTCTTAGGAGACAGAAGACCAATCTCATCTTGGATTTCCAGTCTAAGACCATTCACATATCTGGCAGTCTTCTCTGGTGTATCTTGGAATTTCCCAGCTCTTATGCTCACTCTGTAGAATTCTTCTATGTATTCCTTTACTGTCAGCAACCTCTGTCTCAGGTTCTACATTTGTTTATACAATGTCAGCTGCTAATCACTAGGTAAGAATTTACCTTTCAATTTGGCCATCATTCTGGTCCAGCTCTTGATAGGTTGCTTGCCAACTCTCCTCCTCTCTGCCTGCACTCCATCCCACCAAAGTGCAGCATGTCCTTTCAGCTTTGTTACTGCAAACTTGACCTTTTTATCTTCACTTATTTCTTCATAATCGAAGCACTTGTTCAGTTCGTTTATCTAGTCCACCAGCTCTTCTGGATTCAGTCCCCCTGTATAACTCGACACTTCAATTTTGGGCTTAACTGCAGATCCCAGAACAGTTCTAAGGAGCCTCAAATCAGGAGGAATTCCAACATTTTCTTCATCTTCTTCCATTTCAGGTTTGCTGATGTCTTCAGGATCTCTGGTCTGTCTTTGCTCCACGGCATCCATTCTGGCCTCGACCCTCTGCAACACCTCCAACACCTCTACGTTGGCTACAGGTCTCCTCCTACCAGCACCTCTACCAAGTCGGATTGCCATGTCAGCAAACAACTCAAACTTCCCGCTCTGATACCACAAATGACGCTGTAACAACTGAAAGTTAGCCCAATGGGTGGATGGTCAACGATGATGTGGCTTTGTCAACAATTTAATTTTTTTAACCCCATTCTCTTTCATTTCTCCTACGTGGTATTTTCTTTACTAGGAAATGTTATTTATCAATTTTAGAAAAATTGATAAATAAATATAATTGGCAGCTTTAGAATGTTATATTGTAATTCCGGCTCATATAATAACTATTCAACCCTTATAAATTGTATATTGATACACCACGCCTTTTTAAATAAACTTTTATAATAACATTAGGCCATTCCCATTTTATATTACTCCGCCAACCTTATAAAAAATATTTAATCTTCGGTCTTTATAGTTATAACCCACACTTTGGATACAAAACTTTATAATATAGCCTTCGAACCTTATATCAATATTCTAGCGCTCATAAACATATAGCTGTATGCTCTCCCGTGGACCTGGGCCCCACTCCTATGATGAGTCGACCAATCAACGTATGCAAAGTACCTCTTTTATCGTCCACTCACGTTGATTATCGTTTGTGCATCTATGTCCAACATCCACCGTCCGATGGCCTTCGCCCCGATCAACGACTCGGGTGCATTTCGCTGCGCGCCCCCCGTCGGACTTTAACGCGCGAAATTTCACGTTAACAAAAACCGCTTGGGACACGCGGCATATTCCCTATGGAATCGCTGCCTTCCCGTCAATACCGCCTCCGTACCAAGAGTGGTGCGGAACGAAAAAATCCGCCTATGTAAATCCGCTCCGGTTTTCTCACTACTGTACTTAACTATGGTTCCGTCGGTTCCGTTGTATGATTAACCCAGGTTCGACACGGTCTATTAAACAGAACTTATAGCAATTATACAATAAAACAGGTTTGTTTCTTTATACGGGAATTCCACCAATATTAATCCGGCTTTCCATACCCACTCTCGCCTGTGGTTGAGATGGACTCCCAGGCTATTCAGACCACGAATAGGAGGGAACAACAGACAGTTAAATGCAGAGTTGAAATAGCAGCTTGACTCAGAAATTTAATACAGATGCAGAAATCTATTGCTTCGCAATTAAACAATCCTTTTCATAGAAAAACATTGGTTCTTCCCGATGACAACCAAGCTCAGAAATCGTTTAACTGGAAACAATTTTAACACACAGAGTTTAGTCTGAAATCTCTCACCGCTTGTATTTTTTCATACATTCGAAGAAATTATATACATTACAGTGTGTCTCTTCGGTTCCTCTGTGAGGACCATTTTGGAAATAAAAATTCTAAATGATTCAACTAACTAAACTGACAGTGGGATTGAACCCGACTGTCCGACTTCTACAACGCTAACTAGTCTATTTAAAATAGTCAGCTGAGGTATTGGCACCTAGCTATTACAAAGATGGATTTAGAACCCTCCTAGCCACAACATGTGGACAAAACCTCCTACATTGCTGGCTAGTGTCTAATGCCCCTGCATCACTCATACTTGTGAAATTTCATGAATTGGCTTGCGACCCACATTTCCTCTAATTGTTTGTGCAGGCTGGTGAAATTTTGTTTTTGATGACCTTGAAAACCTTAATACCTAATGGAGACTCTGACTAAATGAAACCATGATAAAAATTACTGAAATAATAATGAAAACTCTTGGTGATGGTACACTCAGTAAAGTTGTGAAATGAGCCAGCAAGTGATGAGATTTTTGAAAAGAGTGAGGTCTCACCTAGAACTACCTCTAGTGACCAAATTTTTGCATGATGACCTAATGGAATGACAAAAATTTCAGAATGGGACCCTAATATGATGTGAAAATAGATATTTTTATCACTGGTGGTAGGATAAAAAAATTGACCCTAACAGAGCCTGTGAAACTTCAGGGTGGTAGTTTGGTCTAGGATGTCGGGGCATTGGAGCTGAAGAAACCAGGGCATTGGAGCTTCCTTCCAGTGGGAGCTGGCGAAGAATAATTTTCTATAATTCTAGGAAGTTTTACCTTTCATTTCAGTTGAGGTTGAAGAGTAAAGAATTTATTAGAAAAGTGTTCAGTGGTTTTTGTCCCAGAGGGGGTTTTCCACCTAAAATTTGTGTGCCTATTTTGTTCTATTGTTTACTGTTGTTACTGGATACACATCAAGAATAATTGAAGATTAACTAATGCTCTAAAAATATTTAAAAAGTGCTAATTGATAAGATATAATGATTCACCCCCCCCCCCCCCCTCTCAGTATTTCCAACACCATATGTAAGATAGATCTCCAAGTAATACAGAAGATTGATGCCAGGTTTCATTTTATTTGCAATTGTATTATGTTTGTTATATAAATCTTCTTTAAGAGGGTGTGAACTCGTTGGTTTGGGCCCAATCAAACCAGCTCATTACACCTTCAGGAACTAAGTGTGGTGTGGTTGTTTTGGTTTTTTTATGGTGTGTATTGGTTTGTAGATGTTATATTTTTTATTTAATTTGATTTTAGCGAATGATTTACTTCATTTTGAGGTTCCCTGGTTTTGTTATATCTCTCTTAAATTTGAGTGAGTGACCATAAATTTGGGCGATGTTTGATGAATGTGTTAGGGATATGTTTCATTTCTATTTAATGATGCAAGTGTAGGCACAGTTCCTAGAAAAGGTTGTGATCTATTTTTATTTTGAACATTAATCCAAGTACAGGCAGAACTTGTAATGTTCCTACTTAGCCTTAGCTAAGAGGAGACATTCAATTTTGATTTAACTTATGTATTATGAATAAATGAATAAAGGAGGACATGTAAAACTCCTAAAAAGTATGAATAAATCAATGCCCATGTGAACAAAGACAAATCTGGGCTATGTAAATAATCACTTGCAGGTGTGAAAGAGGTTTGAACCAAAGATTGGGTCCACCTTGACCACATCAACTACGCTGTCTAGGTTCATTGCATCTCCAAAAGGGACTGCGAAGTTCTAGAAGGGAGCCTCTAATGTGAAGAGGGCTAACTCATCAAAGTGGTTTAGCGTTTGCAAGAGCTTTCTCAACATATAAAAGAAGGAGGAGAGCAACATGAATAGGTTTTTGATAGATCATATTTCTAAAGTATTTTTCTGCTTAGACAAATACAATTCTCTGCTGTTTAGTGGAGGATTATGATTGGAATTCTTGTTTAGGGATTTCATCTCTTCCCTTTAGGACCATTGGAGGATTTATTTGCTGAAGTGAGCCACTATCTGGTTTGAGACCAAGCTCTATTTTCATGAGTAGCATTGGCCCATTGAGGGTTTTGCAGCTGCTATCTTTTGTAGCAAGTGGTGTTCTAGATCTGCTTAGATCTAGCTTGTTTTGAGAGGCTTTCTCTGTTGGAGTGTGTTCTTCAGCCTCCAAAGAGATAGTCTATCCATATTTTGTATCAGATCTGTATTTTCATTCTAGTTTGTTCAATCTCCTTCACCCTCTGCGCAGTTTCTGCTCAATACTACGTTATTTTGTGAGAGGGTTTTCTTGTTTCAGTTTGCTATCAGTTTGGAGGAAGATCTCTTGGTGTTAGGCTTGCCTTCCCTTGGTGATCTGTGGATTGGGTTTCTAATCCATGTTTCTATAGATCTGATATATTTCAGCAATAAAAGTTATCTTTAGAAATATTTGGGTTTTCTGCAGCACTGCAAATTGTAATTCAAATCTACAGCTTATTATGCAATATTTTGATGTAATTCCAATTGGATCTTGTTCTTAAAGTCTTATAGTTTCCATATTTGTATTAGATCTGATGTTTTATCCAGACATATTTCAGAGATCTGAAATTTAATGTAGAGCAGCTGAACCATCTGAAAAATAACGCTGTCTATGTATTTCTGCAGTTTATTCCTAGTTGCAGCTCTAATTTCTAAAGGGATTTTGCCCTAATTCTCTTTGTAATCTGTTGTAGAGGAAATAAGCTCAAATATAAATCTGATTTACTGTTATATCTCTGAATTATCAGATCTTTTTCTTTCCTCCTCTGAGTTTCATTCAAAACTGCGCAATTCTAGTAGCTGGGGTTTCATGTTGTAACAACTCTTCTCTTTGGCTGATTTCTAGCTAGTCTTGACTGTGGGAGATCTGTTTAATGTGATTAAACTGATTTTTTTTCAGCTGAAATTATATATATAAGTCACATACAGCATGAATGAGGGGATCCCAGCCCTGAACTATGTTATTCTTGCTCATATTTTCTTATACAGCGTTTTCATTGAAGACCTTGTTGAGATTCCTGAAAGGGATTAATCCAAGTTCTATAGGCAAAGTCTACAGTTGGCCAGGTAGCCTCTGGTTCTCACCCTATTTTTAGAGGTGACATAACCATTAAATTCCTCTGTAGTCCATCTCTAAAATAGAATCTTGAGAATCCCCAAAAAGGAATATTACAGTGGTATCGAAGCTCCACTCTTAGCACGGGCTATGCTAGCATTGGAGCCTCAGTCATGCTGTGTTCCGAAGATGAAGATCCTCTTTTTGAGAGGGAAAGGAGATACCAGAATAGAAGTCATATAAATTATGACTATACTACTGTTGACGTTGACAAGGGTCAAGACAAGGGGAAAGCCCCTGAATTGGTGAATGATAAAGATAAGGAGGCAGACGAGTTTGCAAAAACTCTCTTGGAAGCTACGCAAGATCTATCCAAGGAGATAAAGGAGATGAGGATAGATCGAATGAGGGAGTCCCTTGGGATATTCCATCAAGGAGAAAGTTAATAAATGTCTCAGTTTGGGACTAGTCAACCTGTGAGCTTGCCACAAGTCCCACAGATCTCACAACACTCTACAATGCCTACCTTCTTGGCTGTAGAGAATGAAGGGCTACAAGAGCCAACCTCTTTGGAAGGCTACATTGCAGAATATGACTCACAAAGTCAAAGGTTCAAGGATAACTTGAGCTTTCAAGACTTCTGCCATCTCAAGGACTGGAGGAGGCCATGGTAGCAATATAGAGATGGAGGTTTCCTTCATGGGAGGCACCACACCATGGGCAGGCTCTTTTTGCCTAAGTTCGATGGATCACCCTCTTGTTCTTCTAAAGCATGGGTGGAGAAGTTGGACATCTATTTCTAGCTGAATAAAGTGCCTGAAGAAGAAGCCATCAAGATTGATGCACTGCATTTTGAGGGAGAAGCCCACAACTGGTGGTTTTATGGACTTTCTATATTGGGGCACAGAAATGTGTCCACTTATGATGAGTTCACTAGGAGACTAGTGGAGAGACTTGATTGGAAAGATCTGAAGGCCCCTTTCATAAGCTTGGCAAAGCTTAAACATACATGAGATGCTGAGGCCTATATCTCTAAATTCCTGAGGTTTTCTGTAATGGTTCCTGATCTTTCAGTAGCAAGGAGAGTCTATATGTTCATTGATGGCCTGGAAGAACCTTTCCATGGGTTGGTTAAATCTACCAAGCCCATCACTCTGCATGATGCCATTGAAAGAACTAGAGATCTCCAAGATGCCTTGCCAAGGTCAAAGGCAACCTTCCCAAGCAAAGCCACTCACTCTTCCAAGGGAAAGGAAGGGAAAGCTACTCCACCCAAGGAGAGCTCACTGAAGAAGCTTCTTAACAATGATCTCTGGAGGGAGTTGAGGAAAAAGAAATTATGTTTCACTTGTTAAGAGCCATGGGTACCAAGACATAGATGTGCTGCTATAAGAGCACACTATATTGAAGTCTTCTTTGATTATGAGGAGGAAGAGGGAAATGATGGACCTATGAGAGGTCACAGTGTTGGTGATGATGAGGAGGAGGATCCATCATCATCCAGAGAAGAAGAAGGAGCATTTTCTCCAACTAGTGGGACTCTTGCTTCTTTGAGAGGAGTGCCCAAGTATTTTACTCTTAGAGTGCAAGGTTCAGTTATGAACCAGAGAGTATCTATTTTGATTGACAGTGGGGCAACCCACAACTTTATTGATGCTCATTTTGTGCAGAGGAGAGGGATCCCTACTGATACTTTTGATGGGTTCTTTGTTTTGGTTCCGAGAGATAGAACTATGCAGTTCATGCAGTATGTTCCATCACTTTCTGTGACTATGGGAACCTACACTTTGGAGGACCACTTCTTTGTAGTGGACAGACTAGACACCAACATCATCTTGGATGTCCAATGGTTGATTACTTTGGGAAAAGTCACCACTGATTGGAAGGCCTTGCAGATGGAATGGGTGGATTTGAAGAGTGGGAAACAACAAGTCATTCAAGGCATGCACACCTACCCTTCACTTGATGTTTCTACCCACACAACAAAGATGGAATTGTGTAGTGGGGGCAAGGACCTCACAGTTCCTTCTCTCATGTTTATGAGAATGCTACAAGGGACATTCCTACATCATGGTAATCCACTTGGGGTGCCATTAGATTCTGTGGGGAAAGCTTCACCAAGTGCTAAAACAATGGAAGAAAGAGTCACAACGCTATGGGAGGAAGCAAGGGGGAGGATCAGCCTTCCCACAAACAATTTTGGCATGCATAGTGCCAAAGAAACAAGCAGCAACAAGGCAAGCACCACCATAGATACATCAACAGTGCTATCTTTGTTGAGAAGTGTAGATCCATATTGGGGGTCTCAACTCCTTGTGGAGTACTCCAAAGATCTACACACCGGGATGATCTTAGAAGGCATAAAGCAAGGAGGAGGCTATTTGGTCCATGAAGGGGTCATCTATCATCTTGGTAAAGTATTCTTGTCTCAAGCCTCCAAGCTTAAGCAAGAGATACTACAAAGAGCACACAAGGAGTTCCTTTCCAGCTACATGCAATCAGCAAAAATCTACTCCCTAATCTTGAAGAGTTTTGATTGGGAGGGTATGGAGTAAGAACTACATCAACATTATGATTAGGAGGAACTACATTAGCACTTACAAGAGTGCAATAGTTATGTGGATATGGGGCAGCCAAGGGATCCTATGCAGGAGACATTTCAGCCATCTCTTTCTTCTCTCAAAAGAGGAGAGAAGCCCATGCCTAACTCTATGTGTGTGGGAGACTTGTATGGTAAGAAATCTGATCTTATGGAGCAAGTTTATTTTTATGATTTGGCACATTCTCTTACCATATGTATGTAGGCCATGGCTCCTACAAGGAGTAATATTACATGCGGATCTTATGGCAATGATGAGGCCAATAAAAATTCCAAAGCAAGCCACTCCCTTGAGGTGCAAAGGGAGATTATTTATCATGATGGGTGCTTCCCAAAAGCACCTAATGAGGGCTTCACTTTCAGCCATGTCAAAGTGACCCATGCAGCAAAGATGTGGTGGGAGTACCACCTATCACACTCATATCTACTCAAAACAAGGAGTGCACTGCACTGGTACCTTATGTGGGATTGTGACCCACCTCCTCAAGTACAAATTTCAGTTTGCCTATATGTGATTTTGCTTCCATAAATAGATGACATATTGGTATTGTTTATGGGTATGTATGGGAAAAAATTAAGTAGTGTAAATAATCACTTGCAGGTGTGAAAGAGGTTTGAGCCAAAGATTGGGTCCACCTTGACCAAATCAACTGTGCTGTCTAGGTTCATTGCATCTCCAAAAGGGATTGCGCAGTTCTAGAAGGGAGCCTCTAATGTGAAGAGGGCTAACTCATCAAAGTGGTTTAGGGTTTTCAAGAGCTTTCTCAACTTATAAAATAAGGAGGATAGCAACATGAAGAGGTTGTTAGTAGATCATATTTCTGAAGTATTTGTCTGCTTAGACAAATACCATTCTCTGCTGTTTAGTGGAGGATTGTGATTGGAATTCCTGTTTAGGGGTTTCATCTCTTCCATTGAGGATCATTGGAGGAGTTATTTGCTGAAGTGAGCCACTATCTGGTTTGATACCAAGCTCTATTTTCATGAGCAGCGCTGGCCCATTGAGGGTTTTGCAGCTGCTATCTTTTGTAGCAAGTGGTGTTCTAGATCTGCTTAGATCTAGCTTGTTTTCAGAGGCTTTCTCTGTTGGAGTGTGTTCTTCAGCCTCCATAGAGATATTCTATCCATATTTTTGTATCAGATCTGTAATTTAATTCAATTTTATTCAGTCTCCTTCACCCTCTGTGCAGTTTATGCTCAATACTGCGTTATTTTGTGAGAGGGCTTTCTTGTTTCAGCTTGCTATCAGTTTGGAGGAAGATCTCTTAGTGTTAGGCTTGTCTTCCCTTGGTGATCCATGGATTGGGTTGTTGTTCCATGTCTCTATAGATCTGATCTCTTTCAGAAATAAAATTTATCTTCAGAAATTTCTGGGTTTTCTACAGCACTGCAAATTGTAATTTAGATCTACAACTTATTATGCAATATTTTGATGTAATTCCAATTGGACCTTGTTCTTAAAGTCTTATAGTTTCCAGATATATATTAGATATGATGTTTTATCCATAAATATGCTATAGATCTGAAATTTAATGTAAATTAGCTGAACCATATGAAAAATAACGATGTCTATGTATTTCTGCAGTTTATTCGTAGTTGCAGCTCTAATTTCTGAAGGGATTTTGCCCTAGTTCTCTTTGTAATTTGTTTTAGAGGCCATAAGCTCAAATATAAATATAATTTACTGTTATATCTCTGAAGTATCAGATATTTGGCTGTCCTCCTCTGAGTTTCAGTCAAAACTGCGCAATTATGGTAGCTGGGGTTTCATGTTGTAACAAGTCTTCTCTTTGGCTGATTTCTAGCTAGTCTTGACTGTGGGATATTTGTTTAATGTGCTTAAACTGATTTTTTTCAGCTGAAATTATATATATAAGTCACATACAGCATAAATGAGGGGATCCCAGCCCTGAACTGCATTATTGTTTCTCATATTTTCTTATACAGTGTTTTAATTGAAGACCTTATTGAGATTCCTGAAAGGGATTAATCCAAGTTCTATAGGAAAAGTCTACAGTTGGCCAGGTAGCCTCTGGTTCTCACCCTCTTTTTAGAGGTGAAATAACCAGTAATTGCCTCTATATTCCATCTCTGAAATAGAATCTTGATAATCCCCAAAAAGGAATATTACAGAGCTTTTGGAAAGAACAATGTTTCATTGCAAGTACAGGCAAAATTTCTTAAGGAGGCCATAATATTTCTTTGTAAGCTACTGCAAGTGAAGGCATAACTCCTATGATGGGTTATATTTGTTTTCATTTGTAATTTGTTGCAAGTATAGGGTCATGTATTATTTTTATTCATAAGCTAGTGCGAGTGGGAGTAGAACACCTGAGAGCATTCATTTTATTTAAACATTGAGGCATATTTTCAGACGAGGAGGTAAATCCACAATTTAATGTTCCAAAATTTTAGCCTCACAGCTAAATGGAACATTAGAGTTAGTAGCAGCTCTAACCGGTAAATAAATGGGTAGAAAAGACCATAAGTCTCGTAAGAAGGAATAAAATACTCCAAATGTGAAAGGGGATACTCTTTCTAGCCTAATAAAAACACCTCCATGTGTGAACAGGGATAAAATGAAGCTACTTTGATTAAGTCAACAACGCAGTTTTAGAGGAGGAGGAATCCAAGGAAGAATAACGCAATTTTGGAGGGATATGTATCTTTGGATAAAGATGAACTAATTGAGTGGGGCCAAGGGCAAGAAAACTCAAATCTTATATAAGGAAGAGGATGACAGCATTATTCTTGATGTTTTTATCTTATTATTATTGTCTGCCAAGACTTTTTGCTGCTTTGCTGCTTAGCAGAGTTGCAGTGTTGTTTAGCACTGGGTGTTCCCGAGCGGGAATCCCACCTCTCTCCTTGAGGAGCCTCATTGAGAGATTTTTTATTAATCATTCCACATCAGTTTCTTAGGCCAAGCTTCAGCCTACATCATCAAGCACAACTTTTCCAGAAATTTTGCAGTGTTGTTGGGTGCAGCAGTGGAAGGGATTGGAATCCAAACTTCTGAGCTAGTTTCTCACTAGAGGAAGGTTTCCTTCTCTTGAGGGACCTGTTTCGAGAGCTCCAGAGCTGATTTCAGATCTGTGGTATCAAACCACACATTTCCCATATATTCCCAGTGTTGTTCCAGCTAGGGAATGCATTATTTTGGAGGCAGTGTTTAGTGCATGGTTTGGTGGATCCGTTGCAGTGTTTCCTTGTGATTGAGAGGTTCATCCTTTCATGGGAGGAAGCCCTTGATGGATATACAGAAGATAATACATATTTCAGCCTTCTACACTCATGTACTTCAGTGTTGCAATGGTTATTCAGTAAATTACTAAATTTCCCATTTTGTATGCAGAGTGTTTGATAAGAAACCCTTGCCAGTTTCTTTTGTATTTTGTATAAGGATATTAGATCTCTTTTCTTTAGAAATATTTATCAATACATGAGTATATATATTTTTCTCCTATGATTTTATGTGTAAAACCTCTATTAGACTGCGCAATCCCTTGTGCAACAACTCCGATATTTTGCAGTTTGGGTTTTAACACATTTTTGGCCATCATAGGTGTGGGAGATTTGTTTAACCCAACTAGTTTTATTTGTTTAAGATATATTCTTGGATTTAGGTTGCATATGGACTAATTTATGGGATCCAAGAGTCCATTTCACTATTTTATTGCATTTTTTGCTGGAAATGCGTTTTTCACTGCATGATTCATGAGTTGTTCCTAATTTTGAATATTACACACAAAACTAAAGATGCATTAGATGGAGATTGTGTGTGTACTTATACATGGAGGTGAGACTATTGGGATTCACTTCCCAATGTCTCTTGGCCTTCCTTATTTACTAAATTAAAGTAATATACAATCTCACCCAATCCCTTAGGATTAGGTGTCAACATTCCCCCCTTTAATCTAAAGGGATGTTGGTGAGTCCAAGCATCGTTCTGAAATTTTCAAACTTTTCTCTTCGAAGTGCTTTGGTGAAGATGTTTGCAGTCTGCTCATTTGTGGAACAATGACATAGATGGATAGTTTTTGCCTCAACATGATGTTGAATCAAATGGTATTTTGTATTGATGTGCTTTGTTCAATCATGGAACTTCAGGTTCTTGGCCAACTTTATTGCAGAAGTGTTTTCGATAATGAGTGGTGTTGAATGAATTTTCTTCATTTGAAAATCTTCTAGGATCTTCCTGAGCCACACAATTTCCTTTGTTGCTTCATCTGCTGCCACATATTTCACCTCGGTTGTGGAATCTGCTAGAACTGACTGTTTGCGTAATCTCCATGACACAGTTCCTAATCCAAGACTCATGGTATAACCTGAAGTATACACCCCAATTTCTTTGTCCCCATCAAATTCTGAATCAAAGTATCCGATCAAGATGAAAACGCCTACCTGTGTATATTTGAGTCCCCTTCAAGTACTTTATAACTCTTTTTGCAGCAGACCAATGTCCTTCACAAGGTTTTTGCATAAACTTGGAGAGGATTCCAATAGCAAATGATATGTCTGGTCTGGTGGTAGTCAGGTAGATAAGACTTCCTACATGTTGTCTATACTTCATTGCATCCTTGAATTCCTTCCCTTCAATAGATGTGAGCTTCAAGTTTTGTTCCATTGGAGTGGTTAAGGGATTGCATTCACCCATGCCAAACTTGTTCAAAAGATCTCCAATGTACTTATTTTGAGAAAGAAATATAAATTTTTGATGTTGAGTTACTTCAATACCCAGATAGTAATGAACATGACCCAAATCATTCATTTCAAAACCTTTCTTCAATTCTTTCTTCATGGATGCAATATAGCTCTCATTGTTCCCTGTTATCAAAAGATCATCTACATACACCACAAGATATACAACTGTTTTTCCAAATTTCTTAACAAACAAAGTTGCATCATCAAGATCAAAATGTTTGAAGTCAAGTTTCAGAAGATGCTCGGTTAATTTCTCATACCAGGCTCGTGGTGCTTGCTTGAGGCCATACAAGGATTTTATAAGCTTGCAAACTTTGTGTTCTTGGCCCTTTACAACAAATCCTTCTGGCTGGGACATAAAAACTTTCTCCTTTAGATCTCCATTCAAAAAGGTGGTTTTTACATCCATCTGATGGACTTTCCATCCCTTCTGAGCTCCTAGGGCAAAGTGTGTTTGGATGGTGGCCCATTTTGCTGTGGGGGCAAAAGTTTCTTCATAATCGACCCCTTCTTTCTGTGCAAAACCTTTTGCTACAAGCCTAGCTTTGTGCTTGTCAAGTGAGCCATCTGCTTTGTACTTGTTATTGTAGACCCACTTACAGCCAATTGGTTTGATTCCCAAAGGAGGATCAACCAGCTTCCAAGTGCCATTCTTTATCAAGGCATCATACTCCTCTTGCATCGCTTCATACTATTCAACATGAGAAGCGACTTCTTTGAAGGAAGTTGGTTCATGATCTTGTTTTTCTGCAGAACTTCTTGTTCCTGTCTTTCCAACCTCATCGGGACGAACTTTTTCTAGTGTCTTTGTCAGCGATTTTGGGGGACCTTTCTGAGATGGCCCAGGTTACTCATTTGATTGAATTGGAATTGAATCAAGATTCAATCTCTCAATTCTGTCAATCACATCGTTCAAGGTGTCATCCATGGTTGGTTCTTCATGTGCGGGAGAAAGTGCTTCGGAAAATGATTCCACAGATTGATTTAGTATAGGAATCCCCACTTCAAGATGTGGAATCTGATTATCAAATTTTTGAAAAGATTTTGCATCACTACAAGGAAAGACCCTATAGCGGAGGTTATAAAGGAGGCTTTTAGTATATTAAAATTGGCCAAAATTGTCAAAAAAACATTTGCTACAACATCCGTTTATGGTTAGGAAGGTTTTGGCAGAGCTTTTAACGGAAATTCAACGCAACTAAAAAAAATGGGCGGCCAGAGGTTATTACGAATGTTTTCTCATTGGTGCGCTACTCTGGATTTAACGCACTGGTGCGTACATGAAGACGGTGCCCCGGGGCGCTCTTAGTCGAATGCACCGGGACATTTAGGTGTAAAACCACACCGGGCATAGTGTTGGTCATACAACGCATGGGGCCGTTCTAATTGGTCTTGGGATTTGTGCAATGCCCATAGGTTGTATCAATGCACTAGTGCATATACTTATATAAACGCACTGGTGCATCGTATCATAGAAAGGCACCGAGATTTATAATTGGTATCGGTATTCGTGTGGTGCCCATTAATCGTAAAAATGCACCAATGCTTATAGATACATAAACGTCCTGGTGCGCAGTATCACGCGAACACACCGATATTTATAATTGGTATCGATATTTGTGCGGAGCCCATATATCGTACAACGACACCGATGCGTATAGACACATAAACACACCGGTTGAAAGTTACTGACACACACCGGTTTTCATTTTTTTTTTAGAAACATTGACCTGTGACAATCCAATTATTGTGATTGTTTTAAATTCATTATTCATCAAAAGTCGACACATCTTATAACAATATTCATATTAATTACATTTTTATTAATGCATTTGAATGTGTTGTTTGGATTAATTTGTTATATCATATCAGAATTATTGTGGTATTTTTAAATTCATTATTCATCAAAAGTCGACACATATATATAATCTTATAACAATATTCATATGAATTAAATTTTTATTAGTGCATTTGAGAACGATAATGGAGAACGTAATAGAATAAATTAAAACAAATATTATGATTATATATATATATATATATATATATATATATATATATATAAGACAGTCTTTATCATACAAAATGGGACAGTTATTCGTATCCCTTTGTCTTTCAATTGGGACACTATGTCCATTACATTAAACAAAATGTCTGATTTCACAGACATATTTCAAAAAATAAAATGCCTTGCTTTGATATCCAAACATAGTGATCATCATTCTTCGCTTGAATTGTTGTCACTGCTAGAGCTACTTCCATGACTTGGGTTATTTTCAAGAATGTTTTGTTCACGGCGTTGATTGTTTTCTTCTTCTTCACCTTCCATCTACAAACATAAAAATAAACTAAAATGAGTGTATATACATTGGTGAGAATAATGAAAATTGCAATATTAAATAATATACATCAATGTAAATCGAAAATAAAAATGACGTACCATAGCAACAATTGACTCATAAACTATACACATTCTTTCAAAAACATGTACCATGCCATCTTTCAAAATTTCATCTGTTGGCGCAGTTCCATACTTTGTTTCCTGCAAGTTTTATACCCCATAAAAAATCATATATTTAATATAAAAGATGTTTTTGTTCTATTAATTATAGACGGAGCTAAGTAAAAAAAGATCGATAGATGCTTACAAATTCCACAATTAAATTCTGATATGTTGTTAAACACACACATGGTGTATGAGGAAACTAAACACACACAAAGAAATATAGGCATGAGATACTCATATTATTCACCATAGATGTACATTTATAATACAATGGTGTGACTCTTGGATTCATCTTCCAAGGTCACTTGGACTCCTTTGTGACTTTTCACCTTCCACACCTACCCATAGAGGATTAGGTGTTCAACATTCCCCCCCTTAATCCGAAGGGGTATGTGTGAGTCCAAGAAGAGAGTTGTAATAAAAATCTGCAAAGTATGCATGGCAGCACTTAGGCTGAATCAGCTCTCTGAAATGTTTTCATAAAGAGGTGGTTTAAGGATGACCACCAACACTGGAACACAACACTTGTTGCAGTTCCCGGAACTCTTCCAAAACTGGCAAGAAGCTAAGGACTTCTACTAGAGGAATTTTCCCTCATATTTGAAAAGGGAGACCTTCAACCTAAAAGAAGGGAATTCTATAACCTATGATGGTTTAAGGATGACCACCAACACTGGAATGTTTAATGCATTTCCTGGAACTCTACCAAGGCTGGCAAGAAGCTGAAGTCTTCTACTAGAAGAAGTGCTCTGAATTATTTGAAGAGGAATAATATGAACCTCACATGGATGGTTTAAGGATATCCATCAACCAAAGGCATGATCATGGGCATCGGTGTCTCTGGCTACAACTCTGAATCTGGAATGATGAATTGTGGCTCAGGCTCGTTTGAACTGCTGTGTCTTTGGCTACAACTTTGAATCTAGAATGAGAGATTGTGGCTCGGGCTCACTTGATATGGCGTCGAAGCTTGTAGATGACCACCATTTTCCCCCGTGTCAGGTACATGGTGAGATGATGGCGAAAAATCAAATGAAATATTGTTCAATATTCGAGAAAAAGTTCTGACATGCGACTTAAACATCTTCTTGGTTGTTGATGCCCATTGCCAAGAAGCGATCCAACCAATATGAATCTTTTTTCTTGCAGGAGGCTTGTTTTTGAAGCATATATGTGAAGAATGGGTGTGCCGACCACAGTGCTTGCATGGATGAAGATCAAACAGTGATCTTTCATATGGCCAACGCGATCACAGTGTTCAAATTTTACAATCTGTTGTTGTTGTTGCTATGGAAGAGGAGCAGAATCTGGAACAGCTGCAGGTGAACTGTCATAAAGAAATCCGAAACTCTAAAATTTGATGGGCTTGGAGTAGTCTGGAATGTGAAAGGACAACTCATTGTCATATCCAAGACCTGTTTGGTGCTTGTTGTGGACACGCTCTTCCCAAGGTCTGATGATGGGCTTGGTAAGTGCAGACTGAGCTGCTGAATCTGCATGTAAATCTGCTCTTGTACAAGGAACTGAATGTGAATCGACTGCAATTTTATATTCTTGCTTCTGATGGGATTCCTTCTCAATGTTCTGAACAGAAACAGGTTCAGAATGATGACTCTTTTGTTGAAGTTCATCTTGCTAAAGCTAAGACTCCAACTGCAAAAACTCAATCTTGTCTTGTGCATCTTGCAAGCAAGTTTGAATATTAAAAAGAGAATTCTTGCTCATTTTTACCATACCATGAATAGTGGAATGAATTAGGTTATGCAACAACTCTAATGCATCATTGATTTTAGCCATTTTTCTCAACAATTCAGGCTCAAGAAATAAAGGGTGTCGGCTTCAACCGATAATGCACCTGTTTACAATGTAATTCAACTTATTTTCAAAAAAATACAAATGACTTCAAAGACCCTTTTTTTTGAACTTCCAATTATGGAATTCCCAAAGAACAAACTCTGCTACTCAAATTATGGAGGACCTCAAGGTGTAGACTGGGCTGTCCAGCAAGCAACAATGACTCACATCATAGAAGTATTCAACAATTTCTCAACAACTCAAATTTATACTTCAAACACTGATTGCAACTATGAACGAAGAAGCAATATCCACTCACAATGTGAGTACAACACAATGTCACTGCAAATATTTTGTAAATGTGCAGCAAAAACCATTGTGCAATAACCCTTTAAGGCAGATGATTTCTCTCTTCTTCAAAGAACTGTTTTACACCAACAACTCTGATTCCACAAAAATATATTCACAAGCTTGGATGCTTCACTATTGATGAGAAAATAGTCTTGAGCTTGCTATATTACTTCACAATAAAGAGGAAGGCAATTCCAAAAACTATGAGTAAGTTTTATGATGCCACCAATTTTCAACATTTGCCTTCACATTGTCATGCCACACATCTTGGTCACATTTTCATAATAGAGAAATATACAAAAAAACCTTCACTTTTTACTATATAGACAATCCATCTATCCCTTTACCATCTATACCATCTCCTCTCTCTCTTCTTTCTCTGCTGTTTTTTTTTAATGAAAAAAAAAAAATTTATTTAGGGAAAAACAGAGGTATTATTTGGGAGAGGTTTTATCTAGGGGAAGATTTAACTGGGGAAAGATTTATCTGGGGGAGGTGAAACTAGGGAAGGATCTATCTATAAAAAAAAAATTAAAATTAAAAGGTCGTAATTGAAAAAACACAGTGACTGCGTGGGAGGGGAGGGAAGGGGACAGGAGGGAGGCCGAGAGCTAGGTGGTGTAGTGTGATGGAGAGGGTCGTGGAATGGGCGGGTGTGAGAGGGATAGGGTGAGGGCAGATAGGAAGGCCGTGAGGAAGGCCGAGGGAGGGGAGCGAAGGGAGTGAGGGGGCGGGTAGAGGGGTTGGGGAGCGGAGTTGTGAGGTGAGGGGGGGCGGCCGGGGTATAACGGGGTTGTCGTGAGGGCCGAGGGAGGAAATGTGAGGGGGCTGTGAGGGAGTGTGAGTGGAGGGGGAGGTAGGTGTGAGGTGGGTGGAGGAGGGAGGGGGTAGGTTGCGGGAGGGAGAGGGTCGTAAGGGCCGAGGGGAGGGAGGGCCGTGAGGGCCGGAGGAGGGAGGGAGGACGAGGGGGTGCGAAAGGGAGAGGGGTGCAGGGCAGGTTCGGGAGGCGGGTTTGAGTTGGTAGCATAGGATGGGGAGGGCCGTAAGGGGGAGGGGTAAGGGATCGAAGGGTGGGGAGAGTCCTGAGGGTGAGTGTGAGGGTCGTGAGGCTGAGGGCGAGTGTGAGGAGTGAGGGGGATGGGTAGAGTTGTAGTGTGAGAGCATAGGGAAGAGGGGTGAGGGATGAGGGGGTCGAGAGTGCAGAGCACCGTGGGTAGTGTGGTGAGGGGGTGAGGGTGAGAGCCAAGAGCCGAGGGTTGAGTGGAGCGTTGGCTGCGGTGAGTGATGTGTGGAAGCCGAGGGTCTAGAGGTGAGGCTGCTCGGAACTTTTTTTTTTTTTTTTTTTTTTAAATCAAGAGTAAAATATACAATAGAGAACTGGAGAAACAGGAGAATTTGTAGAATAGTTTGTAAAAATTTTCAGAATTGTCAGTAAAAACTCAGAATTTTTTTAGAGACCCACTTTAAACAGTAACAGACAATATTTTCCTGCAGCTCTCCAATGTGTAGAAATAAAAGTAGGCAGAAATTGCAGGAAAATTTTCAGAATTTATTTTTTCAGAATGTAGAATGGAGGGAGCAGTAAAAAATGAATGCAGCAGGGAGCAGTGAGAGAAAACCTGCAGAATTTTGAATGAACCCAACATAATAATTTCTGAATGTTGCAAAAATTGATTCCTGAATGCTGCAGAAAATTTTTGAATGCTGCAAAAATGACGAGAATTTTTGCAGATTTACATAGGCCACAAAAACAAATGGCTAACACAAGTTTGAACTGGTTATGAACATATCATCTTTGATACCATGTTAAACACACACATGGTGTATGAGGAAACTAAACACACACATAGAAAGATAGGCATGAGATACTCATATTATTCACCATAGATGTACATTTTTAATACAATGGTGTGACTCTTGGATTCAACTTCTAAGGTCACTTGGACTCCTTTGTGACTCTTCGCCTTCCACACCTACCCATAGAGGATTAGGTGTTCAACATATGCCAACATATACTCACAACCCATATTTAACCCAATTTCAATCAATTCGTTTGATGGTTCTTCTTTGTATGTTAGCACCTGTTTGAAGACATTCAATGATGATTTTTTCTAAAACAACTTAAAAAATACAAAAATGAAATCTAGTTAAGTTGTTATAAGGAAGTAACAATTACTCACAAACTTACAGATTAACCCTTTTCTTCCTTGTCGTCCTGTTTTATGTGCTGAATGGGTTCCATTTTATTTCTTTTCTGCAAAAAAATTCTTGAAAATTAATATTTAATGCTAAATTGTTTATTTATTGTATCTAATGATCGAAAAATTCAATGATTACATATTACATTTGAAGCACGTTGTTGTTGAGATAACTCCTCCTGCGATGCAATTTTATCCATTCCTTTGACCATCTCCTTGTGCACCTTTTTGGACATTCCTACTGTCATATTTGTGATATCAACTCGTTCATCTTTTGAGATTTTCATAATCTTCCTGAAAATGTAACATGACAATAAAATATTTAATTTTTATATTGATATATGAAAAGTAAATATAACAAAAGTGATATTTATAAATAATTCTAGTCAAACATTTAAAGGAATATTACTTTTTCATTCCTTTTTTTTTTTTTTGTACGTCTTTGCTATTAAAAGTCTAACATGTCTCATTGACCAATTCTCTGGAAACTCTTCCTGTAGTTTAGATAAAATTTGGTTCTTGGAATCATTGGATTTATTTTTTTATTGTAAGTGGAAAGAACATCTATACATTCGTTCCACTAGATCCCTCAAACTTTTGTAAAAAATTTTCCCCCTTTCGTCAACTTCCAACACCACTCCAGATGAGCTAAGGAGAAATTCATTTTCATTTTCATGTTCTATTTTTTTTCTTTTCTTAGAACAACATTCCTTTTCTGAGTTGTTGGTCCATGTAAAACATTAAACAGATGTGAATTAGTAGACTGTTTGACACATGTTATCTAATAATTTTAAGTATATTATTAATGAAAATTAAAAGAAGAAACTCATATTGGATTGATAGTATTTTTTTCATTCACCTGATTCATCCTTTTGCAATTTTTCCATTAAAATTTTACACTCTTCTGGTCCTAGATAAAAAATAATCATATCAAGCTTCGTCATTTTGTGGCTCTGCATGATACACAGTAAACAATACATATTATTTAAACTTACATATAGTTCAAAAATAATATTTTTTATAAAGAATTTACAAAGAACTTGCCTTTTTTGCTTTTCTTGATGCGTTGATAGTATTTTTGTTACTTGATCTCTTGTCAGTCATTTATTTATCAATTTGAAACCTGTACCATATCATTCATTAATATATTTATAAATAAATTCTCAACTTTTCAGGTGGAAAATAAATCTCAAGTCACCGGTGCGCCTTTCATGAGGTATGCACCGCAGCCGGTGCGTGAGGTTATTAAAAACGCACCGCAAAATAGTATAATAGACCATACGGTGCGTTGGGTATTATAAACGCACCACACAAACAATGTAATAGAGTGTATGGTGCATGGGGTATTATAAACACACTGTAAAAATGGTGTAATACACTGTGTGGTGCTATCCTCGTTAAATGGAGCACCAGTGCTCTATTTCAGATATGGCGCACGGATTTAGAAAAAAAAATTCATTTTTTTTACTACACAGTACTTGCGCAGTGCACTGTATAATACAGCGCACCAGTGCGGTACCGTACGCAGGGCGCATCGATAAAGAAAAATCCATTTTTTCGAAAAATTCACGCAATGGCCGAATACATTGGGATCCGACTATGAAAGTCGTCTCGTGGGTTGGACGTCAATCTAAAATGAAAAACCCTAATTCTAAAATCACATAAACAGGGAGAAGAAAGGGAATAAACAAAAAATTGAAGGGTTTAGGGTAAAAATGGATAAAACTGCAAAAAAAGTAAAAAAACTGTAGAAATCAAGTAAAAAAAAAAAAATCAAATTTGATCACAAGATGATTCGAAATTCTATGATACAGGGTTTGAATCACCAAAGGTTTGGTTTCTAATTTTCTGAATACTTCTATTCGAACATATTTCGCTGCTCCACAGTGCCCTCGTGCTCTCTTGCTCCAGGTCTATCTCCTGCAAATATCTGGCGGAAAATTTTAGCAAAAATAGTGAAATAATGAAAAGTGTTTAGTATTTAAAGAATTATTTTATGAAATTAGATTTTCGAAAATATTTTTCCGCCCATTTTTCAAATTGCCGCTTTTTTTTCACTTAAAGAAAATAGAGTTGCATTTTTTTTATTTGCGTTTATTCGTTATCGGTGCGAAAGAGTTGTGAAGCACCGGTGCGTCTTAGTAATACAACGCACCGATGCATGTTATGATGATAAGCGCACCGGACTGTATAAATTTTTTTTTTTGGTATGTAAGATCATAATAAAATAATAATAATTCTAAAGTACACGAATTTATTTCCATTATTTTCTAAACTTTATTATGTTACAAAAATTCGTATTATTCTAGATTTGTTATTTTACAATTATTTGCAAATTTACAAATTTAAATATTTTAATAAAATCATTTCACATTAATACAATTAAAATTTTCACATTAATATAATTAAAATTTTACAAATATTTTACATACAATTAAAATTAAAATTACAATTACAATTACAATTACAATTTTACATTAATTTCACATACATGAATTACGATTATAATTACAATTACAATTTTAATTTTACATACAATTACATTTAGAGTTACAATTACAATTTTACAAATATTTTACATACAATTCAATTAAAATTACAATTACAATTTTAGAATTTTATATACAATTACATTTACAATTTTACATAAAATTACATTTACAATTACAATTACAATTTTACAAATATTTTACACACAATTCAATTAAAATTACAATTACAAATACAATTACAATTTTAGAATTTTACATATAATAGAATTACAATTACAATTTTACAATTTTTATATATACAATGACAATCATTTCACAATAAATTAAATATTACAATTACAATTAAAATTTTACATTAATAAATATTTTACATACAATTACAATTAGTACAAATACAAACACAATTTTACATACAATTAAAATTTCAATTTCAATTACAATCACGACATAATATTTAATAAATATCATGGTCATTTAATATTAAATTAATTAATAAACATCGCCACGATCATGATAACCATCGTACAAACATCATATTCAACTAAAAAACACATTCAAACATCAAATTAACATTATATATTAACATCATCACAACACAAACATCAAATATACATCACTTGTCAAATAACTCATGCTATCACATATACACATCTATCTGCAAGCTAAACATTAAATGAACATATCTAACATGACCTAACAATATGCGCCACATCATGATGATCACCAACATGTAAATTAAGTACAACTGCAACATGAACATAAAATACATGGAATATATATATATATATATATATATATATATATATATATATATATATATATATATATATATATATATATATATGTCATGGATCAGCTGGTGGTAGTATAACAAATTCAATAGCAGCACAAGTGGAGGCCTTCTCAGTAAAGGGTGCAACCTCGACGATCGATGGTCGAGCTTGCTCATGATCATGATCACTAGTACTAATGGATGCATCGACAGCTGGTGGTAGTACAACATCAATATAAGTAGTAGTAGTGGAGGCCTGCTCAGTCAATAGTGCAGCCTCGATGGTCGATGGTTCGGGTGCTTTCTCATGATCATGACTAGTACTGATAGATGCTGCAACAGGCTATTGACTGGATGTGGCCGATGGTCCAACCTCATCTCCATGATGACTGCTGCTAGATGCTGCTAGTGGAGCCTCATGCTCATCAGGCGCGGCATGAGGTGAACGAACATGAGATGCATGTGAGTTGCTGCTCATAGACTATCCATCACGTGCCGCGACTCAACTATGCCTATAGCTATGGACAGTCCTCCTTAGTCGTGTAACAGCTGTCGTAGCTCCTACAACATGCCGCATCAGGCTGTACATGTCATGCAGCATACCTCTCCACATCCGTAACAGCCTATCATCAGCTTGTATGTCTCTGTAATGAGTGGGCCTGATACTCACATCAACAATCAATTCACAGAGTTCATTGCCCAACTCCATCCTATATCTAGTCTCAAGTCGACCGTGCGTAGAAAAAGGCGGTACCGGTGCACCATGAGCAAGAGCATGTCTCTCTACTGCACCGACTTCAACCTGATCATGATTATCCTCGGCATTGGCCATGTCCTGATCGTCATCAGGATCCACACCTGGATCATGTGGTGGATCTAGCATCTCCTCGCCATCAAAAGAGCCAATGTTTGCAAAACAATAATTAGACAATTTCATTACACAATTTAATAAAAACAAGTTAAATAACATGTTAGAATAAATATAAATAAAACAATAATATTACCTCTATCATCTGGCAGCTCATCATCTGTGAAGAGGATGTTGGGACACCCTCACCAATCTAATCCAGCATAAGGACATGGGACCATAATGAATGGATGCAGCCCGTCAACACTGGCTAGTAATTCCAATGCATCATGCAATATCCTAGCTGGAAACATAGTGTATCCCCTCTTGGGAATCATCTGCCCCCACATGTGCATTTGGGCCTCAAACATTGGTCTACGAGGTTTTCAAACAAAAATAGGTCTCATCTCTGGAAACCTCTAAAAAAAAAAACAAAACAGCTCTGAAGCAAAAGGGAAGTTGACCCTCCCTTGTGCATGAGCATGACATCTATCTAAGGCCATACAAAACTTCCGCAAAAAAATGGCAGACCACCTGACAAGTCGTAGCTGTTGTACTAAAGAATCAACATAATATAAAATCAAGTAACTAATGCATTTTCCATCACTGGTGTTGTGAAAAATGGTTGAAATGATAAGTGAAAGGCACTACACGTCCTATCTACCAAATGCACCTATACGTAACTAACCTCTAGGTACCTGAAACTCTGAAGGAGACAGTACATGTGCTCCAATGTATCTCTGGGAGTAAACTAACTAACTCCCTACTACACAACTAGCTGACACGTCTGGGAATGAGGGAAAATCCACCCCTCTCCTCGATAATCCTGTAATAAAATAAATATCCTCCTTAGTGGGTGTGTACCACTGGTCAGGACCAACCTAGAAAGCCTGTCGGTGGGCATTCCACCTGCGGATAAGATATCTCAAAAACACACTATGGGCCTTTAGGGAAGTAGCCTCCTCATAGAACTTGAGGAGGCCTGCCTGCCTAAGGATCCCCTGGGTATCTACTGTAATAGGGCGAGGGTATGCATCTCTCTCCCTCTCTCGTGTCTCCCATTGGCGAATCATGTCATACTGTTCAGCCTGTTGTTTCTTTTGTTCCTCCTCTTCTCTCTGAATCATTGACATATTAAATAAATTTTTTTATTAAAACAGACATGTATTTAGGAATATGCATACATACATACATACATATATATATGAAAAAAAACAAACAGACCAGTTGGTTTGCCACAAAAACAGTCACGCACAAGTGGCGATGCAGCTTAAGTTTATAGTGCACCGGTGCCGGTGCCCCTAATGAAATACAACGCATCGACCTCAGTGCAACTGTCTATTTTTCAAGCACCGTTCACTATATCTAAGTTCATAATAGTGGTGTTTTGACTGAAATATACGCCCCGAAGCGTATAGTCATATCAGTGCACCGACTTCATGAAAATTACATATTCGATGGTGCGGTCTTTTACCCAGCCGCACCGTTGACCCTCTCGGAATGCAGAATGCAGTGCGCTGACATACACCGAGGCAGATAATTCTGTCAACGCACTGCATTGGGATTCCCATGGTCAACGTTGCACCTAGCTAAATGAGTGCACCGCATTTTATTTTTTTAATTTAAAATCATGCGGGGTGCCTTTCGAAACCGCCCCAAAAACGGTGAGGATACTGTTAGCATCGCAGCGGTGCAACCTGTAAATTTTACAGGCAGCACCGCTATCCGATGCAAGCGGAATAGCTCAGGCGCACTGTGTGAAATTTTTTTTTCCTTTTTTAATGGTTATTTTTTAGGTTATTCAAATTCTAATCCACTAAAAGGCTTAATTATGGAAAAACTAGAAAAATACCTGTACATTTCGCCGTCGAGGAGGCATATTGGCTGTAAAATTTGCAAAATAAAATTTGACCACCGTTTTTCAAAATGCAAGCTAGAGATTGGTAGCCAATGCAGAGCAGCAGTACGTGCAATGGGTGGAATGAGAGCATCGATGTCATGGCAACTCAGAGAAGGGGAAATGGCACCAGTGCTTGAGAGCTCTAGAGCACTGAGGAAAGTGAATAATGCAGCTTTTTGGCTGTAAATTTTTTTATTTAACCCTGTCCGGTTACATGGGGTTTTATAGGCGCACTGGTACGCTTGCGTAAAACTGCATAGAACAGTGTCAGATTTCGCGCGTTGTTAATAATGCACCGGGGCGGTTCCCTAACACCGCACCGAGATGTTTCAGTTTTGGCGTGATGTTTTGATGATGCACTGGGGAAAAATATTCGTAACGCGCCAATGCGGAATAGTATTAAAGCACCAATTTTTTGGCCGTAATTTTGTTATTATTTAACGTTATTCCGGTGCGTGATTTTTATAGGCACACCAGCACGTTTCTGTTTTGGCGCGTTCTTTTATGATGCACCGGCACGGAAGACTATTGAAGCACCGGTGTGTGACCGTAATAGGACTCCCCGGGTGGGTGTGTACGTCGCGCACACTATCCGATGTGCCAATGTTTTGTGCGCACTGGTTTGTTCTATGGTAGAGCGTGCACTGGTAATTGAGAGCTCAGGAGCACTGGAAAATGAAAAATTTGGGTTTTTTTTCTGTAATTTTTTTTAATTTAACCCTTTACTAGTGCGCGTGGTTTATAGGCGCACCGGTTCTTTTTCTTACAAACACACCGGTCAGTTTGTGTTTTGGTGCATTGTCTTATTATGCACCGGTGCGGTTTCTTTGTACAGCACCGGGTGGTTTCAGTTTTGGCGCGGTGTTTTATAATGCACCGGCGCTGAACAGTTGAGAGACACTGGTGCTAAAGAATAATACGACACATTGGGTGGGTGTGTACAGAGTGCACAGTGTCCGGTGTGCCAATGTTTTTGTGTGCACCAGTGCTTTCGGTCTTGCAAAGCACAGGGGCGACGTTTAATGATAAGTGCATCGAGCGGAAAACATCCGCAAAACCCTCTGCCCACCAACCTCCTCTAGTAACCTCCACTAGAAACGGATGTATGGGGTATTTTTCTGTGGGGTTCCTCTAAAAAACATCCGCTAGAGGGTATTTTCCTTGTAGTGCATGTGCGAATCTATCCAGGTGATCAAGTTGCCACTCAACAACATTATCAGTCTTGGAAGATTCAAGGAATATGACATCTCTTGCTACTACAAACTTCTTATTGGCTTCATCATAGAGACGATATCCTTTGGAGGTATTGAAATACCCCAAGAAGATAAATTTTCGGCTTCTAGCACAAATTTTATTCCTTTTTACCTTAGGTATCAAAGCATAACAAGTGGAACCAAAGACCCTGAAATGCTTTACCGAAGGAATGTGGCCATGCCACATTTCATAAGGAGTTTTGTTTCTGATTGAATTTGAAGGACACCTATTCTTTATGTATACAACACATAGAACTGCATCAACCCAAAACATCAATTTTACATTCTTAAAAAACATCATGGAGCGAACCATAACAAAATTTTCTTGTTTATTCTTTCAACTACACCATTTTATTAGGGATTATCTGGTACAGTTTTTTGATGTTTTATCCCATGTTGAAAAAGATAATTTTCAAATTCGTTTGAAGTGTATTCTTTTCCATTATCAGTGCGCAAAGAACTAATATGAGTTTGTGCATCATTTTCAATCCATGCATGAAAATTCTTGAATGTTTGAAAAGCATTAGATTTTTTCTTCAATAAGTAAATCCAACACATTCTGGTGTAATCATCAATAAATGTCATCATATATTTATTTCCATTTGCAGAATCAATAGGCATATGGCCACGTAAATCTGTGTGAATAAGCTCAATTTTTCTATGTTATCTAGAATGTGAATCATGAAATGGTTGTTTGCTATGCTTTCCTAGAATACAAGCATCACATCGCTTAAGTTTCCTAGGAATTGTAGGCAGTCCATTAACACCATTTTTCTTCAACAATCGAAGGTTGTCATAGTTTAAGTGTCCAAATCTAGCATGCCATAAAAGACTTTATGGTAATGTACCTTCATCATGATGTGAATTGAATGCAAAGTTTTGTGCATGAGCAGAGGAACCTTGCAGCTTCAAGAGTCTTTCTTCTTCTATTCCCTCCACGACAAGTGAGTGATCTAATGCTTTTCTAACCTCAACCTTGTCATCAAATATGTGAATGGAGTGTCCTTGTAGGTGGATGTGGACCAAGGACAACAATTTTCTCCTCAAATTAGGGAGGTATAGAACCACATGTAGAAGATGATCTGGAAGACCAGGCAACTTAAGCCTGATTGTGCCAAGCCCTGATGGCTTGAGTTTGGATTTATCTACGAAGTATACTGCTCCATCAACTTTGTCAGTAAATTCTTCAAAAAAATATTTTCTAAATTCCATGTGACATGTTGCTCCTGAATCTAGCAACCAATCATTTCTCCAAGAAGTAAATGAAACATCAAACAAGTCTTCAATTACTCCATTGTTACAATGTGCTACAACATAATGAGTGGATTCAGGTGCTTTAACTTTTTCTCTATCATGAGTTTTACCTTTTTCTTGATTTATTTTCCGCTCAATTTTATCATAAGGTAGATTACATGTATATGCATCATGTCAGTCTTTATTGCAGCGTATGCAATGAAGATCAAATTTTTCAGTTTGAGTTTGTCTGCCCCCCCTTCCTCTGAAATTTATTCTTCCTCTTCCTCTTCGGCCACCTCTTCCTCTGGAAGAATCTTGAGCATGACTCTTTTCTCTATGTGCAAAGCATGCAACCTCTTCAAAATATAGAGGGGTTGTCATCTTTCCAAAAGCCTTCTCTCTTTCTGTAATTTTTTTCTCAAGGGAATCAAAGGTGATTTTCAAGAGGTTTCCACTTGCTTGCAATGACTCAATATAATGTGAGTAAGCAGGATACAATGCCTTAACATATTCTATGAGAGGTATGTCAAATTCTACACCACTATTATTAATGCCATGCATGATAGATCTTACTTCTGAAGCTAAAGCAAGAGGGTCATCATTTTCCAATTCAAGACTGAACAGCTTAATCATTAATTGAAAAATTTCAAGTTCTGAATGTGAGTCATAGAGTTCTTTTAGCTTGCTCAAGGCTTCATAGGCATTTGAAAATGGTGTAATATGGCGACTCACCTCTTCATTTACAGAAGTTTCAATCAAGGCATAGGCCTTGTAGTCCTTGCTTTCCCAAATGGCGATCTCCTTGTCTGAAGTGGGATTTGTTGGTGGATGGCCTCCTTCTCCTTCACAAATTCCTCTCCACGGCTCATTAAAAATGAGAGTGTGCTTGATTTTCCGAGACCATTCAGGATAGTTCTCCTTGTCGGAGAGAACAAATCCTATAATAGATATGAGAGAACACATTCTTTTGAAGAAAAAAATACTTTGCTCTGTCATGGTAAAAACTGAATTCTGGTTTAAATTCTACAAAAAAAAAAAAATGGGGAAAAACAGAGGGGAGGTGTTTTCTAGGGAAGGTTTTTACCAGAGGAGGCATTTTCTGGGGAAGGTTTTTACTAGGGGAGGCATTTTCGAGGGGGGAGGGGGATACTTGATGTAATAAAAAAAAATTAAATAGCAGGGAGGGTAGGCGGCCGAGGGCCTGCGTGAGAGGGGCAGGGGATGGGAAGGGAGGGCCGAGGGGCCAAGGGAGGGGAGGGTGGTGAGGGAGGGTGATGGGGAGTGAGGGGAGGGTGGCGAGGGAGACATGAGGGGGGAGTGGTGGGGGAGAGACGTGAGGGGGGAGCGGTGGGGGAGAGACGTGAGAGTGGAGCAATGAGGGACATAAGAGAGGGCCGAGGGTGAGGGAAGGACAAGGGCCAAGGGGAGGGGGTGAGGTAGGGCTGAGTGAGGTATATTATAGGGGGAGTGGAGTGGATGTGAGGGGAGGGCTCAGGGGGAGGGGGGGAGGGTTTGGGGAGTGACGAGAGTGATGGAGAGCGACTGTGTGAGGTGTGGTGAGTGCAGGCGAGGGGGACTGCATGAGAGGGGTGAGGGAGAGGGTCTGTGTGAGGGTGAGTGATGTGAGGTTCTGTGTGAGGGTGAGTTTTGTGAGGGTCTATGTAAGAGGGGAATCGAACTGTAAAAAATGATTTTGCACAGTAAAAATTAAATGTGCGGATAACTTGAGCTGAAATTTCACAATGGTGTGCAGAAAAAATGAGGCAAAATTTGCCAAAAAAAAAAAAAAAAAACAAAATGCAGAATTATTCAAGAATTTCAGAATTCTAGGAGCAGTAACAAAATCTGAATGCACAATCACAGTATGCAAAAATTCATAACATGAGGGAGTTACACCAAAGGTAGGAATTCCAAAAAAGGGATTGGCTCTGATACCATGTTAGACCAGGAGGTAACTCCACAAAACTGAAGATGCATTAGATGGATATTGTGTGTGTACTTGTACATGGAGGTGATACTATTGAGATTCACCTCCCAATGTATCTTGGCCTTCCTTATTTACTAAATTACAATAGTATATAATCTCACCCAATCCCTTAGGATTAGGTGTCAACACATATGCAAACAGTTTGAAAGATTAATATAAAGAAAGACAAACCTTGATTCTGGAAGATTATAGGGTTATATTAAGTTTTATTCTTTCAAAGCTCTTTAGTCACCTAGACTCAAGAGTTGAAAATTCTCTTTTATTTCGAAAAACTGAGAGTTGAAAAGTAACAGCCTAAGGTCATTATTTTTTTTATCGAGGAACTAGTAATGAAAATTGTTTCCTAGGATATGGACTCAGAAATGATTTGATCTCATTCGATTAAATTTGTATTCCTTGAACTAAGCATAACACTTTTTTATTTATAGTATTTATTCTAGATTTTATTGCATAAATATATGATAAGCTTCCTACCTGCACTCACAGTATTTGTAGCTCAAAGTAGGTCAATTGGATTTCTATACATTTAATGATCTGGTTTATTTTCGTTCAGATCTTGTATGATTTTCTTCCCTAATAGTTTGTATGCTTGGACTCTTCAGATGGTTGATTGAGTATAGGAAGAGTGAAGTAGAGATTTATCTATTACGATTGTGCACACGATGTTTTTTTTATTATCTTTGTAGTCATCGCAACTTTTCCGTGTGAAAAGATTTAGTGAATCAGGGTTTATCTGAACATTTCGAATTTGATTTAAGAAGTACACAAACATAATGTGTTTTATTTTATTTTTGATAGTAAGTGCATTGATTAAACTGCATCCATAGGAACCACATTTTAAAACAAATTTTAAATACATAAGCTTAAGTTTGAATTTGGTTGAGAAATTGCAAGAAATTTGTTTGGCATTGGTTGTACTTGCACTGTGTGTTTTCCCTAAGTTCTTGAAATCAGAGTGATGAATGGTTTGAATAGTGAAGGTAATATCTAATTTGATTGATTAAATAAAGTTTCCAACAGTACAAGAAGTTATTTTAGTGATTTTATTTATTGATCTGAAATATGAAGTTTGTGATTAGTTAGAAACAGGAGTGATTAATTAGAGTTGTTGGCTCTCTTGGAATTAATTGTTTTGCACCTCGAATTATACGACCCCCTATTTTGATAATTACATGTTGAGGTTTGTAGGAGATAGAGTTAGCAACCAATGAGATCGGAGTGACATAAAAAAATGAGGGTCATCGAATTCTAGGGGCTTGACCATTTTTTGAAACGAGGAACACGGACCCCCACAAGTGACATGGCACAGGGGGGGTTTGCATTATACCTCCATAATTGATATGCAGGAAACACCTCTGTCATTGGATTGACCAAGGATAGGACCCTCATCATTTAATGTGTCACATGAATTCATTTTCATTGGATGGAAAAAGGGGAAGGGACCAGTGGTATATACATGGTTGGTGCAATGACATGGAGTAAGGTGGAACCCTGTGTGCATTGTATTATATTTATATATGTAGATATATGTGGCATGTTATGGCTCACAAAATGCATCCTATGTATAACCCTAGTCCATAGTGTTAAACACCATGTTGAAGCACACACATGGTGTATGAGGAAGATGAGCACACACACACAAGAGACTCAACACAATGAAGGATAAGCGTGTAGCTTTCTTATTTTCCATTATACAAAGATGTACATTTATAGTACAATGGTGTGACTCTTGGTTTCAAAATCCAAGGTCATGGACTCCATCGTGACTTTTCATATTCCACCCCATGGAGGATTAGGTGTTCCAACATCCCCCTTAATCCGAAGGGGTATGTGTGAGATCAAGAAAGAGTTGTAATACAAATCACCAAATAAAGTATGCCATGTGACACTTGGTGAATCAACTCTCTACGAAATGTTGGAAAAAGAGGTGGTTTTAGGATGACCACAAACAACTGGGCAGCAAAACTTGTTGCGAGTTCACGGAACTCTCCCAAGGCGGCAAGAAAATTTGAGGAAACTAACAACCAGAGAAATTGTCCCTCATAAAAGAGACCTTGACCTAAAAGAGAAGGGAGATACGACTGGCATTAGTTTAGGATTACCAGCAACTCTGGAATGCTTGTAGCGTTTCCTGGAACTCAACCCAATCTTGTGAAAGGCTGAAGAATTTTGCTAAAGGTACAAGAGGAGAAACACGCTGAGGAAGTGTTCCTGCTTGGCAATTGATTTTAGGTTATCCACCAACCAAAGATGATGGTTTTAGGTTATCCACCAACCGAAAATGATGTTTTAGGTTATCCACCAACCGAAGGTATGCTCATGGGCATCCGTGTCTCTGGCTACATCTCTGAATCCAGAATGACGAATTGTGGCTCAGGCTCGCTTGAACTCTGGATGCAACTCTGAATCTAGAATGAGAGATTGTGGCTCAGGCTCGCTTGATCTGTCGTCGAAGCTTGTACATGACCACCATTTCCCCCCCTGTCGGGGACAAGGTGAGATGATGGCGAAAACTCAACTGCAAGTTTGTTCAATATCTGTGAACAAGTTCTAACATGTGTCGTAAACATCTTCTTGGCTGCTGATGCCCATTGCCAAGAAGCGATCCATCCAAGATGAATCTTTGTTCTTATAGGGAGCATTATGCGAAGCATGCGTACGGGAAAGAGAATGAGTGGTATGGAACCCACAGTGCTTGCATGGATGAAGATCAAAACAGTGATATTTCATATGGCCAACTCGATCACAATGTTGGCATTTCTCAATATGTTGTCTTGGAAGTGGAGCATGATCTGGAATAGTTGCAGGTGAACTGTCATACAAGAATCCGACACTCTGAAATATGATGGGCTTTGTGTAGTCTGGAATATGAAAGGACACATCCTTGTCATATCCAAGACCAGTTCGGTGCTTGTTGTGTACAAGCTCTTCCCAAGGTCTGATGATGGGCTTGAGAAGTGCAGCCGAGTGGCTTCATCTGCATGTAACCGCTTCTCGTACAAGGAATCGAATGTGGATCAACTGCTGAATGTGGATCAACCGAAACTTTGCTGACTTGCTCGCCGATGGGAGTCTTTCACAATGTTCCTTCAATGTAAACAAAGTTCGTAATGGTGACTTTGGTCGGACTGCCTTGTTGAAGCTGAGATTCCAACTGCAAAAACTCAATCTTTTCGTGTGCATCTAGCAAACAACTCTGAATGTTACATAGAGCATCCTTGTTCATTTTTATCACATCATCAACATTTGAATGAATGAGGTCATTCAACAACATTAATGCCTCATTGATTTTGGCCATTTTCAACCATTTAGGCTCAAAAATTAAAGGGTGTCGGCTTCAACCGAGAATGCACCCGTTTACAATGTGATTCAACAACAAATACAAATGACTCAAGAAATTCTCAAAGTACAAGGTGTGCTCCTCAAATGATGGAGGGCAATCAATAATCCAACAACTCAAATATTGATTATGAATGAAGAATCAATATCAATACAATGTCAATATCTCTGCAAAATATGTGCAGCTGAAAATACTATGCAAGAAGCCTTTAAGGCAACTGAATTTTCCTCTTCAAATAGCTGTTTTAAAACTGATGGCAAACTTGTCTTCTCATGTAAAATTCTTCAAAAAATCACCCTCATGTCAATGCCACAAATCACAAAGCAAATCTGCAATTTTCTCTATGTATAGTCCATGTGCTCTTCATATGCCATTTTCTTCATTTCATTTCTGATGTTCTAATCTTCTCTTTCCTCTTTCTCTGTTTTTTTTTTTTTTTTAATTAATTAAAAATGAGTTAATGGGAATTAATTAAAAAAAATGTGGAGGAAAATTTATAAGAAGGGGGGAATATTATATGGGGAGGGGGGTTTATTAATGTGAGAGGGGAATGTAAGGAAAGGGAATTAAAATGAAAGGGATTGTAGTAATGGAGGGAGGGGGAATTTATTAGAAAATTTAAATGAAATGGGATTGAATATTTTAAAATAGGGATATGGTATTATAAAAAATGGGAGGGGAGTTTATTAAAAAGGGCGGATTAAAAATTCGAATTTAAAAGAGATCGGTGGTATTATTCAAATATGGAGGCGGGGGGGGGAGGTATTAAAATTATACAAAGTCGAAATTTATTTGGGGGACGGTAACTATATGGTGGGGGGCGTATTTAACTTATCAAAAATTTAAAAAATTGAAATGGCCGAATGCTGGGGGCGTATTTAAAGGGGCGGCAGAGAGCCGATATGGCAGACTGGGCAAGAGTGAATGGGCCAAGTGTTATTAATGATATGGGCGGTATTAATTTAAAAAACTGAAATGGTTGGATTCGATTGGTAGTAACCCGCGTGGGAGGGGTGCACACAGGTGCGTAGGAGGGCCGGCCGTAAGGGCGAGGTAGAGCGTAGTTTCCAGACGGTGGTAAGCGCAGTGAGGAGGGCGTGTTTAGGGGAGCGGATAGGAGGTATGTGAGCCGTGGGGAATGAGTGAGGGAGGGCCGAGTGTGAGGGGGCTCGGGGTAGGGGTGAGGGGGCGGCTGGGGAGAGAAGAGCGCAAGGAGGGCGGACCAGTGAGCGGGCAGTCTTTGCAGGGATGGGCAGTGAGTAATGGGAGGGGGCCGCGTTTTGGGTAAGGCCGAGAGGGGAGGATAGAGCGTAGGGAGGGATGTATGCGCCGTAGGTTTAAGCGCCGTAAGGTTTGGGAATAGGGGCACGTTCAGAGCGTTTGGGATGAGTGTTGTGCTCCGGCATGTGTGTGGGCGAGCGATAGGTCAGTGGCAGTGCGATGGTGAGTGGGGGAGTTCAATGTAGATGGTGGTATGTTGTGTGAGATAGGTAGTAGGGAAGGGAAACTGAGAGGTAATGAGCGATAAGGATTGCGGTGAATTTTTTTTTTGTTTTTATTTTTTATTTTTATTTTTTTATATAACAGCAGAACAGAGAGTAGAGATAGGAAATCTTCAGCAGTAGAAATTTTCCAAATGTATAGCAGAAATAAATTCATCAGCAGAGAATGTAGAGATTGTCAATAGAACTCAGAAATTTTCCAATAGCCCAGCAACAGGAAAATGCAGAATTGCAGAACCTTAGAAATCTTCCAATGAAAACTCAGAAATATCTTCTTCAGAAATTGAATTTAAACAATTTCCAGCAGCTCTTCAAAATGCGGAATTTAAAATGCAGAGATTGCAGAAAAAATAAACCTTCAGATGTGCAGTGCTGCTTGCTGCTCTTCTTCAAAACAAATGCTGAATGCTGGGATTTTAAATGCTGCTCTTCTCCAATATAAAACTTCTGAATGCTGCAAAATCACTGAATGCTTCTCCTTCTTAAAAACACTTTCTTGAATGTGGCAAAAACACCGCTACAAACACTTGAACCCGCAAAGAAATCCAACAATTCTTGCAGTATATGCATAGGCCATAAACACAAATGGCTCACTAAATTGGAGCAAAAACAGCAAACATCATTTTCCGATACCATGATAAACACCATGTTGAAGCAATACACATGGTGTATGAGGAAGATGAACACACACACAAGAGACTCAACACAATGAAGGATAAGCGTGTAGCTTTCTTATTTTCCATTATACAAAGATGTACATTTATAGTACAATGGTGTGACTCTTGGTTTCACATTCCAAGGTCACTTGGACTCCATTGTGACTTTTCATATTCCACACATACCCATGGAGGATTAGGTGTTCCAACACATAGTGGTACCTACTCAAGTACAAGCCACGTGGATAGAGAGTGATTTGGAATGCCATATCGACATGCCACAAGGTTGTAAATGCCACTATTATGGCGTGGAGACATGGTGGCAAGCCATGTGGCAGCCATATTTGGTCCTTTGGAGGGACCTAATGGGCTGAAAATAAGTGACACATGGCATGCCTGGAGGTGGCCATGTGGATCATGTGACAACAGTTTGACATCACATGTTGGCCAAGAGGTTGGCAGTTCAAGACTCAGTGAGGTAATTATCCTTAGCTATTCAAGGAGATCGGAAGTTGGAGGGTTAGGGCCAAGAAGGAATGCACAATTGAGTTTTTCCAAGAGGCCCAACCTTGACCTTAAGTCAGCATGGTGGGGCTTTGGTTATGATGGCATGGTTAAGCCACGTAGGCACCACGCGGGGTGACACGTAAATTCCAAGTGGAAGACATGGATGATGTTGTATAGAGATTTTTGGCCTAAACTTTGAAGGGCCATAAATTTTGATACAGGGATAAATTTGAGTCAAACCTTATATCATTGGGAAGGTCTCGATGAGATGAACACAATGGCAATATTAGTTTTGGGATTCAAAAATATTGACAAATGGCGAAAAAATTTAGACCCCATTTCCATAACTAGACCTTGTTGGTTGGTTCATCACAGTGACACCCTCCTTACATCCTTAGTTAGTTTTATGGGTCGTAAGGGGGTATGTTACAAATTCCTTACTTGTTGAAACCCCATGGACATTTTTAGAAACACAAGCGCAATCAACTACTGGACCCCTAGTTTCCCAATGGAGAGACTGACTGTTTGGTTACCCAAAAAAAGAAATGAAAAGGGTAGTTGGTTGTATGGTGTGGATATATTTTCCGCAATAGATTCAACGCAACCTCCTACCTGCCACAGTGGATGAGTGAGTTAACCAATGTCCAATTTTTAAATATTTTTTCTATGCCAATGTAATGAAGGAAAACAACCTCATAATCAAATATTCTCATGAATTTCATGATAAATTTGAGAGATTGAAGCATTGTATAAATACATTTCTCTACTCTAACAAGGTATTAGTAGGATTAGAAGGGATATAAATGGAGAAAATAAGGTTGTAATTCTATTTTTTGTTAATTAAAGAGCTTTTTTCTCCTATTTCATTTCTTATGTGTGTTATGTGTTGATAGTGTAGGTGTTAAATTTGGACAACTAGGTCCAAACTCCATGTTGTGATGCTCAGATTAAGTGGCTAATATTTTTGTTGGATTCCTCTTTCGGAGAGGTGTAAAATCCATATAAAATATATCTTAATCCGATGAGCAGAACATTTATTTTGAATTTATTATTTATAATAAATTATATGTGCAGGTTCGCCTTAAGGTTTCACACCCCCAGCAGATGTGTCACACACCCCAATGATGGATATAAATATAGGCAAAGTTGGAGAGCATTTCACAACAACTCAACACAAATCTTCTTCTCTCATCTAATTTTAGTACGAGCTCCTTGGAGGACATTTCCAGCCCACACGTGTGAAGAAGAAGGACGAATTTTTGTACGGCCAAGAGGAAGGATGAATTTCTGCAGCTAGGGTTTTGCAGGAAGTTTGACCAGCGTTGAATTTGGTCAACGCATGGTCCGAAAGGGCTGAAAATTGTTGGAGAGTTCGATTTTAAGAGGCCGTACACATTGGCACAGAAATCGAGGTCAAAGGGTTGACCAAAATGTTGCTGCGTTGACTTTTAGCTTGCTGCCCTGCGTTGAATTTTCTGGACAGCGTTGACTTTTCTGGAGTTGACTTGGGTTGACTCGGTTGCTGATTGGAGGATTGTTGTGACACATTCTGGGTTGGTTGATCAAGGAGACTTTGCTAGTTGAAGCATCCTGTTGACCGCCGTAACGCACCATCACATTTTTCTGTTTCTGGTTTGTCTTCTATAAGATCCACTTATATGTTCTATCAGCATTTTACTTAACTATTTGTGTGATTTCTGTAAGAAAAGTAAAGTTGCTTCTAGCATAGAACATCTACAAAATTTACATGGTATCAGAGCTGAGGTGAAGACAAGCCCTATCTTTAGCAATCACCATCGGAGGAAATGGGTTCCACAAGTTTTGAATTCAAGGAGAATGACAAGCTGACTGGAGGGGATGACTTCCATGCCTGGAAGATGATATTAGATCTCAAATTGGAAGACCATGATCTCTTGGATCATGTACTGGGTAAGATTCAAGAACCTCCATCCAATGCCACCGCTGCTGCTAAAAACAAGTATAAGAAGGGGGAGATCAAAGCAAAGCTGATGATCAGGGAATCCATACATAAGATTCTGGTTGCCTATATATCTGAGCTAGGCACATCCAAGGAGATGTATGACAAATTGATCCTGATGTTCAAAGTAAACAATGTGAACCAAGTGCTATTCCTCAAGAATAAATTGAAGAATATGAAGAAGGGTCGGGATGAGTCTGTTCAAACTTACTTTCTGAAATTGACCGAAACAAGGAAAAATCTGCTGGCTATTGGGGAGACAATAGCTAATCATGATATGGTTCTCACTACACTTGGAGGACTCCCATATCAATGGCAAGTATTCACCACTACCATTCTCAATAATAATACCATTCCTAACTTTGACGAGCTTCTGTCTAGATGTATGCAAGAAGAAACAAGAATGAAGGAATTCGATAATGACAGAAATGCTGCTTATGGTGCTCATTCTCGAAAGTAGAACTCTGGTGGTCCTAAGGACAAAGGAAGAACAAGGACTCAAGAAAAGAAGGGTAAGTGTTTCACTTGCCATAGGCCTGGTCACTATGCTAGAGAATGTCCCTTCAAGAAGGATTCTCCCGATAGTGATGATAACAACAACAACCAGAGGAATGGGAATCGAAGAAACGACAGATCTAAAGGAAAGAGGAAGGCTCCCTCTGGTGGAAACAATCAACCTTCTAAAAGGTCTAGAAACTCCAGGTATGAGGAGTCTAATGCTGTTGATAAAAGAAATGAGTATATTCTTGTATCTGCTCTCTCTGCTACATCTTCGCCCGACACTATGGATGTCTGGTTGATAGATAGTGGTGCCTCGAGACACATCACTGGTTTCAAGGAAGAACCCTCTAACATGGTTGAGAGGGATAAAAATCTAGAAATTATCCTTGGAGATAATGCCACGTATCCCGTGAAAGGGACAGGGATTGTGACCCTCCACTTGTCTCAAGGACAAGTCCTATGTTTGCAAGATGTACTCTATGTACCAAAATTGAAAAAGAGCCTTGTGTCTGTATCAGCCATGGAAGACAAAGGGTTCAATGTAACATTCTCTGATGGAAAGGTGCTCATGTGGAAGAAGAGCTTCAAGGAATCTATCTCGATTGGTTTTAGAGTTGGTACACTCTACCAGGTTGGAGGAAGTCCGCTGGGAGCAATGACTTGTGATACTATCCGACAAACCGAACTATGGCACCGAAGATTTGGACACCTTCATTACAAGGCCCTTCTCGAAGCAAGGAAGGTGGTGACAGGGATGCCTGACTTTGGAAATAATCATGAAGGTGTATGTAAGGGCTGTGCCGAAGGAAAACATACAAGGGGACCTTTCCTCTCAAGTGTCACAAAGACATCTGATATTTTGCAACTGGTCCATTCTGATCTATCTGGTATGTTGCCCGTGACATCCCTGGGAGGATGTTCCTACTACATGACATTCACTGATGACTTCTCTCGCAAAACCTGGATATACTTCTTGAAGAAGAAGGATGAGGTTTTCATGTGGTTCCGTACCTTCAAAGCCTTGGTGGAAAATATGACCGGAAAGAAGATCAAGATTTTGAGGACCGACAATGGCACTGAATATGAGTCAAATGAGTTCAAAGACTTTTGCAGAGAAGCTGGCATCAAGAGGGAGGCTACTACTGCATATACTCCTGAGCATAATGGTGTTGCTGAACACAAGAATAGGACTATTGTGGAAGTTTCCCGTGCCATGCTATGTGACCAGGGTTTACCGAAGTTTCTGTGGGGAGAAGCTGCATATACTGCTGTGTATATTCAAAACCGATGCCCTCATTCCGCTCTGGACTCCAAAACTCCCGAAGAGGTTTTCTCTGGTAAGAAACCTGATGTCTCACATTTTAGAATTTTTGGATGTCCTGTCTATTTTCATGTGCCGAAAGAAAAGAGAAGTAAGCTGGATGCTACTGGGAAGAAAGGAATGTTTGTGGGCTACAGTGAGACTTCTAAGGCCTATAGAGTCTATGTACCTGGTCAAAGGGAAGTAGAGATAAGCCATGATGTCACCTTTGACGAAGATGCTTCCCCGAAGAAAGTAGTAGATCTTCCAAGATCTGGAGAAAATCATGAAGAAAGGCCTGGAAATCTGGAAGAACCGCAGGATGAGACAATGCCTGATATTGAAGGACCAATGGACCCTATTGATCCATCTCCTTCACTGGGAAAGACACCATCATGGCTCAGAGATACCCTCGAAGATGCTGAGGGACATGCTACCCCAAGGGGGACATTCCATGAAAGCAAGAAGCCATGTAGATACCAAGGGTATCTAGCTGTCATGAGTACTATTGTACAATCTGAACTTGGATCTTTTGAGGAAGCCGTAAAGCATCAAGTCTGGAAGGATGCTATGCACGAAGAATATGAGTCCATAATGAAGAATGATGTCTGGGATGTGGTCCCGAGACCGAAGGACAAATCAGTTGTCACCGCGAAATGGCTCTACAAGATTAAACATGGATCTGATGGGAGTGCTGAAAAGTTCAAGGCAAGATTTGTTGCCCGTGGCTTCTCTCAAAAGGAAGGAATAGACTATGATGACATATTTGCACCTGTGGCATGATATACCACCATTCGATCAATCATAGCCCTTGCTGCTACACAAGGATGGAGTCTTCATCAGATGGATGTCAAGACCGCTTTTCTGCATGGTGCAATAAAAGAAGAGGTGTATGTAGAACAACCTCTGGGATTTGAAGTTTAGGATCGAGACACTCATGTCTGCAGGTTGAAGAAAGCCCTCTATGGGTTAAAGCAAGCACCCAGAGCTTGGTACGAGAGGATGGATAGTTACTTGATGAAGCTGGGCTTCACTCGAAGTAATGCTGATCCGAATCTTTACTTCAAGGTTGTGCAGGGGAAGCCTCTCATTCTAGTGCTATATGTGGACGACCTCTTCCTGACAGGTGCCGACCCTCTCATTCATCAATGTAAGAGGGAGCTCGCTGCTGAGTTCGAAATGAAGGACCTAGGACTGATGCACTACTTCCTAGGCCTGGAGGTCTGGCAGAGACCTGGAGAGATTTTCCTTTCTCAAGGAAAATACATTGTGAAGCTTCTCCGGAGAGATTTTGTGGCGGTGGACCCAAGTCCGTGTCTACACGATGGAACTCAACTTCAAGAAGTTGAGGATGGGGCCGCCGCCGGGCTCATCTTGGCAAATCCTACTGAGTATCGTCAACTCATAGGAGCTTTGATGTTCTTAGTGAACACCCGACCAGATATATGTTTTGCAGTGAACACTTTGAGTCAACAGATGGTTGAGCCTCATCATTTTCACCGGGTTGGTGCCAAGAATCTTTTGAGATATCTTCGGGGCACGATAAACCATGGGCTGAGATACACTGCCGGGAGTGTGACACTCCGTGGATATACTGATGCCGATTGGGCTGGAAGTGTGGTGGATCGTAAGAGCACATCGGGATGCTGCTTCAATCTTGGTTCTGCTTCGATCTCATGGATGAGCAGGAAGCAGAAGTCGGTGGCTTTGAGCACCGCGGAGGCCAAATACATTGCTGCTAGTATGGCCTGTTGTGAAGCAGTTTGGTTGCGGAAGCTCTTTAGTGAGCTGTTTGGACATGTGCTAGATACCACTGTGATACTCTGTGATAATCAGAGTGGGATTCGTATGACTGAGAATCCTGTGTTCCACGACCGATTCAAGCATATTGATATCAGGTACCACTTTATCCGGGATATGGTACAGCGAGGCGCCGTAAGGCTCGATCATATAGGAACTGATGAGCAGGTCGCGGATATTCTCACTAAGCCCCTGGGGAAGGTCAAGTTCCTAACCTTCCGTGAGAGTCTTGGTGTCGTGGAACGACCCTATGATGTGGGTCCTATTGGACGATGAGCTCTGGGAGCTCTGGGGGGCTTTGGGGATAGCTTCTCGGAGCTATAAGCACTCATAATGCTTCTGCCCCACCCTTGTGATTATTGAGCTGGTTCGCCTCTCATTTATATGTGCCCCGTATGCATCCTACCCATTGAGTTCAGGGCTCATGGGAAGTACCTCTCATTTGGCCAATGAGGTGGGAAAAGCTAGAGACTATTAGCAAAGACTGATGGACGCATCAGAGATTGTCGTACTCTCTATCTAGGATGGCACGGTCCAACCACTTGATCTCGGATCAAGTTTAGTGAGGTCTGGGACCTCTGCCTGACTTCGGGTCAGATGAACCAACTTCGGGTTGGTTGGAGACTCTTTGTGAGTCTGATAGAGGTTTAGAACCTCTGGGCTGAATATGTCAGCCGGGGGATGATGTCTTTGTGACTGACCCACTTCTGTTCTGAAATAAAGAGGCCAGCAAAGCAAGTTACGGCGGGATGACGCACGATGTTTGATTGCACTAATGGATGGAGTTCTCCCTAGTTGAGAGGGAGTGTTAAAATTGGACAACTAGGTCCAAACTCCATGTTGTGATGCTCAGATTAAGAGGCTAATATTTTTGTTGGATTCCTCTTTCGGAGAGGTGTAAAATCCATATAAAATATATCTTAATCCGATGAGCAGAATATTTATTTTGAATTTATTATTTATAATAAATTATATGTGCAGGTCGGCCTTAAGGTTTTACACCCCCAACAGATGTGTCACACACCCCAATGATGGATATAAATACAGGCAAAGTTGGAGAGCATTTCACAACAACTCAACACACATCTTCTTCTCTCATCTTATTTAGTACGAGCTCCTTGGAGGACATTTCCAGCCCACACGTGTGAAGAAGAAGGACGAATTTTTGTACGGCCAAGAGGAAGGATGAATTTCTGCAGCTAGGGTTTTGCAGGAAGTTTGACCAGCGTTGACTTTGGTCAACGCATGGTCCGAAAGGGCTAAAATTTTTTGGAGAGTTTGATTTTAAGAGGCCGTACACATTGGCACAGAAATCAAGGTCAAAGGGTTGACCAAAATGTTGCTGCGTTGACTTTTAGCTTGCTGCCATGCATTGACTTTTCTGGACAGCGTTGACTTTTCTGGAGTTGACTTGGGTTGACTCGGTTGCTGATTGGAGGATTTTTGTGACACATTCTGGGTTGGCTGATCAAGGAGACTTTGCTGGTTGAAGCATCTTGTTGACCACCGTAACGCACCATCACATTTTTCTGTTTCTGGTTTGTCTTCTATAAGATCCACTTATATGTTCTATCAGCATTTTACTTAACTATTTGTGTGATTGCTGTAAGAAAAGTAAAGTTGCTTCTAGCATAGAACATCTACAAAATTTACAGTAGGCATGCTATTACAAGTTTAACTAGTGTCTCTTCTAAGGAGCTAGGGTCCACTAATGAGCCAAGTGTATCATTAGCTAGGGTAGTTTATAATTTCAATTACAATTTACTTAATTTGATTACTTACTTTGTTTCTTAATTATTCAAACTATTGCAACTCACTAGAAATTCATTGTGTTTCCTTATTAATAGTTATGTTGCAATTCATTAACTAATTTACTCTATTTTATAATATTGTGTGTTGCTCAAATAAAAATTGATTAATTCTATTTTCTATATTTTACTATATCATCCTCAATTCAACTTGTTGAATTAGGATTTGTGTGTCATGTTTTGCTAGCAATTCAGTATCTCATCAATTCGTGTTACAAATTTTGTGAGTAAGAAATTATCTTGATCAAGCCACCCATTTACTTTCTTACATGTGTGTTTACTTTCCATCAAAATGATTTACTTTCTTTCCTATGTATTTACTTTCCATCAGAGTAATTTAATTTCATGTTTATATGATTACATTCAAGCCAAGATTCATTTACTTTTCCGTAAGAGTGTTTTAGTTACTCTTTCAATTCCTACAGTGTGAAGTGTGATATTTCAATTCCTGCAAGTGCAGTTTGGTGATTTTTGAAATAAAAATAGCATCAAACTTTTTTATTATTACTACAATTTCATTGGAACTTAACATATACAATGCATGACAATTCACAAGTTCCATCTGAAGACTGGACTGATAATTAAATGTATAACTTCTTAGTTATATACTACGTAATTAGGAGGTAATTGAAAGGCTTGTCATTTTTGGAATTTTTTTAGGGAACTATCAATAATAAAATCATTGTTTTTTTCTTGATTTCATTCAATTAGTATATTTCTCTTAAGAGGCTTGGTGTGATGTGTTCTTATTCAATTTTTTATTTAAGCCATTTTTTTAGAAATTATGTCTCTTTAAATTTTGATGAACACGAAAAGAGATTAGCAAATAATATTTGTTAGCTCCACAAAAAAACCCCACAATACTAACAGTGCAGGACAATGATAAGAGGAGAAAGGGCGCACTCAGCCCCACTTCTTAACTCTTACGGCCAGCTCTCATGCCAAAAGGAAGCATGAATATTTCACTCAAGATCTTGAGGTTGTGCAAGACTCATCATTTTCTCCTATAGAGGTGTTTTTCCCTGAACGCCAACTCATTCCAAATAATTATTCTTTATTGAATATCCCAAGGCACCTTCAAAGGACAAGGGAACTTTTCATGAGAAGATGGCACATTAAATACCTATTAAGGAAGAGATGGTTGTCTTCATATTTCCATTCAATGTCGGATGAGGAAACTAAGATGAATAACATTCCACATTCAACGTCCAAGGAAGATGCATACATATTCCTTTTTGAGTTTGATGTCATTTGCAGAAGTTATGATTATATATCAGATGCCCAAAAATCAGAACTCTTCCTTGCCACACTCAAGAATGTTGCATTAATCTAGTTCATGGGCCTCGTCAGATATAGCATGAATGCTTGGGAACATATTAAGAAAAATTTCATAGAAAAGTATCGACATTATTGCAAGGAAAAGGAACGGAGGGAGGAGATAATAATAATGACTCATAATGAGGACGAAATCCTGGAAGACTATGTTGGCCAATTCAACTACAATATACAAGTAGAAGAATAGATGAATGCGTTATCTCTTTCCCTAAAACATTTGGATCGGTACAAGGTTGTTATGTTTTATTAAATAATGTATCATGTCCTTTGCAAAAGTTATGATTATATATCATATGCCCAAAAATCAAATGTCTACCATGCCACACTCAATAATGTTACATTACGCTAGTTCATGGGCCTCGGTAGAGATAGCATCAGTGCTTGGGAACAAATGAAGAAAAATTTCCTAGAAAAGTATCAAGATTATTGCAAGGAAAAGGAATGAAGGGAGGATATAATCATAATGACTCATAATGAGGATGAAATCCTAGAAGACTATGTTGAACAATTCAACTACAACCGACAAGTAGAATAATAGAGATGAATTCATTATCCCTTTTCTTAAAATATTTTGATTAGTATGAGGTTATTGTGTTTTATTAAATAATTTATCATGTCCTTTGCGGATGTTATTATTATATATCATATTCCCAGAAATTAAAACTCTTCCCTGCTGTTAGGGTCCTATAATAATAGGGATCATAATTTTGAATTGACTATGTTAAGTCTTGTAACATTGTACATACCTTTGCTTTCTGCAAATGTTTTCCCATATTTTAAAAATGAAAAGAGGGTATGTCCTAAAAGAAAAATCAAAGGACCAAAAGAAAGAAGATAAAAAAAAGAATATAAAGTATGAACCCCACAAAAAGAAACAAAAATCGTGACAGTGTTGCACATTCAAATGCCACTACTTTTAGTTTACTTTACTTTTGCAAATAAAATTTTGTGCATCTTGTCCAAAATGTCACAATTCATGATGATCATACAGTTTAATCTTGATTCATTTATTCCTTTAAATTTCATGTCATGATAGTTAGTGAATAAATATTTTTCCAAACCATTTAATCTTGCCCGATCAGTAGTTAGGTAGACAATAAAGTGAGCTCATAAGTTTAATATGAGCCATTGGAAGATGTGAGGTTAGAAATAAGTTAGTTTTCTTATCAAAAATAAAATAAAAGGGTCAGCAAGCTCAAATGCACCCAATAAAGGAAATAAAAATATTAGGATAAATAAAGGGTAGGTAGATTACTTTTAAAGAGTTAGGGGAAGCATCATTTTGGTTTATCTCTTGTCACTCATGTCCTTCTAAACACCTTCCCCTTATGTGAAAATCCCTCTTTCCACTCCTCGAAGCCATTTCCCCTTGCGAAATGCCTTTCCCTTTGATAAAATCCCATTTTCCCTTCTCCTAGCCATTTTCCCCTCCTTAAAACCCATTTCCATTATTAAAACCCCCTTCCCCTTTACTAAATCCACATCATTCAAATAAAACATTCAAACCCACTTATCCAAAGTTTTGACACACCAAATATTTACGCGAGTCTCATTTTCCCTTTTGACAATACCTCCCCCATTTAATATATTTCCACCTAACATATTACTTAAAACCCTCCGCTATCATATTTCCCGACCCCCCTTATGTTATTTTAGCCTATAGTTTATTTGTTTCATTTAATCTCCCCCATATCATTTTAACTCGTTTTATATATATCCCCGATCCCTTTTTAAATTAACCCCCTATTTAATACATTTAACGACATTATTTTATCCCATTGTTAATATATATCATATTAACCTCCCTTACCACTCATATATTTCATAAACCCACTTATATTATCATCCCTTCACTTAACTTTTTCCCCGAGCCCACTTTCCTTTAAGCCTCCACTTAAATAAATTTCCCAACCCACTTTATATTTAAACCTCTGTATATTTAATTCCTGACCCCACCTCTTTTAAATCCTGTCACTTCCACCATTCGTCTGACTACAGCTAAGCCCATCTAATGGTTGATACTCCGTTTCGCATCCCTTGACATTCCATTGTTTAAAGCCAAGGGGGAGGTGCAAAATGGGTGGTTTTATCCATCGCCCCCCTACCACGCGACACCACCAGAGCTTATCACAACCCCCATCCTAAAAACCGCCAAACCACCCTTTATGTGTGCGATAAACCACAAACCCCTTCCACAGTGAGACAAACCGTTTGTCCACCCTGCGCTGTGATAAACCACCATTCCACCTACATCGTGAAACAAACCATTTATGTGCCTTGCGATAAACCACCGAAGTTTCAAAATAAAATTTGCAATATCATTATCTCCTTATCTCTGCGGACTTACAGAAAAGACCAAAACACCATTAAAAACAGAACTAAAAAGCCATTTCCAACCAGAATTGAATCCATCCACAATCCAGACTCTTTCTACAGACCTCCCAGTTCAATGGAGCCATTGATCGCCTCCCTGCAGACCTATGTTTTCATTAACAATTGTTTTATTTTGCAGGTAATTAGCACACTAGGAGATTGGATAAACAGTTTTGATACTAGTTCCAAAACTTGTTTACTCTAGACTCTCGGGATATGAATTCAAAGGCTTTACTCAGCAGAAGTTTTGTGTATAGAAAGAAAACCAAGTTAAACCAGAAACAGAGCAAGAAGAGACAATTTACATAGAGACAGTAATGGTTAATAGAGATAAAAACATTTACACCAACAACAGAAAAAATTCATACAAATTAATCTCCAAGAAACATTTTGTACTTTACATATGTCTTTTTAGTAAAATCCATTTTTACTAAAAACACAGAAACACAAGAGGATTAGTATAATTTACTGTAAAAAGTAAAATAGCAGAAAGGATGAAAGAAAACAGGATAAGGATAAAACAGATGAAACAAACAGCGTGAAAGACAAGCGAGTGTAAAAGATACAGTTGGCGTGAGAGATAAGACAACATAATAAAAACAAATAGAAAATCAAATAAACAGGGACAGCTTGCATTTAGTTAAATAGTGTCTCTATCCTCTTGCATGAATATATTTTGTTTTCCTTGAAGAAATCCTAAATCAGTTGATAGGATATTTTGTAATAAGTTGTATAAATACGTCATCAATTCGAAGTATTGAGGGTGGATTCCTGAATATTTCTATAGTTGAATTGATCTACTACATGAGGGTTTATTGTACCATTTCCAAGTTGACAGACAGGACATGTAATAAAGGAATTTCTTTATAGGATTCATGTGTTGAGCTACTTTAGTTGTATAAACTTGCATATTTTCCAAATTTGAATGATATAATTGGAATTTTATTGCAGAATTTGTTTAAATACACTTTGCTTTGAGCTATTATAAATTTTAATGTTGTCCTCTGATATCTAGTTTAGAGAATCCTTAATTTCTCTCTGATCCTGGTTGACCTCTTTCAACTTCCCTCATTATCTAGTTTAAGGAATCCTTAATTGCTCCTTTATCCTAATAGAAAACCACTTCATCATTCAGCCTTTCAGATCTGATTTTGCTGAGCTACCCTGCCCTGTAACACTTCCTTTAGAACTTGATTATGTTATGTTTTCTTGATATATTGACTCCATATCCCAATGGAAAATAGATAAGAACTTATCCATCTAAATCCATAATTCCACCAACAAATCAAAATCAAACCAAATCAATCATACATAACTAGCCTAAAATAAATTAAAACAACAAAGTTAAATCATTAAGAGCGAGACATCTTTGAGCATTAGGAAAGCTAGATCCTAATCTCCAAAAGTTGTTGATAGTTACCTCTAATATTTATTTAACACATATAACATCCTTGGGAAATTTTGGAGAGATAACACCTGCCACACTCGTGAACATTGCATTACACTATTTCATGGGCTTCGGTAGATATAACATCAATTCCTGTGAAAAAATGAATAAAAAGTTCCTAGAGTATCAAGATTATTGCAACGACAAGGAACGAAGGGAGGAGATAACCATAATGACTCATAATGAGGACAAAATCGTAGAAGGCTATGTTGAATAATGTAGAAATTTGCTGAATAAATCACTTATTCACTGAAGATTAACCTGGTCATATATCAATTTCGAATTGCATACATAACACATAACCTTCTTCTACGATTAATTGTCACATGCGGAAATAACAGAAGCAATCTCACATCAATTCAATCACCGCTAACTCGGTATGTATGAGGAAAGCCTATGGCTTCAGCCCGCAGCTATTGTGTATATTATAATGGAGAAATCAAGTAACCAAACAAGTACAAAACTCCTCACAAGTACCCAGTACTCTCTCATGAAGTTACTCACAATCTGACTCAGTTTTGAACAAGTCTGAGGTTCAAAACTCCCCGCCAATTGCCTTGCCTCTATTGCGCAATCATGGCCTGTATATGAAGAGGTTCAAGGTTCGAATCTCCTTCCCTTGATTGCGTAATTGTCATGGACAATTCCTCCAAGTGTAATGCAAATCTCATGCAAAACAAATCTACCAACTGATAGCTTTACTCACCCTTTCATCTACCTCTTCCACTGGTCTCCACTGAACTGATCATGCACTGTAGTGAACTGGAGTGTTCTTGAGTTGACTAATGAGTTAATATTTAGTAAATTAAATATTATTTAATTTACTCCACTCATATCTAGTTGATTAGTTAGTTAACTAATCCCAACTAGTTCAACTAAAACAAACAGAACACCACTCCACTACTTGTCCCGTTAACTCCTCCAAAACTCCTGCCACTGAAGTCTAACTGAAGCCAACCATGCAAGATGCCATCAAACCCTAGGAACCACGTGATTCCTTGTGTCAGTTGCATGAGCCACCTCCATGACTCAAACTGAAGTGCGCCAAGAGAGTAAACTGCTGTTTATAGTCAAAATATTATTAAGGGTAAGTAATATTTGACTTCCATATTTTTAGGAGATCAGTCTAAAAATAGCCTGGGTCCTAAAAAATAGGGTCTCATCTATTTTTACCGACATGTCGCATCCATCAAAAATCTCCAAGTAGAATTCCCAAATTATGCTCCGTATGTCTAAAAATAGACATAGTCTAAAAATAGACTTTGCGCCAGAATTTGCCTGCGGGCCCACTTAGTGAAGGCGACTTCATTTCACTAAGCTCCATCATCTTGCTGCATTCTCAACACTCCCTCTCGGCAAGATATGGATTATCTGCAACCCCTATCCTGCCTCTGTGGAATTCGAACTTGCTCCTGGTGAGCGCCTTCGTCAGGATGTCGGCATCCTGATCCTCTGTGGGAACATGTGAAAGCATCATGATTCTCCGCTGAACACAATCTACGTGTGATGGTACGTGTCGATGTGTTTGGACTCTTCATGAGAAAAAGCCGGATTTTTCAGAAGCAGTCCAGGCTCTGTGGTGTCTGGACGAATCGCGTGAGCTCCAAATGCAACTTTGAACAAACTGCCGAGGATCTTCCTCGTCAATAACTCATGCGACCAAGCTTGCGCCATGTCACTAAACCTCTCTATTTGGAGCGGGTGCACGGATCTACTTGCTTCTGTTTGCACCGAAACTGCTGTCGACCCAATGCTGAAAACTCCTCCCGAAGTGCTCTTCCGGTCTGTTGGGCTCCCTGCCCAATCTGCATCAGTGAAACCAGAAAGCTTCACTCCATCCTCCTGTCTGTACCATAGACCATATCCCGATGTGCCTCCGATATAGCGCAATACATGCTTGCCCGCCTTCCAAAAGAGCTTGGTAGGCTTAACCATAGCTTGCGAAAGCTGGTTAACTGCATAGCATATATCGGGTCGAGTATTGACCAGATACATCAACGACCCCACCAGCTGTCGATAGACAGTGGCATCCACTACCTCCTCCGAAGTAGCATCTCCCTTCCTCCAACCTCCAGGAAGAGGGGTATCAACAGGCTTGCAGCCTTGCATGTTGAACCTCTCCAGAATCTCCCGGGCATACTTGCCCTGAGAAACAAACAGTCCTCCGCTGCGCTGCCAAATCTCCAATCCCAGGAAATAATGAAGGATGCCCCGGTCCTTCATCTCAAACTCTCGTGCAAGATCATCCTTGCATGAAAGTATCAACTGCTCGTCGCCAGTCAAAATCAGATCATCTACATACAGTACGATGATCGACAGCTTCCCCTCCACCACAATCTGGTACAGGTTTGGATCCGCCTCACTCTTGGAGAATCCAAGCCCGGTGAAGTAGCTGTCTATCCGAGTGTACCAAGCACGAGGTGCTTGCTTCAGCCCGTACAGTGCTCTCTTGAGTCGGCACACATGCGACTCACTGCTGAAGATCTCAAAACCTTCAGGCTGCTCTATGTACACTTCTTCCTCAATAACTCCATTGAGGAACGCAGTCTTCACATCCATCTGATGAATGTGCCACCCCATCTGTGCTGAGAGAGCAAGGATCGTCCGTATGGAAGAGTACCTTGCGACAGGTGCAAAAGTCTCCTCATAGTCAATCCCCTCGATCTGTGAGAAGCCACGGGCGACAAATCTCGCCTTGTACTTCTCCACACTCCCGTCAGCCGCCTGCTTCACTTTGTAGATCCATCGCGAACCTACAACTGATTTCCCAACCGGTCTTGGGACAATCTCCCATGCTCTGTTCCTGATGATCGAATCATATTCTTCGATCATGGCATCAACCCATGCGGGTTCCTCCACAGCTTCCTCAAAAGAGGATGGCTCTGTCACAACACATTGACTCATAAGAGCCATGTATCCCGTGTACCGATCCGGTGACTGTCTCTGTCTGCGCTGTGCTGTAGGTGGTCCTACAACCTTCTCTGCATCCCGAGCCAGTCGCTCAGCTTCTGTAGTGCGCATGCGCCCTCTGATGGTTGGCGCTGCCTGGGTGGTTTCTTCCACCTCCTGAACCTCCTCTTGTGGCTGATCCACATCCGGAAGCTCCTCCTTAGGAACTAACAGCTCCTCATCTGCATGCAAGTGTAGCTCCCTCTCAAGCGAACACTGCATGGCTTTCTCCTCCTAGAATTTTATATCCCGTCGCACAACAGTCTTGCGACTGTCTGGCACATACACCCGATAGTTGTGAGGTGTATCAGTGTACCCCACAAATATTCCAACTTCAGCAGTTGGATCCAGCTTCTTTCTCGCATCCTTCGTCACATGCATGTAGACAGGAGATCCAAAAATCCGCAAATGGGAAATATCAGGCCTCTTGCCAGAATAAGCCTCCTCTGGTGTACTCATGCCAAGAACCTTGTGAGGACAACGGTTCTGCACATACACTGCTGTATTGCATGCCTCAGCCCACGAGTGAAGGGGTAGGCCCTGATCATGCAACATCGCCCGTGCAGCACCCACGATCGTTCTGTTCTTCCGCTCAGCCACCCCGTTCTGCTGTGGGTTATAGGGTGCGATGAGCTCTCTCCGAATCCCTTCTGCGCTGCAGAACTCCTTGAATTCAGCCGAGATGAATTCACCACCGTTATCACTCCTTAGAGCAATCACCTTCTTCACCGACTCCTTCTCGACCAGTGCTTTAAACTCACAGAACTTCGCGAATGTATCGCTCTTCTTCTGCATGAAGAAGATCCAGCACTTTCGAGAGAAATCATCAACAAAGATCACATAATACTGGTGCTTTGCTGTCGAAGCAACTGAGAAAGGACCACACACGTCTGTGTGAACTCTCTCAAGGATCGTCGTCGCGCGACTGTCCTTCTGCGTGGTGGCTTTCATACTTTAATGCCTGCCTTCGGTCATTTTGCTGGCAAGGGTGCCCCGCCAGAAGTCGTTAGCTCTGTTTAACGGTCTTCCAAAACTCCATGGTGAAAGATGGCCCAATTGCTACGTATATAGTTCGCCCTCATCATCCCGGCTCACCACATCTCCAGCCTTGCATGCCATAGCTGCGCAGTCATCTACCTGCAACTGATAAAGGTTCTGAGTTCGAGCCCCTATCTTCCGGGTCTCTCCAGTAGTCTTACTGCGCAGGAAAGCTTTTCCTTCGCTGAAGACCACATCATAACCCTTATCCTCCAACATCGCTACTGAAATCAGGTTCTTCTTCAATCCATGTACATGCATGACATCCTTTAAGACAAAGGGTTTACCAGACTCCCTCTGAAAGGATACGGTACCGATACCAGTCGCACTGTATCTACCGTCATCGCCCATCTCGATGTGCATACCCAAATCCTTGTCCTCCAGATCTGAGAACAACTCCCGATCTCCCGTCATATGAAATGACGCACCGCTGTCCAAGAACCACACTGATCCCATCACACTTGAAACCAAGCATGCAATCAGTGAAAATTCAAGCTCGAACTGTGAAGCCAAAGCTTCTCCATCTGCAGATCTTCCCGCTTGCTTGTTCTTCTTCTTCTTTGGACAATTGGTAGCATAATGTCCGTGATCATGGCAGTGAAAACACTTCACTTTCGCCATATCTTGCTTCTTGCCCTTAGCACCAGAATGAGAGGTTTTCTTACCCTTCCCCTTCTTTGCTTTGGACACCAAAGCGCAGTTTTCTTCATCAGCTCCCTTTGATGAAGATCCATCTCCAGTAGTCCTCCTTATCTCCTCCTGCATGAGATCCGCCCAAAGGCGCTCCCATCCCGGCAGCTTCTCCCGACCATTGACACTATCTTGATATGAGTGCCGAGCCTTCGGAAGACCAAGGAGAGCCAGGTCAACCATGTCCTCGTCTTCGACAGTCACCCCCACACTTCCCAGCTCATCTCTGCACTGAGTGAACTTCGTGAGGTATTTGGCGATACTGTCGCCTTTCTCCATCTTGATGTTCCTGAGCTTATCTTTGAGCGCCGGCTTCCTTTGGTCGCTCTTACTCTGGAATAGATCCGTCAAAGCTTTCCACATTAAATATGGAGTAGCCTTTCCATGCAGGCTGGATACAATATGATCCTTGACGCCCTCCAACAGGATCCTTCGACACTTCGCCATCTTCTTTTGCCATGCTTCGACTTCAGCAGGATCAGTGGGCTTTTGGACATCCGTATCTACGAACTCCTTGAGACCATTATCTTCTAATACTGCTTCCATGTGATCCTTCCATGCAACATAATTCGAACTGCCTTCAAGAGCATATTCGAGTCGCAAACCATTGAAAGACATTTTCAACACTGGCACCAAGAAAACAAAGCTGCTGCAAAATTCGAATTCCAAACTCCAAGCTCTATTGCTTTCGATCTACACTTGAGAACAAATTATTTCCAAATCGGAGATTGACTGCAAGGGGCTTTTACCAGACCTTTCACTTTCCGAAGAAAGATGAATCCGGAGGCTTCCTGGCCCGTATGCAGACTCTGTCCGAGGAAATAAGTTTGCAATCACCGTAATAGATCTCGACAATTAATCTCGCTCTGATACCATGTAGAAATTAGCTGAATAAATCACTTATTCATTGAAGATTAACCTGGTCATATATCAATTTCGAATTGCATACATAACACATAACCTTCTTCTACAATTAATTGTCACATGCGGAAATAACAGAAGCAATCTCCCATCAATTCAATCACACATTAACTCAGTATGTATGGGGAAAGCCTATAGCTGAAAACCCCGCAGCTATTGTGTATATTATAATGGAGAAATCAAGTAACCAAACAAGTACAATACTCCTCACAAGTACTCAGTACTCTATCATGAAGTTACTCACAATCTGACTCAGTTTTGAACAAGTCTGAGGTTCAAAACTCCCCGCCAATTGCCTTGCCTCTATTGCGCAATCATGGCCTGTATATGAAGAGGTTCAAGGTTCGAATCCCCTTCCCTTGATTGCGTAATTGTCATGGACAATTCCTCCAAGTGTAATACAAATCTCATGCAAAACAAATCTACCAACTGATAGCTTTACTCACCCTTTCATCTACCTCTTCCACTGGTCTCCACTGAACTGATCATGCACTGTAGTGAACTGAAGTGTTCTTGAGTTGACTAATGAGTTAATATTTAGTAAATTAAATATTGTTTAATTTACTCCACTCATATCTAGTTGATTAGTTAGTTAACTAATCCCAACTAGTTCAACTAAAACAAACAGAACACAACTCCACTACTTGTCCCGTTAACTCCTCCAAAACTCCTGCCACTGAAGTCTAACTGAAGCCAACCATGCAAGATGCCATCAAACCCTAGGAACCCCGTGATTCCTTGTGTCAGTTGCATGAGCCACCTCCATGACTCAAACTGAAGTGCGCCAAGAGAGTAAACTGCTGTTTATAGTCTAAATATTATTAAGGGTAAATAATATTTGACTTCCATATTTTTAGGAGATCAGTCTAAAAATAGCCTGGGTCCTAAAAATTAGGGTCTCATCTATTTTTACCGACATGTCGCATACTCAAAGAATCTCCAAGTAGAATTCCCAAATTATGCTCCGTATGTCTAAAAATAGACATAGTCTAAAAATAGACTTTGCGCCAGAATTTGCCTGCGGGCCCACTTAGTGAAGGCGACTTCATTTCACTAAGCTCCATCATCTTGCTGCATTCTCAACAAATAATTCAACTACAATCTACAAGTAGAAGAATATATGAATTTGTATGAGGTTATCATGCTTTATTAAATAATTTATCATGTCCTCATGACCCTAATAAGATGCAGAAGCAATCTTTATAGATTTAGGCTACAAATTATTGTTTTCAGCAAGGTGGCCTAGAACGGATAAGTCTTGGCAGTGTGATCTTATGATGTGTGGATTATAAGGAATACAAGGATATTTTACAAGATTTACATTCATGGATGTGTAATTTCCACTTCTCAGCCATGACCACCATGCAAAAAGTTATGTGTTATGGGTAATACTATCCTACTCTTTTTACAAACATGCATGAATTTTCCCATGCATGTTAAGCTTGTCAAAGATGTGAGGCGAGGCAAAAACTCCCTACTTTACCCTTATACTTGATTATTGTGGAGGCCCCTTTCTAGTAGTGGGGTTGGATTTTATTGGGTGGATTTCATAAATTTCTAGTAGTGGTAACAATTGGATTTTAATGGCCACAAATTATTTCATGAAGTTGGTAGAGGTAGTTTCACTCAAGAGTTCCACTTATGTTCCCATTTCCATATTTTTGGAGGAAAACATCATTACTATGTTCTATGTTCAAATAAAATTAAGACAAATAATGCCAACATTTATAGATATATTGATTTGGTATCCTTATGTTCTTGGTATAGCATTACAATGGATCATGCAACAAATTATTATCATCAAGAGAACAGGTTAGTTGAGTCAAGTACCAAGAATTTGATTCGTATTATCAATAAAAATTTTGGTCATAGAAAATGTGTTTGGGACACTTGTCTCAAATATGCACTATGGATCGATAAATGACAAAGGAGCATGTAATCAAAAAGATTCCATTCAAGCTAGTTTATGGCTTAGATGTGATCCTTCTAATGAATTTGTGATTGTAATTATACAAACTCTTAGGAGACTTCACCTCTAACAAAGAGGTTCTAATATACTACATTAATAGGTTGGTCCAACTTGAGGAGGATCATCAAGGGGCATGCACCTAGTACATAGAATATCAAGCTCAAGTCAAAAGGGTTTTTGACCATAAAGAAAAATGGAAGGTGATTCCTATTAGAGATATAGTACTATCATGGGACAAAAAGAACAAGAAACCAGGAGATCAAAGTGAGTTTGAAAACTATGGTTGGGCCAATACCACATTGATGCAAGTGTGGGACCTAAAACCTTTCGGTTTTCAAACATGGACGAGTATCATGATGGTTTTTCCATTAATGGGAAATGTTTGAAACATTACTTCTAGTTAGTGTTTTATGTGTGTGTGTGGGTGTGATGATGCTAATGATTTTCTAGGCTTAGGTAGTATGTTTATTATTGATTTCTAGTCTCATTTTCCGATTTTGTATTGCTAATTTTTTTCTTTAGGGACAATAAGTTGAGCCTTTTTATTTTGTAGATTTTTCCTTTTTCCAAGTTAAGAAATGTTCTTGGTTAGTCCTAAGTTGGTCTTACTACTTCATATTATCATGTTATCTTATTCCATTGCATAATAAAATCCTCTTATGAGGATGGTATGTCCTTATTTTGGTTGCATATGTTAATAAATTTGTTGTTGTTTTGTTTGTTGAGAGGTAAATTTAATTTCTTATTTCATTTGTTCACTTGGTATTTCCTTCAATTCATTCTTAGGTCAGGCCTGGATGAGGGCCATCCATTGCATATAATTGAGTTTTTTTTCTAAAAGTGGGTAATGTTAAAGAGACAACATAATAAGTCTTGAGTCATGTTCTTTTCTTGTCTCTTCAATCCACATTGATTCATTGCCCCAAGTAAGTGGTTCCCCCTCATCTAGAACGAAGGACATGGTGCCATATCTCTCATACAACTTGATTATCAATTCATGTTGAGCAAAAGGGATCCATCATTTCCTTTTACTTCAATAGCTTTTCGTACATTGACTCTAGCACATCATTTAGGGGAAGTTGATCAGCTTGGTGGTAAATAGCCTCATTGGAAATCACCTTGCATCTGACAAGGTCAATTGTAATTAGGCTTTGATTGGATGATCTTTGCTAGTTATTCAATATCAATGCATCTTTGAAATTTGGTGATTTGTGCTTCTATATTAGGACCCATTAACCTCATTGATGGGTTCCTTCATGCCTAACAAGTGCCTTTCTCATTGGTATCTAACCAAGTGGTTATCTCCAATTTTTCAACATCAACACATCATCCAATGGGAGTAGCATATAGGTTGTGTGATAGCAAATTGCAGTTTATGATGACACATATGTATGTATGAGACCCCTTTAGTTTATTAGTGAGGGATCCATACTTTTATGACTCCATTTCCCACTAGATATGCACGCTATATCAAAGATAAATCTTTGGGCCATATTCCTCAGTATACAAGCATAGGTTATAATCTACAAATTTATTATCACAAGTTTTCATTCATGGATATAGTTTGCATAGATTAGTAGGTTCTTGAAATCCCTCAAGGGGATCTCTCATTGAGTTTCCATTTTTAAACCCTATATTTCCCCCCTTGCAAATCTATAGGATTAATGACCAACACATTTCATCAAGTTAGAGGCTCATAAACATATTTAGATGCAATTCTTGATTCAGGTGTTGGTTCCCATGGATATCAGTTTTGGCATGGATTCAATGATGTTATGGTTATTCGAACATAAGTTGTGCATAGATTTTCATCATATTAGAGAGATATGTTATTTTTAGCAATTATACTACATTTTAGGAGACAAAGTTTAGAGGTTGGCATGGAAATCATGATTACATATTCAAAAACCTCACAAGCTTAAGATTTGGATGATCCCTTTATAGATCACATGCATGATACTAGTAGTGACAACTCCAATTGAGAGTCTTTCATGTCACTTACAACAATTTATTTTTGAGATCCTTGGGAGCTCACAATTCTAATGAGCTACTTTCAAGCGACATGCAAGATATTCTATTTTTAGTGTGTTTTTCATATTATATATGGCCACATGATTGGACTTACAATTGAAAAATGAGTCCAATGAGATTGATTTCATCAACTTTGTGGTAGTTCTAATTTTAGCAAGCTTTACATGTTGATTCTGATGGCATATTTAGTATCCTCACTAAAATTTGATTTTGATGAGTATGGTCTTGAGGACATGTAAATAGTTTTATATTTTTAATAGTGGCCTTGCATGGGTGACACATGGAAGTATCAAGGTTACATTTGGCTACAAAAATTGAATCCCAGTTGAAATTTGATTCCAATGAGGGTGGTTTCATCGACTACATGGTATTTCTATGTTTAGCAGTATTTACATGTGAACTCTGATGTCATATTTAAACTCACTAAAATTTGATTATGATGAGTATGGTCTTGAGGAAATTCAAATAGTTTTCTATTTTTAGTAGTGGCCTTGAATGGGTGACATGTGGAATTTTTTAGGTTGACACATGGAAACATCTCGGATGTACAAATGGGAAGATTTAGACACGCAGACGAAAGAAAAATCACGTGAAAAAGTGCATGGATATACTAGGTGAATTCCAGAGTTGTCAAAGGTTGCATGCATGGAAAAGAGTGTGAGGTGAACTGGGATGAGTCAACTATGATTTTGTGTCAATTTATTAAGGTGTTTCCTTATTTGACTAGAGTAACAAACACAATAAGTCATTTTATCTTCAGTCACTTCCAATTTGTATCTAATTAGCTAGTTCACATGGCATATTTTATTTGTCCATGTTTCTAACAAAGAGAATATTCACTTAGCTAATCCTTGAGGCCATTTCATGCTCCAAAAAATTATTCTAACTTGAACCACCATGAAAAAGGTTTAGCGCGCACTAGTTTCCTTCCTTAGTTTTCTTTCACTTCACTCAAGACCTCTTCCCTTATACTAGTACGCATATTATCTTTTGTCCTCCGCTTCTCCCTAATTTTAATCCTTTATTATCTTGTTTCTCTTCACTCCCACTCATTCTTATGGCTACCTCACTCCACTCTCTCATCAATCAACTCAGCCACACCTCTCCTTCCACTTACACACTTCTTCCTCCTCTTCAATCCATATCTATTTCACTTAATCCAAACTACACATCACCAAAGTTACTCCCTAGTTAACAAACGTGCATTGGGTTTTTTCGTCCATCTTGTCCTTAGACTACACTTGAGAAAATATCATCCATGAAAAATTGGATTCACTTTAGTTACACTCAAGCTTTAGTCACTTCACTCTAATCTTCTTCATTTTTTTGGTAGTTGGATAGCAAGTTGACTCAATACAACTCATCAATGTCCATTAATTATCATTGCATGATGATTTCAATCTCCTTCCTTCACTAGTGCACATAGGATGGTAGGGATCATTAAAAATAAGTGTTGGTTATTGGCACAAGGTTGGATCTTCTTTGGCAAGAAAATTACTCTTTCTTTCTTGACCTCTCTCTCTCCTTCTCTACTCTAGCTTATTTCTCTTATGCTTTTGCAAGATAAATTTTTGTTTCAATCTAATCTATTTCTCTAGATTTTTTGATATATCGGTGGTTTTCTTATGCAATATTATATAAGTTACAATAGTTTTCTTTGATTAAAAATCTACCATTTAAATTACTTACCTTATGTTTTTATTTTTCCATTTAAAAGCTAACGCCATAGCTAATTCCACCACTTTAAACACAAATATTTTTATAACTTCCTTGGACACTAAATTTAGGACAAAAATCAACCATGGCACACTTGTTTTTATGGGATGTTTTGCAAATTTACAAGAAGAATAGTGCATGCAAAACTAGGGACACTCCCCGCCAATTGGCAAGCACCAACCCAACTAGAGATAAAATTTTGCATGTGACATAAATGGAAAATTTTCTACATGTTGAATTAAAATTTATTATTGGCCTAGACCTAACAAGTAATTCAATTTCTGAAGGGGTAAAAATATATTCTAATAGGATCCAAATTTGGATAAAGCGATGCAAACGTGCTTCTTAGCCTTGTTCATTTTGCTTCTTAACATAGTACATCATGGGTTTGCTTTCAAATTCACACAGTAGAAACAAATATTCACATTACATGAAAAAATAGAATTGAAAGAGCTAAAACTTCAACGCCATTATGTTATTTTCATTGAAATCAATGGCCAATGCTTTCAAGCCTTATTACATTCAGAAAAGAAGCCTTTGAATCACACAACACCACCAAAAAATATATAAAACAAAATTAATGGACAGTCATAGGCCCTCTACTTAATTATAATTTTCATATTTATGTTTGAGGCCATGGCTATTTGGTTCCCTGTGTCTTTTCATTTCTTTGGATAACTCAAACCTTTACATTATAAATGCATGATAAGAAGTTCCTACTTAACTTCCATATACAGTCAAAAATTTGAAAATGTTATTTCTAGACTTGGGTTCAAGGTCTAAACTCCAGATCTAGTTCTGAAATTTGGTGTGAAGGTAGAACAAGGTAGACATAAAAAATCGGGCATATGAATATAAGGTATAAGAGCATGAAAATGAAGATGTTGGACCATAGTCACTGCTAAAAATATTTAAATAATAGAAATATAAAATAGAATTAGAAATATTTTTTGATGTGCAAGATTTTTAAGACTCCATAGGAGCTCCTACATCAAACTACCCTAGTTAGAAAAATTTTAACATCTTGGTCAAAAGGTAGGTGAACAAAATTTTCAAACTAGCCATCCTCCTTTATTGATATGTGTTGCTAACATCAACAATAGTTCCTTAGATATTTTGATCCTCTGCATTCTCTGTTCCTTGAAACAATGATCCATAATGTTGCACTAATCCCTTATAATACCATGGTTTTTATTGCCTTAAATTCCCCGCTATAAATAGTGTTTAATGCTTTAAACTTCTCCCACCCAATGGTGCTCACTTCCTTCCCATATTCCCTCTTAGTTACCATTCCCATTTCATGCTATATGCACTACACAAGTACACCATTCTCCTCGTCAACTCTTTTACCATTAACCTCTATTTATGTTTTTCCGATGTTTCCTTCATGGATACTTCCTTCATTTTTTCTAATGATTTCTTGCAAGCATAACATCGTATAACACATTATGAGAATGACAAACTCCCATATACTCCTTCAAAATTATTGTTTTCATAGAACCAATGTTTTTTTCTTCATCTTCTTCATCTCTCTACTCCATAGGTCTTACTACTAAATTTCCTTCACATATGCCAAGATTAGATATAGCATCACTTTCCAAATTTTCTTTACCTCTTCTTCTTTTTCGGTCAAAAGCATATTCATATTAACAATTCAAAATTTACATCACACAACAGCATAGTTGTATTACATTTGAGCGACCAAAACTTTAAAAGAGAACCAGGCTAAAGGCCTCACAACCAGAAGTCTTAGGTTCATGTCAAGGAAAACAGTGCCAATGGTTATTTCTGGCTCAAAATTGGAAAAAACATTAAAACAGAAAACATCACGGCGGCAGATTAGGAAGAGTTGTTAGTAGCTTTGAAAAGAAACCTGTACGATTGTGGACATGGTAGTCTATGTGTTCTACCTAGATTTCCAGCGCTTAGAGGTGGTCATGGGAATGCCTCAGTTGGCGTCGTAGACTCTCTAGAGAGTCCAGATTTTCATTATGCATATGTTTTATATCATTTATGTGAGAAATAAGATCGTTGCGTTATTCATACCTTTGTTCCCGCATGTTGTCCATATTGAGCTGAATATGTTGGAGCTGGGTTGATATCACGTCCAGGGTGACTAGAGCGTCAATTTTTCCTTAAGAGCGATATGGAGAGACCACCATCTTTGCCACCGATTGTTGGCTCTCCGTGGACTCCGAGTCAGAGCTTGGTTCCCCATTTGGTCTCCCACCCTCCATGTCGCACCTGAGGCCACCTCTGCGAGCTCTGCCTCATTTTCATGGCATACAGTCCCTATCCCCACACCATGTTCCCACTGGGCGAGAATAACCTTCTCCCATGCAGGATGCCTCACCTCTACTTGAATTACCAATGTGGATACCCACCCTACATACCCTATCTCGGGCACCGTCCAACTCGCTAGAACATACCACTATCCTGAATACCAACTCCCCGCCCCTTATTTCTGTTGTTGGACCGGCACGTGCACCAGGGAGTTAACACTCCTAATCACCACTTGAGCCCACTCCAATACTGCTCCCCTACCTCATCCGCAATCACCACAAGCCACACCACCACCCAAAACCATTTACCACCTGATATACCTGCCCAATTGGGCTTCTTTTCCACCACCCACAGAGTAGAAGCAACCTCCACCACTGTGCACTGCACATCAAAAGCCCAGCATCTAGGATCCCACGGTCACGTACAGCTTCATACCCAGCTCACATTCTCCTTGTTCTTCCAACTCACACCCTACGCATGAGGCTCAAGCCATGGCTTTAGAGTAGACGTTGTGGCATAGGGTGGTCTCTCCCACCTCGAACTCACCATCGCCCACCCTTTACCGAATGCGCTCTGCATACCCTTCTCCCTTGATGTTCTCCTCAACCCATTGTGACAGAACGTTGCTCGATGAACCATTACCCCGAGCGTGTGAGCTATGAATGCTCTTACCTAGTGCGTGGTTGTAGGTCAGACCCTCCCACACTCTCCACCACCATTTGGCACTATGGCAAGACACCCCCATCGGGGAAATTTGCTTTACCTTTTTATTTGAAGAACATAAGTTAAATTTCTTCCTGTAGAAATTAGCTGAATAAATCACTTATTCACTGAAGATTAACCTGGTCATATATCAATTTCGAATTGCATACATAACACATAACCTTCTTCTACAATTAATTGTCACATGCGGAAATAACAAAAGCAATCTCACATCAAATCAATCACACATTAACTCAGTATGTATGGGGAAAGCCTATAGCTGAAAACCCCGCAGCTATTGTGTATATTATAATGGAGAAATCAAGTAACCAAACAAGTACAATACCCCTCACAAGTACTCAGTACTCTCTCATGAAGTTACTCACAATCTGACTCAGTTTTGAACAAGTCTGAGGTTCAAAACTCCCCGCCAATTGCCTTGCCTCTATTGCGCAATCATGGCCTGTATATGAAGAGGTTCAAGGTTCGAATCCCCTTCCCTCGATTGCGTAATTGTCATGGACAATTCCTCCAAGTGTAATGCAAATCTCATGCAAAACAAATCTACCAACTGATAGCTTTACTCACCCTTTCATCTACCTCTTCCACTGGTCTCCACTGAACTGATCATGCACTGTAGTGAACTGAAGTGTTCTTGAGTTGACTAATGAGTTAATATTTAGTAAATTAAATATTATTTAATTTACTCCACTCATATCTAGTTGATTAGTTAGTTAACTAATCCCAACTAGTTCAACTAAAACAAACATAACACAACTCCACTACTTGTCCCGTTAACTCCTCCAAAACTCCTGCCACTGAAGTCTAACTGAAGCCAACCATGCAAGATGCCATCAAACCCTAGGAACCACGTGATTCCTTGTGTCAGTTGCATGAGCCACCTCCATGACTCAAACTGAGGTGCGCCAAGAGAGTAAACTGCTGTTTATAGTCAAAATATTATTAAGGGTAAATAATATTTGACTTCCATATTTTTAGGAGATCAGTCTAAAAATAGCCTGGGTCCTAAAATTAGGGTCTCATCTATTTTTACCGACATGTCGCATCCATCAAGAATCTCCAAGTAGAATTCCCAAATTATGCTCCGTATGTCTAAAAATAGACATAGTCTAAAAATAGACTTTGCGCCAGAATTTGCCTGCGTGCCCACTTAGTGAAGGCGACTTCATTTCACTAAGCTCCATCATCTTGCTGCATTCTCAACACTCCCTCTCAGCAAGATATGGATTATCTGCAATCCCTATCCTGCCTCTGTGGAATTCGAACTTGCTCCCGGTGAGCGCCTTCGTCAGGATGTCGGCATCCTGATCCTCCGTGGGAACATATGAAAGCATCATGATCCTCCGCTGAACACAATCTCTGATGTGATGGTACCTGATGTCGATATGTTTGGACCTATCATGAAAAACTGGATTAGCCGAGAGCTTGATGCAGCTCTGGTTATCACAGTAAATCACTGTAGGCTCCAAATGCACCCAACAAACCTCGCGAGGATTTCATCCAAATAGGCTCACATGCACCAAGCTTGCTGCCATGTACTCTCGCCGTCGAACCGAAAGACGTGATTCTACAAGGCTTCCCGTCGTGCATCAGAAACCGTCGTCACCCAATGTCAAAATCCCCTCCTGTAGTGCTCTTTCCTGGGCTCGTTGGGCTCGCCCAATCTCGCATCGTTGAAACCAGAAGCTTTACTCCATCCTCCCGTCCTGCATTCATGTAATCATACCCGATGTGCCTCTAATATAGCGCAATACATGCTTGCCTGCCTTCCAAAAGAGCTTGGTAGGCTTAACCATAGCTTGCGAAAGCTGGTTAACTGCATAGCATATATCGGGTCGTGTATTGACCAGATACATAAGCGACCCCACCAACTGTCGATAGACAGTGGCATCCACTACCTCCGTTGAAGTAGCATCCTCCTTCCTCCAACCACCAGGAAGAGGAGTGTCAACAGGCTTGCAGCCTTGCATGTTGAACCTCTCCAGAATCTCCCGGGCATACTTGCCCTGAGAAACAAACAGTGCTCCGCTGCGCTGCCAAATCTCCAATCCCAGAAAATAATGAAGGATGCCCAAGTCCTTCATCTCAAACTCTCGTGAAAGATCCTCCTTGCATGAAAGTATCAACTACTCATCGCCAGTCAAAATCAGATCATCTACATACAGTACGATGATCAACAACTTCCCCTCCACCACAATCTGGTACAGGTTAGGATCCGCCTCACTCTTGGAGAATCCAAGCCCGGTGAAGTAGCTGTCTATCCGAGTGTACCAAGCACGAGGTGCTTGCTTCAGCCCGTACAGTGCTCTCTTGAGTCGGCACACATGCGACTCACTGCTGAAGATCTCAAAACCTTCAGGCTGCTCTATGTACACCTTCTCCTCAATAACTCCATTGAGGAACGCAGTCTTCACATCCATCTGATGAATGTGCCATCCCATCTGCGCTGAGAGAGCAAGGATCGTCCGTATGGAAGAGTACCTTGCGACAGGCGCAAAAGTCTCCTCATAGTCAATCCCCTCGATCTGTGAGAAGCCACGGGCGACAAATCTCGCCTTGTACTTCTCCACAGTCCCGTCAGCCGCCTGCTTCACCTTGTAGATCCATCGCGAACCTACAACCGATTTCCCAACCGGTCTTGGGACAATCTCCCATGCACTGTTCCTGATGATCGAATCATATTCTTCGATCATGGCATCAACCCATGCGGGTTCCTCCACAGTTTCCTCAAAAGAGGATGGCTCCGTCACAACACATTGACTCACAAGAGCCATGTATCCAGTGTACCGATCCGGTGACTGTCTCTGTCTGCGCTGTGCTGTAGGTGGTCCTACAACCTTCTCTGCATCCCGAGCCAGTCGCTCAGCTTCTGTAGTGCGCATGCGCCCTCTGATGGTTGGCGCTGCCTGGGTGGTTTCTTCCACTTCCTGAACCTCCTCTTGTGGCTGATCCACATCCGGAAGCTCCTCCTTAGGAACTAACAGCTCCTCATCTGCATGCAAGTGTAGCTCCCTCTCAAGCGAACACTGCATGGCTTTCTCCTCCCGGAATTTTATATCCCGTCGCACAACAGTCTTGCGACTGTCTGGCACATACACCCGATAGTTGTGAGGTGTATCAGTGTACCCCACAAATATTCCAACTTCAGCAGTTGGATCCAGCTTCCTTCTTGCATCCTTCGTCACATGCATGTAGACAGAAGATCCGAAAATCCGCAAATGGGAAATATCAGGCCTCTTGCCAGAATAAGCCTCCTCTGGTGTACTCATGCCAAGAACCTTGTGAGGACAACGGTTCTGCACATACACTGCTGTATTGCATGCCTCAGCCCACAAGTGAAGGGGTAGGCCCCGATCATGCAACATCGCCCGTGCAGCACCCACGATCGTTCTGTTCTTCCGCTCAGCCACCCCGTTCTGCTGTGGGTTATGGGGTGCGATGAGCTCTCTCCGAATCCCTTCTGCGCTGCAGAACTCCTTGAATTCAGCCGAGATGAATTCACCACCGTTATCACTCCCTAGAGCAATCACCTTCTTCCCCGACTCCTTCTCGACCAGTGCTTTAAACTCACAGAACTTCGCGAATGTATCGCTCTTCTTCTGCATGAAGAAGATCCAGCACCTTCGAGAGAAATCATCAACAAAGATCACATAATACTTGTGCTTTGCTGTCGAAGCAACTGAGAAAGGACCACACACGTCTGTGTGAACTCTCTCAAGGATCGTCGTAGCGCGACTATCCTTCTCGTGAAAGGTGGCTTTCACATACTTCCCTAAAGTACACCCCTTGCACTGATCTGACTGCGCAAGGGTGCCCTTAGGAAGTCCAGTAGAAATCTGCTGCAGAATCCTCAAAGCTCCATGGTGAAGATGGCCCAATCTCCTGTGCCATAGTTCGCCCTCATCATCCCGGCTCACCACATCTCCAGCCTTGCATGCCATAGCTGCGCAGTCATCTACCTGCAACTGATAAAGGTTCTGAGTTCGAACCCCTATCTTCCGGTTCTCTCCAGTAGTCTTACTGCGCAGGAAAGCTTTTCCTTCGCTGAAGACCACATCATAACCCTTATCCTCCAACATCGCTACTGAAATCAGGTTCTTCTTCAATCCAGGTACATGCATGACATCTTTTAAGACAAAGGGTTTACCAGACTCCCTCTGAAAGGATACGGTACCGATACCAGTCGCACTGTATCTACCGTCATCGCCCATCTCGATGTGCATACCCAAATCCTTGTCCTCCAGATCTGAGAACAACTCCCGATCTCCCGTCATATGAAATGACGCACCGCTGTCCAAGAACCACACCGATCCCATCACACTTGAAACCAAGCATGTAATCAGTGAAAAGTCAAGCTCGAACTGTGAAGCCAAAGCTTCTCCATCTGCAGATCTTCCCGCTTGCTTGTTCTTCTTCTTCTTTGGACAATTGGTAGCATAATGTCCGTGATCGTGGCAGTGAAAACACTTCACTTTCGCCATATCCTGCTTCTTGCCCTTTGCTCCAGAATGAGAGGTTTTCTTACCCTTCCCTTTCTTAGCTTTGGACACCAAAGCGCAGTTTTCTTCATCAGCTCCCTTTGATGAAGATCCATCTCGAGTAGTCCTCCTTATCTCCTCCCGCATGAGATCCGCCCAAAGGCGCTCCCATCCCGGCAGCTTCTCCCGACCATTGACACTATCTTGATATGAGTGCCAAGCCTTCGGAAGACCAAGGAGAGCCAGGTCGACCATGTCCTCTTCATCGACAGTAACTCCCACACTTCCCAACTCATCTCTGCATTGAGTGAACTTCGTGAGGTATTTGGCGATACTGTCGCCCTTCTCCATCTTGATGTTCCTGAGCTTATCTTTGAGCGCCAGCTTCCTTTGGTCACTCTTACTCTGGAATAGATCCGTCAAAGCTTTCCACATTAAATATGGAGTAGCCTTTCCATGTAGGCTGGATACAATATGATCCTTGACGCCCTCCAACAGGATCCTTCGACATTTCGCGATCTTCTTTTGCCATGCATCGACCAAAGCTGCATCAGTGGGCTTTGGGACATCCTCATCCACGAACTCCTTCAGACCATTATCTTCTAACACTGCTTCCATTCGATCCTTCCATGCAACATAGTTCGAACTGCCTTCAAGAGCATATTCGAGTCGCAAACCATTGAAAGAAGACATCTTTCAACACCGGCACCAAGAAGAACAACCTTCTGCAAAATTTGAATTCCAAACTCCAAGCTCTATCGCTTCCGATCTATACTTGAAAACAAATTATTTCCAAATCAGAGATTGACTGCAAGGGCATTCACCAAATCTTTCACCTTACAAAGAAGGATGAATATTCCGGAGGCTACCTGGCCCGCATGCAGACTCTGTCCGAGGAAATAAGTTTGCAATCACCGTAATAGATCTCGACAATTAATCTCGCCCCGATACCATGTAGAAATTAGCTGAATAAATCACTTATTCACTGAAGATTAACCTGGTCATATATCAATTTCGAATTGCATACATAACACATAACCTTCTTCTACAATTAATTGTCAAATGCGGAAATAACAGAAGCAATCTCACATCAATTCAATCACACATTAACTCAGTATGTATGGGGAAAGCCTATAGCTGAAAACCCCGCAGCTATTGTGTATATTATAATGGAGAAATCAAGTAACCAAACAAGTACACTACTCCTCACAAGTACTCAGTACTCTCTCATGAAGTTACTCACAATCTGACTCAGTTTTGAACAAGTCTGAGGTTCAAAACTCCCCGCCAATTGCCTTGCCTCTATTGCGCAATCATGGCCCGTATATGAAGAGGTTCAAGGTTCGAATCCCCTTCCCTTGATTGCGTAATTTTCATGGACAATTCCTCCAAGTGTAATGCAAATCTCATGCAAAACAAATCTACCAACTGATAGCTTTACTCACCCTTTCATCTACCTCTTCCACTGGTCTCCACTGAACTGATCATGCACTGTAGTGAACTGAAGTGTTCTTGAGTTGACTAATGAGCTAATATTTAGTGAATTAAATATTATTTAATTCACTCCACTCATATCTAGTTGATTAGCTAGTTAACTAATCTCAACTAGTTCAACTAAAACAAACAGAACACAACTCCACTATCTGTCCCGTTAACTCCTCCAAAACTCCTGCCACTGAAGTCTAACTGAAGCCAACCATGTAAGATGCCATCAAACCCTAGGAACCACGTGATTCCTTGTGTCAGTTGCATGAGCCACCTCCATGACTCAAACTGAAGTGCGCCAAGAGAGTAAACTGCTGTTTATAGTCAAAATATTATTAAGGGTAAACAATATTTGACTTCCATATTTTTAGGAGATCAGTCTAAAAATAGCCTGGGTCCTAAAAAATAGGGTCTCATCTATTTTTACCGACATGTCGCATCCATCAAGAATCTCCAAGTAGAATTCCCAAATTATGCTCCGTATGTCTAAAAATAGACATAGTCTAAAAATAGACTTTGCGCCAGAATTTGCCTGCGGGCCCACTTAGTGAAGGCGACTTCATTTCACTAAGCTCCATCATCTTGCTGCATTCTCAACACTTCCCATGTTGCTCAAATTGGTAGTTATTTCTTCTTCCATCATGCATAACCCTTCTATCAATTATGTATAAGTAGAGGTTATTTCCAATCTTGATTCTTAAAAATATCCTAAAATATGTGAGCTGAAATAAATTGTGTATACTATTTGATTCCAAATCCAAAATTAAGCTCCACTTAATTTTCTAGAAAGAAGGCATATTGCAGTTTTCATTAACTATGAAATAGGAGTTAATTTCTAATAGATATGGCCCTTTCATGTCAAGGTTCATACTCAATATTTAATTCTACTAAAAAATGTAGGGTGCGCTATTTTGAGCATATCTAAAGTTATTTTTTTGAAAGAACACATCTAAGAGTATCTCTAGTCAAATTTTTAGCAAAACTAGTATGGAAATGAGGAGACACGGTCTATACAAGTATTAGTTATGTCTAAGTATTGAATCCTACAGAACTACCAAAATTTGTAGGTTATACATATATTTTCATTCTAAACTCCAAATTAAATGCCACTTAATTTTCTTAAAGGAATACATCTAGTAGTTCTTGGTCAAAGTTACAATAGAATTGGTACAAATTTCTAACATATATGGTCTATGTAAGTTAGCGTTCCTATCCCAATCTTGAAATCTACCAAAAATGAAAAGGTACAATAATTTATATATATGTAATTTCCCAAATCTAAATTTAGTGCAAGCAATGAAAACAATTCAATGAAAAGTGTAAGCGATGCCACACCAAAGAGAAAAAATTAGCAAAACCACAAGAAAAAAGATGAATAACAAAATGGTCTTTATTTAGTTATGAACTTGAGGGGGAGTATGCACCCCCATTGATGACTATGAAGTCACGAATATGAATTATCATATAATCTCTTTTTGAGAGGCGCATGAACGAAGATGAGTTGGTTGGGCTAAGATAGGAAATCAAGAACTTGATGTATAAACTCTCCTAATATCTAAGATTGAAAAATGGTTAGAAGACATGAAATTGCCCTTAATCCAATAATAAATCAAACATGTGAAAATAGAATATTCCTCATCTTTTACCTCCAATAAGGAACATAGTCCAGATTTCATGTCTTCCATAGGGATATGGCAATCCATCTTAACTCCAATTAGTGAGAACACACCCTCAACTAGCCAATACAGATCATAAGACCCTCTATCGTATCAACTTGCTAATTGGAAATGTAGAAGGTACTTAATAAAGAAAAATTAATGGAGGAGCGAGATTGAGAGGATCCCTAGAATATATTGAAATTAGCTAGTAATATGACACACTCGAAGTTATATTTTTTAAGCGATCCACTATTTTCCATTTAAACTCAAGTATACATAATTGGAAATGTAGAAGGTACTTAACAAAGAAAAATTAATGGAGGGAGATTGAGAGGATCCCCACAATATATTGAAATTAGCTAGTAATATGACACACCTGAAGCTACCTTTTTTAAGTGATCCCCTATTTTCCATTTAAACTCAACTATACCTTGTAGATATATCATGCAATACACTAAAATAAGTTCTTAGTTAAACAAGGAACATACAAGATATCATCTAGCTCAAGAACATCACTCAAGAAATAAACATGCCAATCTGGTAACTAGAAAAGTGGCATCCTTACGTAACTCCACCTCAATGTACCATCATCATGTTCTTGAAATTTGTTGAATGTGTTCTTTCTGAAGGTCGTGTGTCTAGATTCACCACTATCCATATACCATCCTACACCAAAGACAATGTTAATGGAAAGGAACAACACCATGGAAATGTTGAAATTTGCAACAAGAAACGGTGAAATTGGAAACCAGAAAGGACAAAAATCACTCACACACTAGTGAGGTTACACATTGGTGAGGAATGTGGCTGTCTAATTTATTTTTCCCTTAAATAAATTGGACAATAAATTTTAATTTCATCTCATAATTACTTGTATCAGTTAACTAAGTCATGATGATTGAGTTAGCTCAATAAATTTGAGTTGAGGGTCTAATATGAGGCATGTAGAGTCATCCTAATATTTTGGGGGTCCAGTTGCAATTAATGCACTAATGGGGTGCAAGTGTAATCAGTTAACTCAATTATTTGAGTTAAAATCGGTTTAACTAGTTCTAACTGAGTGATGAATTAGTGAGAGGTCCAATGAATTAAATTAGATTTAATTCACAAGTAGTAATCAATCATATAACTAATGATTTGCTATTATTAGTTGCATGCATGTCAGTTCTAAGGATGACCCAATTGATACAGAGGTTAAAGGGAGCATAACTATCAGTTGTATTTTTAGAGAATTTCCCGAGTGCAATTATAAATCCATGAGGAATCCATGATGGATTGTGTAATAAAGGAAGGTTGATTTTCCTAATTAATAGGGAGCTAATTCCCTAGGAATTGCATAAGCAAGACAATTTGAAGGAAGACTGAGAATTGGCTATGTGTTTGTCCAATTTTTCCTAGATCAACGAGAGACAATTGGCAAAGTGTTGGAGAATCTCACGAGAGATTAAGCATTGTATTGTTTCATGATTCCTTGAATTTATACAATATAGATAGAGGGGTTTTGAGCAGTTTCTTTCCTCGAGAACATATTTTATTATGTGATTGATTTAATTCTTTCTCTTACTTGCATGTGATTGAGCGATCATGTTTTGTATTCCACAAATATTGTAGAAGGATTCAGTATCTTGTTTTAGTACATCACAAGATCAAATTGAATCCATTGGTATATAATTTCTATAAATTTCTACATGGTGTCAGAGCTTCTATATAATTTCTATGGAAAAAAATTTTCAAGTTTGGATTCTCACTCATCCACTCTATGTGAATTTTTTGCAATTCATGCAAACTCTTATTGCTATTTCTTGGTTTTATTCCCCTTAAGATGATATGCATAGCGACCCATATTATTGCACTTCAGACACTAAATAAGACTTTAGTTTTCTTCACCTAGTTTGAAAATTTTGATTCTTCCTCCTTATCCCTTCAAACTCTTCCTAAACCCTCCTTTCTTCCCTCCTCTCTTCATCTTCTAAATGAGTGCTAAGTCCTCAATCTCCTTGTCTCTTATTACAATATATTTTAGTCAATTCTCTTCCTAAATTAAATCATGCCAAAGCTTCTCAAAAGTGGGAAGATTCTCATAAGCATAACACCCCAAACAAGTAAGTCCCAATATGAAGAGAAATTGTATTGTTATTGGAACTAACTCAACATCCTCCACCTTCACCTTGATATATCATTGAGCTAACCTCAAAGCTTAGTGATCTTCATAAGACAAATGACTACTATGTTTCTGTCACTTGTTTGTTTATCAACCAGCTTATTATTTAGTGGTACCTACAGGAAACATTTGTATTTTGGTGCAAAGTGTTCAAGGAATCATACATATTTTTTATGATGTGAAGGGTAAAATTGAGAGTTCATCCAATAAAGTAGTGTTGTTAGGAACTGCAACCTATCTCCAAAAAACTCTCAAGATCAACCTCCTCCAATAGACATTAATATGCACAATAGACTCAACAACTAAAAGACAAAAAAATTGTTATGTAAACACAAATGAAAAACCATCTTTGAATGGTTGTTCAATCTTTATTTCAAAATTTTTGGAAAGGTCATTCAACAATTCACATGGCCAAGATTTCTCTACATCCTCACCTCTTGGCCAAAAGAACCTTTTGTGAGTCTAGTAACAAGACAATATAGGCTAAGTTAGGGGTAATGTGAAGGCCCAACATCCTTATCCTTTCATTTCTCATAACTTTCTCTTTTAATTCTTATTATTTTTCTCAATTATTATTTGTCTTTTCTTTTTATTTAATTTGTTTAAATCTTGCATTGTATTTTATTTTTCTTCAAACACCATTAACTTTCAAATTTCTTATGAGTATTCATTCTTACAACCATTCATTTTTTTTCAGATCCATTTCAAATACATCTCCCCTTTGAGAGGCTTTGGGTCTCTAAAAGCTTCAGGAAACCAAACTTTGGATCAATTTGTTTCTATCAGCATCTTTGGAACATGGACCTCAACTTTGGCCTTTGGCTCTGGATTTGGTTCTAGCTATCCAACTCTATTTCCTGGCTCCACTTGTTCTTGTAGTGAGAAATTTACTCATTGATTCTCAACTCCAAGCAATCTTTAGATTTCGAATTATTAAATCAAAATACATCCCATCTTTGGCATGCCCCTTTCAGTCTCAGAATTGGAGATAATCCATCTTTCCATTATTAAACCCTCACAGTTTATCAGAAAAACATTCATGGGGCAAGATTTGGATGAACAATTACTTGAGATGAAAAAATACAATCTGGTGTGAAGGATCTCATTTTTCTTGAGCTAGCTAGGTGAATCTATCATCCATATTACGTCAAACCATATAAGACATACGAGATTTGAGATTTGAAATGTTGTTCAAAGAGTGCACCGCCAATAAAGCTCAGTCACTCGACTAAAAAAATCAACGCGGAGGAGACTCCAGGAGGTATGCCCCGCCCTTCTTTACTCGGAAATTAATTCCTCGTGATCAATAGCCAACTTAAGTCCATAGAAGCATTCAAGTATGCAGAGCCTTTCTCGCACTGAATATTTAGTGGTCTCAAGAAATATACTTGTCCTCTTCATGCCATTGCATAGACTTTAAGCTCAAAGAAATCTGAAATTCACAACAAAGTAATTCACAATATCGTCAGGTGAAGGTGGCCATGATACATAGTAAAGAATATCTCAATTGATTTTTATCTAGTGATTTAAATCAACAATATGCACAACTTTTTTGTAAATGATAAGTATTAACTTTCTCCCCCTTTAGCCACTATGATCAAACCTATTATCTAAGCAGAAGCGTCGATATCAAATCAAATCAAGCGTTAGTGTTGGCTACTGTCGGGGTTCATGGTTTTCTAGGAATATGGTAGAAAAATTGGTTAGCAACGTAATATCTGATACAAGGATCTTTCGTTCTTGAATATACTCCCTACACCTCATTACTATGTCACAATTTTATTTCTTTACAGATTTCAGCTGATGAAATAGCATGCTTTTGGAATAAGGCCACAAGTATCCTTACATCAAAGTTAGGTTATGAGGCTTTATCCTACATGGATTTGCTGCAAGAAAGACATTGATGGTAGGTAAGCATATGGAAGATTTCTTAAATATTAGAACCTTCTCCTCGTTATCTCTATCAAACAGAATTCTGACTTATGACAATGGACAAAAGTGCTCTTGGCAGGGACCAAATCACTGTATTTTCTGCAAATGTGAAGGTAAATCTATGGATCACCTCTTTATTACGTGTTCATATGCTATTTCTGTATGGGAAGATGTTCTCCAATCTTTAAATTTTCGAGGAAAAATTAATTTTGGGTCCCTATTTCAGTGTCTTGAGACGTGGTTTGCACACACTCAATTTTGAGCTCTTCTTAGCTATATTCTATGGGGGTTATGGATGGTTGGAACAAGTAGACTTTTGAGGATCTGGCAGAATAAGTGGATGGTTGGAATAAGATAGAGAATCTGGCAGCACATAAAATTAGAATTTCCTATAAATAAAGTTGCAGAGATAAAAAAGCCAAAGGATTTTCAAATAAATCATAATGAAGCAAGGTTTTTTCTTATGGAGCAAGGTATTCGAGAAGATGCGGAGCCAGTGTTGTCTTGATTTTATCTCACCCGTTACTCTACCTTAAAGTTTGGAGCTGATCAAGGGTTCAAATAAGAGGATAGAACTATTTTCCTTGTAGATTTTGTTGAATTCTTAGTTTGCTTTAGAAAATGATATCAGATATTTGCAAGTGCCAGGAGTTTCAAAGTTGAAAATGGCATTGGTTTATTGAGAAGTGTCAACTCAGATCTTTGCAAGTACCAAGAGTTTCAAAGTTGAAAATGGAATTGGTTTAATGAGAAGTGAAAAATCACTAATTTAGTGTTGTCTCCTTTGCTTCACTGAATAGAGAGACAGGGTTCACTCTTTGGTCTGTTGCAACATCTGTATAGAGAATTTAACAAATCAGTAAATGGACTCTCAAAAAAATTTATGGCACAACAGAAAGGTTTTATCTTGGGGGAAAAAGTGTAGGAGTCCAAACAAGAACACATCTAGCTAAACATACCGAGGAAGTGTATCTAGCCATGTTGTCACAGATAGAACCTAAGAATTTTGATGAAGCCAAAAAAGACAAAAATTGGTTAAACGCTATGAATGAAGAATTAGACCAAATTGAGAAGAACAAGACCTGGGAGTTAATACCAAGACCTGTGGGGAAAAATTTCATTGGCACAAAGTGGATATTCAAGAATAATATGAATGAACAAGGTTAGGTAATCATAAATAAAGCCATACTTGTATGTAAGGGACACTCTCAAATCGAAGGGCTTGACTGTGATGAAAAATTTTCCCCTGTAGAAAGAATGGAAGCAATTAGAATGTTTATGGCTTTTGCATGCTATAATGATTTCAAAGTATATCAAATGGATGTGAAGTTTGCCTTCTTAAATGGAGATCTAGAGGAAGAAGTATACATGGAACAACCTAAAGGTTTTTCCTTAGCTGATAAACACGACTCTGTTTGCAGATTAAATAAAGCCCTATATGGTCTCAAACAAGCACCACGTGCATGGTATTCTAGGTTGGAAAAGTACTTTCAAAAATAAGGATTCAAGAAGGGAGGAGTATACAGCAATCTGTATATAAAGGCTGATGAAAATGAACTTTTAATTGTAGTAGTATATGTAGATGACATCATGTTTGGTAGCAACAAGGATGAGTTAGGATTTGCAGAAGAGATGAAGTCAGAATTTGAGATGTCTATGATTGGAGAGCTTACCTTCTACTAGGACTTCAAATTCTACAGAAGAACAAAGGCATATTCATTTCACAAGAAAGATACTTAAGAAACATGTTAAAAAGATTCCAAATGGAAGACTGCAAACCTGTGTCAACTCCCATGATCACTGCATGCAAGTTATGTGTTGATGATGGATCTGCAGATGTAGATCAAAGACTTTACAGATCTATGATAGGAAGTCTGCTATACCTAACATCCTCTACACTAGACATTTTGTTGGCAGTAGCACTTGTGGCAAGATATCAAGCAGCAGCAAAACAAAATCACTTGCTAGAAATCAAGAGGATTTTTAGATACCTACATGGAATTTCACATTATGGCCTATGGTATCTGAACGAAAAAGAGTTCACATTGACATCATATACAGATGCAGATTGGGCCAGTTGTGTGGATGACAGAAAAATCACAAGTGGAGGTGCATTCTATTTGGGAGAAAGTCTAGGGGCATGGTTAAGCAAGAAGAAAGAATATGTATCTCTATCTACAACAGAAGCGGAATACATAGTAGCAACGTCTTGTTACACACAAGTGATGTGGATGAAACAAACTCTTCAAGACATGAAGGTAAGTATCATTGAACTTATTTCTATCAAATGTGACAATACAAGTGCAATAAGCATATCAAAAAAAAAATTTCTTCATTCAAAAACCAAGCACATCCAAACAAAGTACCACTTCCTCAAAGAACAAGTAGCAAATAAAATAGTAAAGATGGAATACGTGCCAACAAAGGAACATACATCAGATGTATTTACAAAAACTATTTCTCGAGAACCATTCAATATCTAAGAGACAAGCTAGGGATAATGTCTGCAGATGATACTCTCTGATGTGATCAAAAAACAAAAACAAAAAAATGGAAAAAATGCACTAGCAAAGGCTACAATATCAGGAACATAAACAGTGCAGTCGGCGAGCCAATATCAGACAAGAAGTAGCATTCCAGGGGGAGAGCAGCCATCGGCCATGAACATAGAAGTAAAGAGGAACCTCAAATGTTGCTAAAGATAACTACTAATGAAGAAATTCTTCTGATTTTAGCCAAAAAGTTCAACAGTATAGAACATTTCATCACTATATATGAAATTCAATGACTCCCAAAGTATTCTCCCAACGTTACTTACACACCAAATGGAGTAGTAGTCCCAGCTAGGTATGTGGAAAAAATGAAGAATGCTTATGCCGAACTCTAGTAATGAAATGATGGAAAATACACTAGAAAAAGGTGTAACCCTTTTCCATTGATGTCAAAGGGGGAGAAAGTGTTGGAGGAAGTGTTTCCATCAATGCCAAAGCGGGAGACTATTGGAAATATTGTAATTGATGGAAAAGGAGCATAAAGGAGTAGCATTAGAATCATCATTTAAGCCGAGTGAGTAGCAAAGAAGCAAAGGAGAAGATCAGGAGTAGAAAAATGCAGTAAAGAGACAACAAAAATTATAGGAGCAGCGAGACAAAGAGGCAAATGAAAATCGTGAAAAAGCTGGGTTGAGTTAGAATGTTTTGTGTTCGGAACAGTGCACGAGGACACGTGCAGTTCAACTGGTCAAGTCAAGTCGTTTCTAGAGAAACGCGTGTAGAACAGTGTTCAGCAGAGGGCAGAGAAATCGCAAATCACAATTCAGAATTAGAAGGAAATCGCATTTCGCAAATCGCAATTGGAAGCAGAAATGCGAGAGATGACGTGGCAGATGATGTGGCATCCCTGGTGGGACTCGAACCCTTATACCACAAATTGAAAATTTCATTTCGCAAGAGATGATAACCTTGGATCAGAGCAAAGAAGAAATAGGAAACTGTGATGGGACAGGTGGGATCCCTTCACATATCGCGGATTGGGAGTTCAGAAGGACTAGAGCACAATGCATAACATTGAAAAGTGTCGAACTGCAATGAGAGACCAGATGTGACACCTTGCAAAGGTAAATGAAAATACATTTAAAACTCCAGGTGTATGTGTATTGAGTTATGAAATCGCATCGAGAGAAATAAAGGCGTATATAACATATAACATAGAGGAATGCCGAAGTGTGATAAGAAACCAGACGCGATGGAATTACAAAGCCAAAGACTAAAGGATTTAAAGTCTAACATGGGACCCAATTGCAAGCTCAGGAGGATAAGTGCTCAAGAATCATGTTGAAATGTCAAAGTGCGAGAAGCGATACGAGGAGCGGACACGATGGAATTACAAAGCCCAAGACAAAATGATTTAAAGTCCGACGTGGGACCCAATCGCATATCACACATTTCAATCTCAGAAGGGATAACACCCATGAAACATGTGGAATTTTCGAATTAGGAAGTGCGATAAAGAGCCCGGATCCAAAGGTGAACTCCAAAGGATCTCAAATCTGGATGTAAAGCATTTCCTTTGATTAAATCGCATCGGAGGAGGAAAAGGAGGATTATAACGTAAAACCTATGGAATTTCAAAATGTGATAAGTGACTAGAAGCGATATCGCACAGAGTTCCTTTTTAATATATATTAAGTTCAGGGTTCTATGTGGTTACACCAGTTTATAAATAAAAATTTGAATGCAGGAGTAGACTCAGGTGAAAAAGACCCGACACTCGTGCAAAGGTGTTATGCGACTGCGACTATTTATCAAAAAAAAAATTGGACATGTAGGCAGACTCGGGTAAGTGACCTCACACAGAGTGAAGAACAGAGAAATTTGAACGTTGCGGCTATGAGGAGATAGGTACCATGGGTCGAGTTGGGCTCAGAAAAACTGCGGGTAGAGAATATTGAACGTTGTGGTTAATATATATAATAAGCAGAGTCGGGAAAAAGTTTGTTGTGTTACACCGTTTGAAACATGGGCAGTATGGGTCGAGTTTGGAAAAAAGGTGGTTATGCATCACAATTAGAATATAATAGCAGAAACATAAAATACAAAGGGACAATAAGCAGAAGAGGACAAATGCATAGCAAAGCTAAGAAGCTGAAAGGGTTGAATTGAAATATTTTGTATGAATGTAAATTTATTGATATATTTTATATTGTTTGTGGTGCAAAGGCAAGTCTCCAAGGAAAATAAAAACTCCATTTGATACTAAAATAAATGTATATATTGTTGTAACATCCCGAATATGCTGAGTGAGGAAATGAGTGGGCGAAAGGCAAAGAGTCATGCCTATTCACTTCATATTCCCATATAGAATTCAAATAGCCATGAAGTTATCTCTATAAATGATGTAATTGTAATGTGCATAGAGAGTTTAGAGAGTGGAATAATGAGAGTTAGCATATAGAGATGTTGTTCACATCCAGAGCTGATATGAAGAAGATATGAAGGCTGAAGAGGCAGCAGTGGAGGAGGAGTAAAATAGAGTTGATATCTAGGTAAATCAGCATTGTACTTTCGTGTTGAGTGAGGGGATTGTAGTCTCTTTTCAATTTGTTTCTTGATAAAATTCCAGTTGGAGTTGGGTGAGGTAGGAGCCTCCTGTGGGTTGTAGCCTGCAGAAAATATATGGGAGTTGGAGCTTCCTTGCAAGTTGTAGCTTGCAGAATTTGAGGTAGGAGCCTCCTGTGGGTTGTAGCCTGCAGAAAATAGATGGGATTTCGAACTTCCTTGCAAGTTGTAGCTTGCATAAATTGAGGTAGTAGCCTCTTGTAGGTTAGAGCCTACAAAAAATCAGTTGTGAGAGGGAGTTGGAGCTTGCCTTTGCATCACAACAATAATAAGATGTGGTTTTCTCCCTTATGGATTTCCACTTATATCGGTTGTCTATGTGCATGATGATTATGTGTTGATGTATTGTGTTTAATTTTCTTATTAATTGCTATCCACATATTCAGTTTGTTGATTCATTATGTATTAAGTTGCTTAAGAAATGGAGGTGTAAATAAGTTTAAATAAAATAGTTTAAATGTCCATGAATGTACTAAACTGATTCACCACCCCCCCCCCTCTCAGTTTAGCTAAGGGTTCATCAACCATGGCTTCCAGAGGCCAAACTACCTCAACCTTCAACTATCTCATGGTCTGACATCACTAACCATCACCAGATTAGTCTCTACCCAATTTTTCCATGGCTCCAGAGTGTTTGTTCCAACCAAGGCTTCCAAGACGAGTAACTCAACCCATAGTTTTCATCGGGATTCCATAGCGTTTTTCTGACCAGGGCTTCTAGGACTAGTAACTCAACCCACCAAGGGCTTCCATAGCGTTTTTCCAACCAAGGCTTCCAAGATTAGTAAATAAACCCAAATTTTTATAGGGCTTCAAGAGCGTTTTTCCAACCAAGGCTTCTAGGAACTAATAACTCAACCCACAATCGAAGGAACGTGAGAACCAACCAAAAAACAAAATTAACACCCACAACACCATGTATATCTAGGAAATGGCAAGGCTAGGCAAAACCATTGTCAATCCGAGCAATTCTCCATTCTAATGACATATCATAACCAAGAAACCACATGCATGTGTCATGCATGTCAAAAATAGCAAGGAAATCATACATGCAACTCAATGCCTACAAGAAAAACCCATTGTAGCTACTAATATCGATGTTCTCTTGCGCTTTCTTTCTTTTCCTTTTCCTTCTTGTTCCAAATCCCAAGTATGCCACACTCCTCCAAGAGTGCTCCAAGAAAACTCTAAGTGTCCAAAGTATGAGAGAGAGAGAATAGAATGAGAACTCCAAAAATGAACTGACAAAAGTGTATGAATTCATCCTCATAAGTCTTTTTATAAATGAGGCCTCTATTTTCTTCAATTTCCATTATTTTCCTTCATTTTCCTCCTCACATGCAACTGTGACCTTTCACCTTCCTTTTCTCCTAATTTCCATTATTTTCATAAATAAAATGCCAATTAATGCCTCATCCCTTTCGAAAGCCTTTGTCATTGCCTTTTCCAATTTCCTTTAGCCATAATAAACCGAATTGAAAACCCACTAGAATGTTTTTTCCCACCATTAAGCTTGGAATACGTGTCCCATGACCTTGGTTTTAAAATTTACGTAACCAGGGTTGTTACAAAATCTTCCCCCTTGGGGGGACTCTGTCCTTGGTGTACAAATCTACAACGAACAAGACTGCTGAAAACAAAATGTACTACCTATGGAGCTTTATAACCAGCTTGTTGCAGTATTTACAATGACACCCTACTGAAACATGTCAAACATACCATTTACTGGAGCTTTATAACACAGTTCATTATGGTATTTAAAATAATAACCACATTTTCTCAACCAACAAATAACCATATTTTTTATGGAGACTTATAAATCCAGCTTGATACAGTATTTACAATAGTATACACATATGCACACTTTCTCAACCAGAAAATACAAGGATACGATGCCCATATTAGCAAGAAGGGAATCCAGAGGCTCACACCTATACCATGAAAATTAATACCAAGATTCACCTCCTTCCTAGGAAGCTCAATATCCACTCTCAAAGTCAAATTTTCATCCAATTTCTAGTGCCACAATCCTGCGCCACTTTTCCTCTCATTGAACATTTATTGTCTCATTGTTACAAGGCACACTCCCAATGTGAATTTGATTCCATCTGGAAATTCTAATGACCAATGAAAATCCATCCTCGACCTCCCCTTCTCTGCTACATAGTCCATCGAGAAATCTGATCACCCCACTCTGTGCATTCACACACCTTCCAAGTTCTGAAAACATCCCCTTCTCTGTTATACAGTCCCTTGGGAGACCCCTCCCTTGGAAATATTTCCTTGCATCGGAAGGTCAAACAACCAAGGCATATACCTGCCTCAAAACCATCATACTAGTCATGGAATTCTCATGGAAATAAATGGACAATATTGGGTACTAGTGTCCCATAATGGCCCTACTCCTGAAGTGCTATACCAAAATATTATTTCTTGTTCCAATTCCTTTCACTGATTTTGTGAATTATTGTAGTCAGTTTCAACCATCCCAAACCGGGAATTACATGATTTCCTGTACTAAGCACATAATTTCCATTAGCTTCAAATAAATTGAAGTAAATTCAAATCATACCTCATTGGTGGCATGTCAATAAGGGACACCTGTAATTCCATTCACTTCCTGTCACAACAATTCAAATTATTTGTTTGATTAAATTATCATGTATAAACATATCACATTTGGTTAGCTTAAAACACAACCATCATAAATTAAAATCTTGAATCACATGAAATCATCATAAACCATAATCATAAATCACATGTAACCATCATAAGACATAATCATAGATCACATACATAATAAAATTCAAATAAAATATTGATACTTTTCCTTCATCGGTTCTTACTTTTGTATTTGTTAATTCTGTACACACACCATATCAATTGCCACACCTAGAAAGCACCCATCACCTTTGCTTCTCTTCAATCACATACACATACACAGTGTACATCACAACATGTACGCCCACACGGCATACTGGTGAGCCCTGATATTGCACCAAGAGTGTTGGAGCTCCTAGGGGCTGCCCTACTTTACTTTATCAACCCGGGGTTCATACAAACTTGGAGGTGACAGTGCTATATACACAGCAGATGCATTTTTCTCATGTCATCCTCTTCTGCTTTACGAAAGGGTGCTATTTCTTAAACTGTGATAAGAACTGGAAAGTAAATTACTGGAAGGAAATGACAGAAAGGAAATTAACTTAAAGTGCAAAAAGGAAATGACAGAAATGGAACTAATTTAATTTGCCAAAAGGAAATGATGGAAATGAAACTAATTTAATTTGCAAAAAGGAAATGACAGAAAATAAACTAATTTAATTTGTAGAAAATAAATGGCAGAATGGTAGAAAATAAATGGCAGTTATGCATGACCTAATTCTAATTTTAAGAGGTGTTGCTTGCAGTTTGGAGAAGAAAAGGGTAAAGGTGCTAATGGAGGGCTTAACCACATGAAACAAGGCTTAGGGGAGTGAAAAATGGGCTTAAAAATTTATTAAAACTTTTGATATCGCAAAAATGCTTTGGAGAGGGAGGCTTTTAAAAGTGTGATGGCGGAGTTTTAAGAGGGGGATGGCAATGCGATATGCGATATCGAAATATCGCAATATCGCAAAGCTGGAGGAGTAGTGGAAGTGTTGTTCGGGAGCAGGAGTGAAATGCGATATGTGATGGGGATAGAAATAGTGAAGTGAAATTTTCAATATGGATGACATGGTGGAGTGCTACAGTAATGTCGTAATCGGTAGTTGGGAGCGGTAAGCGTTAATGAAGAGCGGATAGAGATTTCGATCTGCAATGGAGCGAAAGGGAAATGTGGTAAGTTCAAAGGTAAGGGTAAAATGGTTTCCAATGTTTTGAAGATTTTTAATAATATATATGGTGAAGGTAAGGCACAAAGGAATATCACAATCAGGATTTGGAAGCAGAAGGTGTTAAGTAATGCAATGGGATATAACTTTCGAAATGTGAAATGCAATGGGATAGAAATTGTGAAATGCGAAATGCGATGGGTGACGTGGCAGTAGAGTATGGTAATATCACAATCGGGGTTCAAAGGTGAAAAGTATTAATGGGAACCAAGTGGAAATGCGATATGCGATATGTGATACCGCAATATCGCAATATCGCAGGGTTGGCCGAGAAGTGGTAGTGCAGTCGGGAGGACAGTGCGAAGTGCGAAATGCAATATGGGAATTTCAAGGAGGAAAGGTGGAGGTCAAAATTTTAATGGTTTTTGTGAATAAAAATGGTGTGGCAGGTGATAAGAAGAGAAATAGGAGGGAAATGGAGGCGCAATAGCAAGGTTCAAAAGCGTAACATAGAGATGGAGAGGAATTGGAAAATGAAGTGGAATGGCTTAATGAACTTCTCTGGAACTTTTGATGCTTATTCCTGCAAACAACCCTGCTGATCCATGCACAAGAAATAGATGAATGCACAATAATATAGTGAAAGAAAGACTCAGATTGGTAATGCAATTTCTTCCCTAAACTCAGAAACAGTGAACAAAAATCAATTTTTGGGTCTGTGGGAAGGTTCACCCTCCTCGATCTCTATTTACAGAGATGAGAAGGGAGGTCTTGATCCACATCTTTTAGAGTTTTCTCCTCGATTCTATTACTCATAAGAAAATGAAACCTACAGCGGCAAACTGAAAGAAAAAACTAAGCAACAATGAAACTATCAGAAGAAGAACTAATTGAATGGAAAAAAGCAAAGAACAAGTATAGGAGATTGTTGAGGCACATGGATTGGGCCCTAACCCACATGCCTAGCTCTCTGAAACTTAAATCAGTAAAATGAAATCAGTTTTCTCATTTCATGAAAGAATAGTCTCGTAAATTTCTCAAATTTTAATCACTAAGTACAATAATAAAAATCTCAATAGGTTGTAGAAAATTTCCCAATAGAATCGAATCCTTCCTAACTCTAACTCTGCTCTATGTATTCTATAGGGCAGCTACCAACAACTCCCTAGAAAATAGTGATTGAGTCCACTTTGACTCCAAGTAAACCATAGATCGAGTGCACTTGGCTACCTTTGGAATTCGAATTGTTGGAGGGGATGTCATGAGGATACTTTGGTTGCCTTTGAGAGTTAAGGAGGGTGGAAAACCCTCCTATAATTTCTCCTTGTTGTCTCCTACAATTCTTTATGATAAAATCTTAAAAAATAATGCCAATTACTCATGATTTTCTGCACTCAACCTCATATTAGACACTCAGAGTATGTTAGCCTTAATCACCACCTATACTAGCATCATAAAACCAAATAACAATAAAAATGCAAGATAGAGATATTTAAGAAGGAAAAAAGGTGACCATTAACCCCTCCAAATATGTCAAATTATGGAGCTCATCATCACCCCCCTACTGAATGGTTGCTCATTCTCTAAGAAACTAATCCTCCTCCTACATTTTTCAAGGCTTTGACAGCCCCCATGACTTCCTAAGGAAGAATTGTGGGAGACCCCCAGGGGGGTAAAACACATTACTCTTTTCTGCATTCTTCCATTCTCTATCTTGTGCATCTATGTCCCTTTCATCATTCAGCCCCAGCAACAAAGGTGGACTAAACTTGAGAACAAGCCATTGGATCTTCTTGGCCTGCATGGCCTTCTTGTATAATGGTGCCCTTTCCAGGGAACCCCTCAATCTTTCTGGAGTATGGTACTCCCTATTCTTGAGGCTGTGAGGGAGGTTGTCCCATCTCCTCTAGCTAGCCATAATGCACTCATCTTCTATCTTCCTAGAAACATCATCAAAGTGGCCTATTACCTATATTTGAGTCTGGAGGTAGCTTTCAACTAGTGGAGGGTCCCTTTCAATCTCTCAACGGTTAAGGATGACTCCTCTTGGGATGAACAATTCTGGTCTGATATGTAAGGGTTCTCTATTTATTATTCTCATGACCCTCCATATCTCTTTTTCTCTAGTGTCTCATTCGTCATCCAAGATACTCGAGCCAGCAACTACATATCCTCCATTGTAGAATTGGGGTCCCAAGCATCCAGATTTGTCAGCATGAGGTTATGCACATAAAACTCTGCCATATTTGTCTAATCAGATATTTTATATTTCTTGTAGAAATCCATGAATCACCTAAAATAATGGAAAGGTAGGGATTCATGGGAGGCTAGTGTTTTGATTTGAAATAGGAGCCATTTGTCCTTGAGGTACACATCATATGAGTCAGCAGGGAATCTGTGTTGAAGGGATTCTATGCACAAGTTTTCTATGGTGGCTACTTGTTTCCCTTTTTGATGCAATTTATCCTTTATTGCTATATTAACTGCCTATGCCATCTGCATATGATCCTTCAGAACTGTCTCTTTGATTCTTTCCTCCTCCCTTGGTAATTATTCAATGATGATGGGGCTCTTGGGAGTAGTCTCTAGATCTTTCTGACTTACCCTCTAAATCTTTTTAGTTCTGAAATACATTGAGGTCTACCTTTTTCTCTTTGTGATCAAAGAAGATAAGGTGGCAACTTCATCTTGGTTTTGAGGGGATGTTGTGTTGTGCTGTGAGTCTTCTTCTTTCTCACTTTCTCCTACTGTTATGGCTTATGTCTCCATTTCCATTTCTTCCATTCTTATTCTAGTTATTCTTCTAGTCCTTCTTCTATTTATTCTTTTGGCTATTCTTCTCCTTCTTTTATAAGGCTAGGAGTAGAATTATTCCTTGTTTGGGTTTCTATAAAATATTCTCTTGGTCCCTTGTTACTGTGCCTGATATGTGGTATACTTTGGAAGCTAGCGCGCCTGCTGGTGATGTTGTTCTTCTACTGCTACTGCATGTTGTTCAAATAAAAAACCCAAACTTGGTACTGTTGTGTTGCAGGCTCGCATCGGTCTCTTTCCCTTAAAAAATCTCAATTCACTAGTTTGGATGAGACAGGATCTATTTTTATTAGACTGCACAAACTAAATTTGGAGCACTTATGTAACTCGGGCTCAGCTCCAGTTTCTATTAAAGATCGTTGTTTCCTTCTCTCTATTAATTCATGATGGAATGCGTGTTTCCTCCTCTCTTTATCCTCTACTCCAATTGATTTTTTTTTTCATGCCCAGATGGTGTGAACTTGCAGTTCTCATCAATGATACTTCACGATGGTGGCCAAGATAATTGGCCACATTTCTTCCTTCTAAATTCCAAATATTTTCATTTAATTATTTATGGCTATTACGAATGCAAAATGAGGGGTGAAAGGATATACCTGAGCTTACCTATTGTTGTCAAGGTGATTACAGGATCTGGGTTGAGGAGACAAGTTTTTTATATGCTGCGCTCTTCACTACTTTCTTGTTTTCTAAGTGAGCAGCTTGCTGAATGCGTAGCTCATTGAGTGAGTTGCTAATATTTTCTTGTTGTTTATTCATGTTGTAGATGCTACATGGGGTGGTTGAGATGCCATGGGTGGAATTCTCGTTCTCCTGGAGTCTTTTATGCAACTTTCCTTCTTTTTTTTCTTTACAGTCCATGAACAAATTTGTTTTTGAAGGAACTTCCTGATGTTTGTAGAAATTTGTGGCTTTCTTTATTTTGCTTCATTCTGCTCAGTAATGGAGGAATATGGTGTATGGAGGTGATGGAAAGAGTTATGGGAATGAATGGAGTGAATGGTGGGATGGATGGTAAAATAGAATGGGAGAGAAGAAGATGGTTGCTTCCCTATGTTTCCAAAAACCATTAATAACCTGCAAAACAACAAACATAGAAAACAAGTGGGCTAACTCCATCAAGGTTTTCAACCCATGAGCTTTCTTGGAGCACCTTGGATAGGTTTTCACCCATGGATCTTTCTTCTTTTTTTCTCTTTTTGTTTTTTCTTTTTTTTGTTAAGAGGTGCTGGAAACTATGGAGTTTATCATTACATACACCTCTCTAGTTATTGAATTTATGAACTCTAACCTGGATAAGGGATTCTTGTAAATTTTAAGTCTGTGACCATTGATAAGAAAGGGAATTCCTATCTCATATATGGTCCTAATTTGAACTGTGACATTGTTAACACATTTTTCCACTATGTATGGTCCCAACCATCTTGTCATCAATTTTCCCTTAAAGTATTTAAAACTTGAATCATACAAAAATTCCTAATCTCCTTCTTGGAAGGTCTTTTCCTTAAAGTTATTGTCATGCCATACCTTCCTTTGCAGCTGAACTACATCTGTGTGAAGAAGTGCTTGCCTTCTAAACTATCCAATCCATTTAATTGTAGCAACCTCTCTTTTTGGGCATTTGATAGATCTAGATTTAATTTAGATTCCATTCTTAAAGTGTTGAATTCAAACTCAACTAAAAGTAGAGCTTCTTACCATATACTAATTCATAGGGAGTGAATCATGTTGTTGTCTTCCAGGGAGTATTGTAGGCCCAAGTAGCTTCTACTGATCTGTTTGTCCAATATTTTCTACTACTGATCACAACATTTGTGTGGATGCTCTCTAAAGCTCTATAAATTACTTCTACTTGGCCATTCTCCTGAGGGTGATAGGCAGTAGAAGTTCTATTCTTAATCTTGTGCTTCCTCAAAATATTTTCAATGAGGTGAGACGTGAATTGTGCTCCCTGATCAGTGAATATTTCTCTGGGGTACCAAAAATTGTAAAACACATTATCCCTCAGAAATTCATCTACTTTCCCCTCGGTTGCTACCTTCACTGCTTTTGTTTCATCCCACTTTTTCAGGTAATTAGTGCAGACTATGATATACTTCTTTTGTCCGGATGGTGGATCGATAGGTCCAAAAAATTCCATGCCTCACTTATGAAATGGCTCAAGAGCCACCTGAGGGTGAAAAGGAATCTCATCCCTGTGTGTGGGCTTCCTTATCCATTGGCACTGGTCACACCTACTGTTGTATGTTATGGAATCTTAGTGAAGGGTAGGCCAATAGTATCCTGCCTACAAAACTTTGTAAGAAGTTCTCTTTGCAGAAAAGTGGCCTCCACATGGGCTATCATGACATGTAGAGGGGACATAAAAAACTTCTTCCTCCCTCATACATCTCTCGAGGATTTGATCAGGGCCTAGCTTGAAAATATTTCCCCCAATCCATGTGAAAGGGACGCCTTTTCTGATGATTTGGCTCCTCTCCTTGAATGAAATATTAGGAGGGAGTTTCCTAGCAACCAAGTAGTTGGATATATCAGCAAACCATGGTGGGAGTGATGATATAGCAAAGAAATGCCCATTTGGCAGCTGGTCATCCACCATTCCTTCTTCACCTGTAGGGAGAGCTAACCTAGACAAAAAATATGCAACTACATTCTCCTTTCCACGTTTATCAACAATAGTCAAATAAAATTGTTGTAAAATAACAACCATCTCATTATCCTAGCATTAACATTTGGTTTGTTCATTAAATATTTGATGGTTGCATGGTTAGTGTGAACAAAGGTCTGATATATAGTTACATAATGTCTGAATTTGTTCAAAGCATGGACAATTGCTAAAATCTCCTTCTCAGTAACAATATAATTAAGCTCGGCCTTAGACAAGTTCTTGCTGACGAAATAAATGGAATAAGGGATTTTTCACTCTAATTGTCCTAATGCCACCCCTAAAATTGTTTCGGATACATCACTGTGGATGTGGAAAGGCAGAGTCCAATTTGGACCTCAGAGAATGGGGGCGGTAGTCAACTTTCCCTTAATGAGCTCAAAAGTCTCTTGAATAGGACCAGACCAAATAAACTTGGAATCTTTGGCCAATAACCCAAATAATGGTGAAGCCATCTGCTGAAATATTTGATGAACCTTCTATAATAACTAACTAAGCCTAAGAAACTCCTGACATCTTTCGGCTTTTGAGGATTAGGTACCCTTTTTATGACAATGATTTTGTTTGGGTCTACATGTATTCCTGCTTGGTAGATGGAGTGCCCTAGCAAAACTCCTGATTTCTTCAGGAATTCACACTTTTCTGGGCTCAGGGAGAGATGCATCTCAATGCACCTTCTTATTACTTTACCCAAACTTGAGAGAGCTTCCAGGAATTCATGCCCATATCGTGTGAAATCATCCATGTATATTTCAACAGAGTCATGGACTAACTCAGAAAAAGTGCTCATGATAGCTCTTTGGAAGGTGGCTGAGGCATTGCACAACCCAAAGGGTATGAATCGATAAGTGAAGGTACCCCATGGGCATGTGAAAGTAGTGTTATCCTGGTCTTCAGGGCTGATTTGAATCTGATTGTACCCACTAAACCCATCTAATATGGAAAATAACTTCTTCCCTGCAAGGCCATTTAGGACTTGGACTATAAAGGGTAAAGGGAAATGGTATTTCTTGGTGGCTTTGTTAAGTTCTCAATAAGCAACACAAATTCACCACTTACCATTCTTCTTTGGGACTAGGACAAGAGGAGATACCCACTAACTATTGGATATAGGATATATGAACCCTGCATCCAATAGTTTTTGCAGCTCTTCTTTGACTATGTCCTTCAAAGCTGGGTTCATCCTTATTTGGGGTTGTCTCACATGCTTGCATCCTTCTTTGATGTAAATATGATTTTTGCATACTGAAGGATGCACCCCTTTCATGTTCTTGTAATCCCAAGATAATGCATCTAGATTATCTTTCAAAAGCTGTCATAATTGCTTCTCTTCTTCATTCGAGAGGTATGGGTTGCTTTTCAGAGATCTGGATGGGCCAAATGAAATAGCCTTGGTGGTTTCAGAGGTTGAATCAACTAAGTGCACTTCCATCCAAGGTTGGCTTTTAGACTCTTTGACTAAGGTTTAGAGAGGAATGTTAGTGGAGGACTGGTTTTAATGGCATGATCAATGAGTTCATCTTCATCTAGCTGCCCTCCACTAAGAATAGCATCTATGGTACACATAGGGGCAATGTTATATAACTCATCTTCTTCATCCTCCAACCATATAGGTATATCATGATCAATGGAAATCTGGGCTAGAGGATATAACACTAGATGTTTAGACAATGGCCCATTTTTTATAGTCATGTTTCCACTCTGACAGCTAATATAAGCATCTGCAATGGCTAACCAAGGTCTCCTTAAGATTATAGGATGACCATTAAACTTGGTTTTTGGTTGCAGGACCAAGAAATCTGTAGGATGCTCCCAAGATTCAATGGTAACCATCAAATCCTTAAAATTCCTTCTGGAATTACTGTGGAATGATCTGCAACTTCTAGAACTATTGTGGTTTTCCTCCAAGTCCCTTGGATATTAAATTTCAACATAGTTTCCTTGGTCATGACATTGATGGCAGCCCCTAGATAAATCAGAGTGTTGGGGACTATAACACCATCTATCTGCACATCAACAACTGGACTACCAAGGTCCAGGTACTTTGGAAAGATCACCCTTCACTGCATTAGGTTAGACAACTATCGTACCACATTGATAGTGGGGGTATCTCTCTTCCTTCTCCTAGGTTTCTTGAAGCACTTTTCTTTGATCAACCTGTTGTATATAGGGACATCCTTAATGGATTGGATAAATACTATATTTACACACAAATTTTCCAATTCTCCCAAGAGTTCAGTCCCCTCTAGGGTGTGCTAACTAAGGTGGATCAAGTGATCATGAAAAGGAGGTTGTTGGATCTGAGTGTTACCTTCTTCCTTTTCCTCCTCAAACTCTACAGGTGGAGATGGAGGATGGTTGTCTAGGAGTACTCTTCCTGACCTGAGATTAACCTCGTGTATCTCCACAACATAAGCTAGATAGGATGTTTCTCCACTAGGAGCCTATTGTGCCTGTCTATTGTTTGGGTTTGGATTGGGCTGTGTAGGTATTTGAGGTAGCCTAGGTGGAGCAACATGAGTAAGCTGAAGTTGAGGTTGGGTTGGAGGCATTAGATCAGGTGGTTGATTTTATTGGGGCCTCCACACTTGGTGTTGGGCCGAAAATATGGTACATTTTCACCCTACCTTTACTGCGAATTATCATACCCTTTTAGGATTTTTTCCTCATCTTAACAGTAAAGGAAAGGAGGGTTAATGTAAAATCACGACAAATGGACTAATGGTAAAAAGGATTTTTAATCAACAAGAATTTGACTTATTGTATATTTATTCATAGGAAAACAAACTAGCTGAATCGATGATGACCAAAAGACAATTGACAGACAGAGACGCACGAAATCACAATGACCCCCCAAGTACTGATAGAAGGTGGAAATACAGATCCAGATTCGAAGAACTCAAATGATAGCCACGAGAAATGGGTTGTCGTTTGGAAAATATCCTTTAAAAAGGCCGAAGATGAACGAGAAAGGGGGAGTTGAATAGGAGTTTTCTTCCATAATATACGTATCAGGATAGAACTGTCCAATCGTATTCATGACTTAGCCTTCAATTTGATAAATAATTTTGGTGTTTTGAAGAGTTATTTCCCTATTTTTCCATCGTGTTAGAATTCTGATGGTTTGGGCCTAGCCCTGGGAGTTTCAACGCTAATCTCTATGTTGTACATTAATTATAGAATTAATTTTTAGTTATCTGATGGATTTTGTGAGATATCTTCCCACTTGTTAACTTATAAGCCTATGATGTTGCAATTTCCTATTACATTAAGATAGTTTATCGTTCATGCTTTCTAGTTTACAGTAATAGTTTTCATAGTTGTTAGATTCTTTCATCATTTCTCAACACGTTTATCTCTGTTTTATGAGCTTTAGAATGACCACTGTTCAATTCTATACATCACTAAGAATTATATCTTTCCATCAGTACTGTAGGAAGTCTAGTTGTTGCTTGATGTAGAGAAATGTTAGCTAGTTAGTTTGCAAAGAGAATTACATTGCAAAATTAGATAAGAAATTGTTTTTCAATTCATTGAAGTTTTTGTTCAATTCAGTAGGACTGTTGTTCACTTCATCACTTTGTTGTTCAATCATAGGTTGCACTCACTGAGCTTATTTAGACAGAATAGTTAGTAGCATTTTATAATTCCATTTCTCTTTAAGTTGATTGAACTTCGAGAATTAGATAATATTCTTCATGATAATATAGAGTATTTGTTCTTGATATATCTTGCATATACTATGCTTACACTCTTGAAATAAGAAGACTTACCCTAGGTTGACAGTTGAATGAAAAGCGTAGAGGTTGCCTATAACAGTCACCTTTGTGAAACAACATTTTTGGCGCCATTGCCAGAGAGAGTGTTTAAGAGTGATGTCCTTCACTTATTTTTCTCTGTTGCTGTGAAGAATTGGGTATTAAAAATGAGAGGTAATAACCTGCGTACCGGCAAGAAAAATGCTTGCTCTCTAACCCACTTCTCAGCAATTGTGCAAAGGCTGGTAGAATAGGTGCTCTTGTTTTATGACTAGGAAGAAAAGGATAGAAACAAATCAAAATCGTCCACAAAAGTCTATGAAACCCAAAGGACTAGTGATCCTTGGTAGAACAACATATATAGACGAAATCATTAATAAAGTTGAATCCCAGGCATCCATAGGACCCAAAACCATTCCTACTCAAAATCCTATTGTACTCCCTCCAATGGCAACCTCACCATCTATAGCCCATGCCGAAATTCACAATTAAACACAAGGGTCTGAGAAAAGCCTTCAGACTACTGATCACATAGGTACTGACCCTTCAAGAGAGGGAGGTTCTTGCAATTTACAAGAAGGGGAAGGAGAAACTAGCGGTGCAATACAAGTAGAAGCTCCATAGCTTAAATCCCCTGAGAGAGTGGTTGAGACAGAGACACTCGATATCCCATATTGAGGAAGTGATGTAAAGCTTCCTCCACATTTTCCACCCAATGCCACTAATATTACTCCTCTAGAACAAGAAATCCCTGAAGATTACTGGCATATCTTTGATCAAATGGAAAATAATCAAAACCAGAATCGGAGGCAGATGTCAATATTGGAGTATCCCATTGTTGACCATGCTGTTAACGCCCCTATGAAATCCATTCCCTTACAAAACATCCCCAACTTCCATGGGTTGACCTTGGAAGATCCTACTACATTTCTATTTGAATTCGATGTCTTATGTAGGAGGTATGACTACACCATTGAGCCATAGAAATTGAAATTTTTTCCCTCTACTTTGAAGGGGACAACATTACGTTGGTTCATGGGACTCAGTGGAGGAACCATCAATAACTAGGACCAAATGAAGAACACTTTTCTAAATAAATATCAGGATTATTTCCAGACTCAAGAATTAAAAGATGAAATCTTCAATATGTCTGCAAAAGACAATGAGACATTAGAGGAATACGTCGAAATATTTCAATATAATCTACAAAGGTCTCCATATACTGCATTATCCAAAGACATCTTAAAAGCAACAAGGATTAAGGGAATGAAAGAGGAATGGGTTGAAACACTTAATATAATGGGAAAAGGGGACATCTACCAAGAAGAATATGACGAGATTATTTCGTTGTGTATCAGGTGCTCTCGGGGTAGTACGCGAAATAAACCAACTGGACGAGACTCAATGAAATATTTTTTTTAAGAATTCATGTGGAAACATAACAAGAGCAGAGTTTGGTAATATTTTGGAAGATTTTAAAACTGACATTTTGGGTACTTTTACAACAAAACATGATGTCCTACAAGCCAAGTAGAAGAAATTTATAGCAGAATAGAACTTGGCCGTCTTTTTCCCACGATGTCGGAAGAAGCACAGCCAAAGGGAATGCCCCTTAGACACGATTCAAACCTATGCTATCTACACTAAGGATCATGCCACGGACCATTGCCCTTCACTTCTGAGACTGAAATAAGTTTACAAGGAAGCAGAAGAAGAAACACAACCATTCTACATAATGAACTAGTATCAACAATGGCAAGCACGACCAGGTATGCCTCAAGACCTGCCTCCATTCTTTTCTTCTCCACAATTTAACCAACAAAACCCTACAACAGCTTGGCAGAATCAACCACCTTTTTCTACTTGGCCATCTTAGTCGTTTCCTATACCACCTTGGCCAACACAACCCTCCTCGGGGAATAGTTGGCCAAGCTTTCCTTTTTCCCCTCCTTATTGGAAAAACACCCCATATCAAGCCCAGTGGCCAGCCTCCCCTTCTCAAACCACAAATTGGCCTCAGAATTGGCAATGACCTGTGGAAATGACCAATATACCAATGGGGACAGGGATTCAAAATTAACCTACACTACCAGCTCCATACCCAGTCTAGCACAACTCTCAGCCTGCCATACGTCCTCAAATACCGGCCCAACCCAATCCTAACCCCAACAACAGGTCGATTCAGCTAATTTCGATTGTAGAAAATCCAAACCCTGAAACTGAACAGAAGCAAAGTAATGAACTAAGGCTAAGATCAAGGCGTATTATCTCACTAGCAGAAGGTACAACCCCACCACAATTTGAATCTGGAACTCCAACAGAGCCCATAAAAACAAATATAACTGAAACAAAGGTAGAGAAAGAAAAGGAAACAGTTGACCAAGGGAAGCCTAAAAATCTTAGGATTTATCCACCTGCATTCCCTAAAAGGTTAAAGTTTCCTAGACCAATGGTCTCTCCAGATTTTGATATCCTGGGGGAATTGAAAAACCTTTGCATCAAAATCCCTCTTCTGCAAGCCATACAAGACATTCCCATCTATGTCAAGACAGTTAAATAATTGTGTGGAAATAAGCAAGCAAAAAGAACAAAAACTATACCCACTATTCATGTGGTGGGAGCACTATCTGACTTATTGTTGGGTAAGGAAACCCCCATGAAATATGATGACCCAGGGAATCCCATAGTAACTGTGCAAATATCTGGCCACTCCTTTCCAAACACATTGGTTGACTCAGGGGTGGCCATTAACATCTTAACTACATGGACCTGTGAGAAGCTAGGCATATCAGCTTTAGAACCCACAACTATGCTTTTGGAACTTGCTGACAAGTCTGTTATCAGGCCAGAAGGAATATTAGAGGACATCCTAGTTTTTTTGGACTCATGGGAGTATCCAGCTAAATTTTTAGTTATTAACCCAAAGAATCGTATGGATGGACACCCATTGATTCTTGGGCGAACTTGGTTGGCAATAGACGATGCTTACATAGGCTGTCGAACAGGAAGCATGACCATTTCTAGGGGATATTCCATAAAGAACATTATCATTTACCCACCTACCAAACCAAGATTACCCACGATAAACATTCACAAGCATTTGCATACATACTGAGAGCAAAAAATTCGTCCACCCTTGACATTAGTTGAAGCTCTTGAATTTAAGGATCAAACTAAAGATGATATAATCAATAACTTTATGAATCAGCCATCTACATGTGGAAACTTAAAATTCCAAATGTTAAAAACAACTCTTGAAGATGAAACTCAAGAGGATCCCTTGGCAGACCTTGATGATCAGCATATACCCACAATCATTGTATGCAACAACATACCCATTGAGATTGAGCCAGGGAAAATTTTGAATATCAATGACAATCTGGATAGTAACCAAAGGCAAAGGCTCATAAAGGTTTTACAGAAGTATGAGGGATCATTTTCTTGGGACTACCCAGACATGAAGGGCATAGACCCTCAACTATGCACCCATCACATCTATACTAGATAAGGAGGCTTGGCCCATTTTGCAACCTCAACATAGGTTAAAACCACATCTAAAAGATATTATAAAAGAGGAGCTGCAAATACTACTAGATGTAAATTTCATTTATCCTATTTCAGACAGCAAATGGGTCTCCCCTCTGGTAGTCATTATTAAAAAGAATGGGAAATGGAGAATCTGTGTGGATTACAGAGAACTGTATAAAGCAACACAGAAGGACCACTTCCCCCTCCTTTTTATTGATCAAGTCCTTGATACATTGGTAGGGAAGCGATTATTTTCCTTTCTTGACGGGTTCAGTGGTTACAATCAAATCCAAATAGCCCCCAAAGACCAGGATAAAACAACCTTTACCTACCTGTGGGGTACATTTTCCTACAGGGTACTACCATTCAGACTATGCAATGCCCCATCAACCTTCCAAAGATCCATACTCAACATTTTTTCTGATTTAATAAATGAGGAGCTTGAAATTTGCATGGACGACTTCACCCCATATGGTGATTACTTTGATCAAGCATTAGATACGCTAGAAAAGGTATTGGAATGATGTATTGCTACCAGGTTATGTTTAAGCAATTAAAAGTGCCACATGATGATGATCGAGGGAGTAATCCTAGGACACCACATCTCTGTAGCTGGAATATAGGTAGACCCGGAAAAAATATAGGTAATCCCTTTATTAGCCACACCTTGTATGCAGATAGAGGTACATAGTTTTCTGGGATATGCAGGGTATTACCACAGGTTTATAAAGAACTTCTCAAAAATTGTTGTACCCTTGTATGCATTGACTGGAAACGTTGAATTCCATTGGTCTGATAAATGTGACACTGCTTTTGCATATTTAAAGAAACTAGTCTCGACAACACCAATATTATGCGGTCCTAACTGGGAGCTACTTTTTCACATTTCTTCAGATGAATCTGACACAGCGATAGGGGCGGTTATTGGTCAAGAAAAAGACAAAAATCCCTATGCTATTTATTATATCAACAAAAATCTCACTCCTACTGAATTAAACTACACAGTGACTGAAAAATAATTCTTGGTTGTTATTTATGTTATTAATAAATTTAGACATTATATAATTGGTTATCAAGTACTCCTATATACTGATCACTCTGCCATTGAATATTTAGCCAATAAACCAATCACAAATGGGAGAATAACTCGTTGGTTGCTGCTTTTGCAGCAATTTGACATAACCATCAAGGACCGCCCAGGAAAAGAATACGTGGTCGCGGACTTCCTATCCAGGGTTCCAGAGACAGATGACACACTAGTAGTTGACGATCAGTTTCTTGATGAACAAATATTTGTTGTAGCGGTGAAAACGCCATGGTACACAGAAGTAGCAAACTACTTGGCAGTAGGAAAGCTGCCCAGGCATTTAACATCAAGGGGACGAAAAATGATTGTACAACTTAGTGCTAGGTTCTCCTGGATCGGTGGATACCTCTTCCACACAGGGGCCAACATGCATATACGGAGATGCATCCAGGAAGATGAGATTTATGATATCTTACGGGCCTGTCATGATGAACCTTGTGGTGGCCATTTCACAGATCACAGAATGGGGCACAAAGTATTAAAATTGGGTTATTATTGGCCTATGATTTTCAAAGATGAAAAAAAATATGTCCAAGCCTGCAATAGTTGCCAAAGAATGGGACGTCCAAGCCAAGCTGAGGAAATTCCACTACAACCACAATTGGTAGTAGAATTGTTCGAACGATGGGCACTGGACTTCGTTGGACCATTCAACCCGCCATCAAACTAGAAAATCTACATAATGGTTGCCACGGATTATGTAACAAAGTAGGTAGAAACAATGTCCTTATCAAGAGCCACGAAAGAATCTATGATTAACTTTATTTTTGAGCTATTTGTGCCATATGGCCTGCCACAAGAACTGATAACCGATGGAGGGGCATAGTTTGTGTGTAATAAAATTACAGCCACTCTAAAGAATCACCATATAGTCCACAGAGTCACATCTCCTTACCACCCGCAGGCGAACGGGTAGGTTGAAAGCACCAACAAAGTCCTTGAGGCATTTCTTAATAAAACGGTATTGACACATCACTCGGACTGGCCACTAGACTACTAGAGGCCCTATTGGCTTATCACACAACATGGAAAAACACCACTAGATATTCTCCGTATCATCTAGTATTTGGAAGAGAGCCTATTTTCCCTATTGAATTCGAAGTCAATACTCTAAGGACAGCCCAGGAAGTAGGGCTAGACTTGACGGAGGCCTAGATTAAAAGTCTCTAGCAAATAAATGAACTAGATGAAATGTGGCTACTAGCTCTATAGCTTACAACAATCATACAACAACAATGACCTAAGTGGCATGACAACCTCATCAAAAACAATACATTTCACAAAGGAGATTGGGCACTTCTCTGTGACTCCAGATTCCAAGATTTTCCAGGAAAATTGCAAACAAGGTGGCTCAGTCCATACGAGATTCAAGAAGTACACAAAAATGATACACTCACCTTGACCACCATAGACGAGCCCAGTTCTACATTTCGAGTCAACGGACATAGAGTGCGCCTCTATCACAAACCTTTCACAAAGGAGTCTTTCTGCTAGCAGATACGAAACTATCCTACCGTCCAAGTTGTGGCAGAATGGGGTGATAACCCCACAACCTGAAGTACATGAGAGTTTGCTACCTTCATTTGTAAATATTGTATATAATCTCTTTACAATTCCTAGTTTCTTACTTCGTTGTACATGCTTCATACTCTCAATTGTACCCTCTCTTTTTTTCATCATCTGACGTTTCTTGTAATTCAAATTATTTGAACGACTGATGTTCAATCCCATTGAACAGCTGTTGTTCAATTGGAATGAAAAACTGTGTTTTTGCGTCTTTATTTTCTTTTTTTTTCAAATTCTTTGAATGACTACTATTAAATCCAATTGAACAGATGTTGTTCAATCGAACTGAACAACCGTGTTTTGCGTTTTTATTTTCTTTTCTGTTCAAATTATTTGAACGGCTGCTGTTCAGTCCAATTGAACAGTCGTTGTTCAATCGGACTAAAAAACTGTGTTTCGCATTTTTATTTTCTTTATTGTTCAAGTTCTTTGAACAACTGTTGTTCAGTCCAATTGAACAACTGTTATTCAATCAGACTGAACAACCGTGTTTTTCATTTTTATTTCTTTGTTGTTCAAATTCTTTGAACGAATATTGTTCAAATTCTTTGAACGACTATTGTTCAATCCAATTGAATAGCTGTTGTTCAATCGGACTGAACAACCGTGTTTTGCGTCTTTATTTCTTTGTTGTTCAAACTTTTTTTTGAATGCCGACTATTCAATCCAATCGAACAGTTATTGTTCAATCAGACTGAACAACCGTGTTTTTGCGTTTTTATTTCTTTGTTGTTCAAATCTTTGAATGGATGTTGTTCAATCCAATTGAAGAACTGCTATTCAAATTGGATTGAACAACCCTATTTTCACGTTTTTTACTTTTACTGTTCAAATCTTTGAATGGCTACCTAGTTGAACAACTGATTTTTTTTCCTCTCTTTAAAGAAACATGATCCTTCATTCTTTTGTCGATAATCTCTCCTCATTCGATAAAAGACATATTTGAGTAGGAATTAGCACCTAAAGAGGAATAAAGTAGTAAAATCACTAATATGATGATCCTTTGACACTATAATGGAAATCTCTAACCCGGAAACTAACATGGTACATCTATGCAATGAAGGGCTAAGTCATTCCCTACTCAAGTATGTTATCACACAATACATATTCCTATAACGGTATATCTTTCTACACTCTCGAGTAGTATTTACCTTTGACATATAGAAATAGGAATAAGGGGTATTAATTGTATTGGAATTCTTTTACTTCTCACACCATCCCTAACTCTTAAGGATTTAATGAGCTTCCCTTCATGTATAAAGAATAACTATTATGTCTACATGCAATTTTTTTTTTTAAAAGAGGATAGCAGGTCTCATCATGAGCCATCCTACCATGATCATAAGGGTTTAGCAGGTGACATGCCCACAATGGCCATCACACTAGGGTAATGACCTTCTCAACTATTTGAAGGATAGGAGGCCTCATCACGAGCCAGCCTGATCACTCTGTTATGGCACTGTGACTATCTGGCCATCACACCAGCATAGTGGTCTCTTCATAAAGAAAAATGCCTACTTTTCAAAAATAAGTACTATGTTTATATAAAAATTTTTAAAGAGAGGATAGGGGGTATCATCAGAAGCTAGCCTAACATGTTCATAAGAGTTTATCAGGTGACATGCCCACAATGGCCATCACACCAGGGTAATGACCTTCTCAACTTCTTGAAGGACAGGAGGTCCCATCATGAGCTAGCCTAATCACTCTGCTACAACTCTAGGGAGTGGAATTGTGACTATCTAGCCCCCACACTATCACGGTAATCTCTCCACAAAATTGGCAGAATAAAGATTTTTACATAAAGGATTCTGGCTCATTTTTCAGGTTAAAATAACAACCCTGTCGAGGCTATGAATGCCTGCTAGAAGCAGTGGCTCTGCTTATGGTATGAGAGTATGTTTCAATGATATCCAATTACTCTTACATATACCTTATCTCCTATTTTCTTCCATTCTTAGCATAAACCCACTACTTGAGTTAGTGATAATACTATTTGACCGCATAAGTAACTATAAACGAGCTACACTTGCATGTTTGAACTTTGGGATGAAAGAACCAATCATTATCTATCACAGTCATGCTTTTTATTATCACCATGCTTGGTTTTGAATTTGAGGCATGGGTCCTTTATTATTATAGGATGTCATTATCTATCTAGAACATACCTAGAAGGAAAAGGACACATGCCTTGAATTCAGAACCAAGCAAGAAAAGGTGGTCCAAAAGACTTAATTTACAACAAGAAACCTTAGAATTCCTAGACGAGGCAGGGCCATCCCACTCACTACCCTCAAGCCCTCAAAAAATACCCTTACAATATTATGAGGAAGAGATGGCTCGAGTCCTAGAGCAATTGAGGGCATCCCATGAAACTAGAATCCTATCTGAGAAAGTTGAAGAGCAAGAAGAACCGTTAGACCAATCTGCCACTACCAGCAGCTCTGGCCGCACCAAGATATTACCCCAACAAGAGGAATTATAGACTTTTAGGGCCTTGTATCCTCTCGAGGGTGATGGAGTGAATAGGGAAGAACAGGCAGAAGGGGTAGCTAAATTTGAAAACTAGTCAGGAGACACCATCCCCTTGGAACAAAATGAAAGCATGGAAACGGTCCCTCTAATTCCTAAAGGGAATAATATCTCACCCAGCCGAGACCCTCATGCAGAAGTAAACTCTGGAACATGGGCAAAAAACACCATCAATGACAATCTTGAAATTGACACCACCATTTGTGAAAATGAGGTTTCTGCTCCTCCATCCCCTGCTGAAACTAGGCCAGAAGAAAATTTAGCTGAAAATAAGTTTAAGAAACTAAGCAGAATATGCAAAAGGTTAAGGAAAATGGTAAAACATTTGAGGAATCAATTGAAGGAGGTAAGAAAGGCCCGAAATCCTAAGAAATAATTGACCACCACAGAAACCCAAACAGAGTTGGTCACCAATTTAATAGAAACTTCTAAATCTGAGATGCAGACTAACTTAGAAAACACTGTTGAGGCCTAAATGTAAAATTAATTGGAAAGCACCATTGAGATTGAGGTACAGACAGACCTAGTGGACACTACCGAAGCCTCTATACAAACTAGGCAGGAATTCACAGAAGAAAAGGAAATCCAAACGGAGGAAGCTCCTGCCTATGCTCCTCTGTTTGAAAGAGCTGTCAATCAAAAATGGCATAATGAATTAATTCCAACACAACATGAGTTATCACAATGAAAAAAGGAAGTGGTGCCCACACAAGAGTATCGGGCATTGTTAAATAAATTCAAAAACCTTTCTACAACATAGGATGAAACATTTTCTCAACTCAGAGAAGAGCAAGCAAAGGTAAAAAGAGCACAGGACCAAGTGGAACAACCCAAGAAGAAAATCACTATGATTTTCTCTCTATACTCTGATGCGCTAACATACAGGGCACCAGCCACCAACTATGCCCTATTTCTAGTTTAACGGTATTTACTAATGAAGATCAAAGTCGTCAGGGTAGGGAAGCCCACAACCTTCAAAGCCATAAAGGAATTTGTCCATTGCTGCAATGATCAAGATGAACAGGTCCAATGCCTTGTGTGTGAACTCTACATGCACAACTTCTTCTTAGAGGAGGACAGGGACAGTAATCCTAGTCCCTTTATAGGAGATATTCAGTTCCATGCCTTCCTTCCTTTTGCTAAGAACCAGATTTGGTGGACCACAACCTATAACATTTTCCAGAAGAGAGAACATGGCCTAGACCTGTGGGTTAGAGGGAAGCCTACTAAACCCCTACAGATATTCATCCAACACAATAATTTCATGCGAAGAAATGGGATAAGGACTAAGATGGGATTTATCCATAAAGACATTATACAGCTTGGGCGGGAGGATTTCAAAGACATTCAAAAAGCAACTCTGGAAGCATCCAAATAAAGTTGGATGGCATCCACAAACAATGTGAAAAATAGGGAGCCATTTGGCTACAAAAACTCCAAAGCGGCCGCCTCCAGATTCCTTTTATATAGCAATATGGTCTTCAACATGGGCCCTGCATGGATAGGGTGCAGGTATAGATGCCCTTCCATCTGGTACCCCCCTGAGGGTTATGATCATGACTATGAACTGCCAGAAGGGTACAAAAATGCTGCCTTTGCAAAAATTAGATAGAAATAGGGTTTTAGAGCATACAAAGAAGAATTCTACCCTGCCTATTCTCTGACCCAGTTACACCTCAATCATTTGTTTGCACGAGGACCTGAAAATAGGTAAGCGGGGGAGTATGTTGGGCCGAAAATAAGGTACGTTTTCACCTTACCTTTACTTTGAATTATCATACCCTTTTAGGAAATTTTCCTCATATTAATAGTAAAGAAAAGGAGGATTAATGTAAAATCAGGACAAATGGACTAACGGTAAAAAGGATGTTTAAACAACAATAATTTGACTTATTGCATCTTTATTCATAGGAAAAAAAAGCATTTGAATCGACGATGACCAAAATATAATTGACAGACAGAGATGCACGAAATCACAATGACCTCCCAGGGATCGGCAGAAGGCGGAAAGACAAATCCACGTCTGAAGAACTCAAACAACAACCATGAGTAGCAGACTGTTGTTTGGAAAAGACCATTCCACTGAGTGAAATTTCCTTTAAAAAGGCCAAAGATGAACAAGAAAGGGGAAGCTAAATAAGAATTTTCTTCTGTAATAGATGTATTAGGACATAACTGTCCAGTCGTATTCATGTCTTAACCTTCGATTTAATAAAGAATTTTGGTGTTTTGAAAAGTCATTTCCTGAGTTTTCCGTCACGTTAGACTTCTGGTGGTTTGGGCCCAGCCCTGGGAGTTTTTGCACTAATCTCTGTGCTGTACTTTAATTACAGAATTTATGTTAAGTTATCTGATGCATTCTGTGAGATATCTTCCCACTTGTTAATTTATAAGCCTATGATGTTGCAGTTTCCTATTCCATTAAGATATTTTATCGTTCATGCTTTTTGGATTACAGTAATTGTTTTCATAGTTGTTATATGCTTTCATCGTTTCTCAACACGTTTATATCTGTTTTATGAGCTTTAGAACGACTACTGTTTAATGCTATACATCGCTAAGAATTAGATCTTTCCATCAGTACTGTAGGACGTCTAGTTGTTGCTTGATGCAGAGAAATGTTAGCTAGTTAGTTTGCAAAGAGAATTCCATTGCAAAATTAGATAAGTAATTGTTGTTCAATTCATTGAAGTTGCTATTCAATTCAGTAGGAATGTTGTTCACTTCATCAATGTGCTGTTCAATCATAGGTTGCACTCGTTGAGCTTATTTAGACATAATAGTTAGCGGCATTTTATAATTCCATTTCTCTTTAAGTTGATTGAACTTCGAGAATTAGATAATCTTCTTCATGATAATATAGAGTAGCTGTTATTGATATTTCTTGCATATACTGTGCTTACACTCTTGAAATAAGAAGAATTACCCTGGGTTGATAGTTGAATGAGAAGCATAGAGGTTGCCTATAACAGTCACCTTTGTGAACCAACACTTGGGATGGATTGTTCCACCAAGGTTGTTGTGGAACATACTACTCAAATGGTTGATTCACTGGCTAAGGATGAGATGAAGGGTTGTAAGGCCAAGTAGGAGGAGTAGACCAGGATGGAGGAGTGGGTGTGTACCAAGGTTGCATGTGTGCACTCTGATTTTTGTGATAGTAAGAGTAAGGTTCACCTTGCATACCTTGTTGATATTTCTGAGGGCCTTAAGGCCTTCTCTCATTGATGAAACATAGTTTCTTTGAAATCTCTTCCCCACCTTGATATACAACCTTAATTCTAGGTAAGGAGGGACACTTTTTTGTGGCATGATTCTCCTCATAGACTAAGCAAACCTCCATGACATTTAATGGACTTTCATTTCTTGGGTGCTTCCGCCTACATCTAGGAAAAAATATGGCCAAGGCTCTCTCTACTTCCTCTTTCTTCCTTTTTACTTGCATTGTGTCCATTTTAACGTCAAGGGTGTGCAACATGTTACTCTTGAAGTCCTCTAGCATGTTTCCAGTCTCATTTTTTATGGAGGTGGAAGAGGAAGGGGTATTGGATGTGTTTTGGCCAGCTCTGCCCATTTCCTAAATTCCCTAGAATGGTTCTGGAAGACAATTTTGATTGTTTCATAAGGAATTTTATATGTATCTCCTCCTGATAGCATATTCAAGGTTTCTATCATCTCTTATCTGATACCTCAAAGAAGTACAAGTTTAAGTGATGCAGGATCAAGAGTACAATTGGCTCTCTTATAGTTTAATTGAAACCTCTCTTCATAGTCCTTTAGGGATTCATTGGGCCCTAGTCATCCTAAATATCTCATCCTTAGTTTCCTTGGACCTACAATAGTCTATGTACCTTTTGTTGAAGGTCTCTTCCATATGTTCCCAGGTAGTGATGTTGTCCCCATGCAGACCCATGAACCAGTGCAAGGCTACATCCTTAAGGGTGGATGGGAATAGATTCAACTTCTAATAATTATAGGTGTAGTCCTAAGTCCTACATACAAAAAAAAATTCAAACATGAATGTGTGAGGATCCTCAGAGGTAAGTCGATGGAAGGGTGGAAGAGATAAGGGGCTAATGTTTTTCATCTTAGTTTCCCCATCTACCTCTCTATGGGAAAGGTTCTCTGGATCCTAGCCATGGTTAAGATAGGTGAATTAGGTCCCTTAGTTGGACCAAGGTATTCTTCTTCTTCCCCAATAGGTTCCTTAGAGTATTCAGAAGGAGCAACTCCTAGGGGTTGCCCTACTTTACTTTATCAACTCGGGGTTAGTACAAAATTGGAGGTGACAGTGCTATATACATAGCAGATTAATTTTTCTCATGTCATCCTCTTTTGATCTACAAAAGAGTGCTACTTCATAAAATATGATAAGAAATGGAAATTAAATTGCTGGAAGGAAATGACAGAAAGGAAACTAAATTGAATTTCAGAAAGGAAATGATGGAAATGAAACTAATTTAATTTGTGAAAAGGAAATGAAATAAATGAAACTAATTTAATTTGCAGAAAGGAAAAGGTAGAAGGGAAACTAATTTAAATTTAAATTGACTTTGCCAATCGGCTAAACACACCCTACTCTATCTATCATGCTCTTATCTATGTAGCTATTCATAGCCTAATTCTAATTTGAAGAGGTGTTGCTTGCAGTTTGGAGAAGAAAGGGATAAAAGTGCTAATGGAGGGCTTAACCACATGAAACAAGGATTAGGGGAGTGAAAAAGGGGTTTAAAACTTTATTAAAACTTTTAATATCACAAAATTTCTTTGGAGAGGTAGGATTTTAAAAGTAGGATGGCGGAGTTGTAAGATGGGGGTGGCAATGCGAAATGCGATATGCGATATCGCAATATCGCAAAGCTGGAGGAGTAGCAAAAGTGTTGTTCCGGAGTGGGAGTGAAATGCGATATGTGATGGGGATAGAAACTGTGAAATGTGATTTGTGATAGGGATGACATGGTAGAGTGCTACAGTAATGTTGCAATCAGTGGTTAGGAGCGGTAAGTGTTAACGAAGAGCGGATAGAGATTGCTATTTCTAATGGAGCGAAAGGGAAATGTGGTAAGTTAAAAGCTAAGGGTAAAGGGGTTTCCAATGTTTTGAAGTTTTTTAATAATATATATGGTGAAGATAAGGCGCAAGGGAATATCAAAATTGTGGTCTAGAAGCGGAAGGTGTTAAGAAATGCAATGGGATAGAAATTGCAAAAATTGAAATGCGATGGGATAGAAATTGTGAAATACGAAATGCAATGGACGACCTGACAGTGGAGTATGGTAATATCGCAACCAGGGTTCAAAGGTGGAAAGTATTAATGGGAACCAAGTGGAAATGCGATATGTGATATGCGATATCACAATATGGTAATATCACAGGGTTGTCGGAGAAGCGGTAGTGCAGTCGAGAGGAAACTCCGAAGTGTGAAATGTGATATGGGAATTTCGAGGAGGAAAGGCAGAGGTAAAATTTTTAATGTTTTTTGTGAATAAAAAGGGTGCGATAGCTGATAAGAGAAAAAGGACGAAAATGGAGGGGCAACAGCAAGGTTTAGAAGCGTAACACAGAGATGGAGAGGAATTGGAAATGAATCGGAACCATGGAAAATTTTAGGGGCTAATATTTGCAGGTGGGCTAATTTTCCATGGTTTTTCCAAAAAAAAGATTCGCCAATTACCATTTTTTTATAAAAATCATTAGCCCAAATTTTACAATATAAAATTATTTTAGGTTAAAAATCGCCAACATTATATAGACAATATATATATAATAGCATTATAGATTTGAATAAATTTACAAATACATCAATAAAATTTTTATAGTTTGCATATTAGAGACTATGAGATTCACCAAAATTTTAAACTTCAAGATAATTTTCCATCCTTAAAATTTTCCCTGATCAAAACGACTTAATGAACTTCTCTAGAACTTTTGATGCTTATTCTTGCAAACAAACCGATTGATCCATACACAAGAAATAGATGAATATAGTGAAAGAAATACTTGGAATGGTAATGAAATTTCTTCCCTAAACTTAGAAACAGCGAACAAAATCGATTTTTGGGTCTTTGGGAAGGTTCACCCTCCTCGATCTCTATGGACAGAGATGAGAAGGAAGGTCTTGATTGTTGGAAATACTGAGAGGGGGGGGTGAATCAGTATTTCTTTCAATTAGAGCATTAGTTAATCTTCAATTATTATCAGTGTTTGTACGATGATAGCAGCAAATAAGAGGAACAAAAATGCACATAGTTTTTAAGGTGGAAACCCACTCCGGGACAAAAAACCACCTAATTCTTTTCTAATAATTCTTTTCAACTCCAGTTGAAAATAAAGCTCCAACTTCCTATAATCTAGAAAAGCATTCTTCTCCAGCTCCCACTGGATGGATGCTCCAACACCTGATATTCTTCAGTAGTCACTGAATAGATGCCCCAACACCCAATTAGCTACAACTCACCCTAGCACCACCCTACCACCCTATAGAAGAATAAAAGAAGAATGGACTCCTGTACCAGGGAAAATGGTCCACTTTACAATGATATAGAATGATGTAGAAGAAGAAGATATACTAGACCATAACCCCAACTTTGACACAACCACATAATGATGATCCTAGACCTCCCAACACTGCCTCTTCAACCCTTGGCAGATAGACACTAGTACAATTTGTACAATAATGTATTTACAATGACTAAGTACAATGATACCTTTACAATGATTGTATGCAGTGCTGCCCACTTGAAGACTTCATATGATGAAATTCTTGCTACTGTTATGCACCTTGGTTGCTGCTCTTGTCATGCTACCCTTTGCTGCACCTTGTTTTTCTTTTCTTCCGTAGAAAATTTGGTCCTTTGCAATCCTTGACAACACATGATCTAGCTTTTTCTTGCCTTCTAGGAGCTTGATATTGAATCTGGTGTATCTATGTTATTTCAAATCCTTAATATATGATTTTCAGTCCTGTAGTAGTCCTCTGAGTTTTCTTTCCAATGCCACAGGTCAGACTCAATTTGGATTCTCTAAGAGAGATTTATACCCAATTTCTCACATTGCCCTAATTATGGATTGTTTCAGTAGAGCGCACTTGTACGGCATTCCACATGTCATTGTTTCTTCATTTGCCTATTAAATTGATATCACAAAAACTACATACTATGCACTATCTTCTACTTTTTATATAATTCCAATCCGATACTCAGAGAGAGAGTTATGACTATTTTACCAAGGTCACTTCTTTGAGATGAATTTCAAGAGCCTGCAAAAACCCTTACTGCCACAGATCGTATCTCCAAAAATATTGCGCAAATTGATCTGAAATTTTTACTGCAGATTCCTCAATATTTTGGCTTCGCCTCATAAACATTTCATATTTTGATCCTCCATAGAAAAAAATTCAGAGTGAAAATTCCACGATGACCTGTTTCAGATGGCCAAATCCCATACATAAGGAGGAAATGAAGATCACAATTTATATGAATGCTTAAGTTGAGAGAGGCTTCAACAAGTGAATGTGGGAGGGATCTTCGGAGCTTAAAAAATATTAATTATGACTTTTCAATGATCCATGCCCCAACCCCATGGCGTTTTAGCCCACTAACTGGGGGTACAAACTTCAAACATGAATATCTCTCAAACCGTGAAGAATTACATGGCGTGCCATATATCAACGGAAACATATCGACAAGTAGAAACCATAAAAAGAAATATTGACCCAGAATATATTAATTTGGTAGGTCAAAATTCCCATGCAATATTGGGTTAGCCCCTGGTGCTGCTTGGGTTGACATCAATGACAACCACTGATCAACATTGATCCACATCTTTTAGAGTTTTCTCGTATACTCTATTACTCATAAGAAAATGAAACCTACATCAGCACCTTGAAAGAAAAAACTAAGTAGTGATGAAACTATCAGAAGTAGAACTAATTGAATGGCAAAAAGAAAAGAACAAGTACAACAGAGAGGCTGAGGCACATGGATTGGGCCCTAATCCACACATCTAGCTCTCTGAAACTTAAATCAGTAAAATGAAATCAGTTTTCTCATTTCATGAAAGAATATTCTCATATAGTTTTCAAGGTTTAATCATCGAGTAGAATAATCAAAATCTTAATAGCTTGCAACAAAGTTCCCAGTCGAATCGAATCCTTCCTAGCTCTAGCTCTGCTCTATTTATTCTACAGGGAAACTACCAACAACTCCCTTCAAAATAGTGATTGAGTCCACTTGACTCCAAGTAAACACAGATTGAGTGCACTTTGGTCTTTGAGTTGCTTGGATACCTCTGGAATTCGAATTGTTGGAGAGAATCCTTGGGGATCCTTTAGCTTCCTTTGAGAGTTAAGGAGGCTAGAAAACCCTCCTGTAATTTCTCCTTGTTTTATCCTCCAAGCCATTATGATAAAATCCTCATAAAAATGCTATTATTCATGATTTTCTGCACTTAACATCATATTAGGAACTCAGAGTATGTTAGCCTTAATCACCACCTATACTAGCATCATAAAACAAAATAATAATAAAATTACAAGAAAAAGTGATTTAAGGAGGAAAAAAGGTGACCATTAACCCCTTCAAATATGTCTAATGATGGAGCTCATCAGATGGAACAAGAAATGAAGGTAATCAAGAAGAATATGAAATCAACATAACATAGACATAAGAGCTGTGGATACCAAAACAAGTTCTTTAAGGAGTTTCAGGTTTGGGAACATGTGTACTTGCACATAAATCCCAAGAAGAGATCCTTGCAGATTGGATCATGTGCCAAGCTAACACCTCAATTTTGTGGACCTTTCAATATTCTTGAGAGGATTGGACAAGTAGCCTATCGACTTGCACTACCTCCCACATTGAAATTCCATCATGTTTTCCATGTGTCATTTCTTAAGAAGTATGTTAAAAATGTTGATCATGTGATTGACTAGTCTGTATTGTAGGTGGATCTAGAAGCAGAATTCCAACCATAACATTAGTGCATTTTGCAGAGAAAGACACTCATGTTTTGGAACCCCAAAATCGAGTAGGTTAACATGAAATGGAAGCACTTTGGTCTCGATGAAGCTACATGTGAGATGGCAGATGAGATGCAAGCTATATATCCTTCCTTATTCCATGGTTGAGAGAATGTTTTGACATGTGTTTTGTTATATGTTTTGATATAAGTTGGTATGATGTTTGGTATATCTTGATATATGTTGGTATGATGTTTGGTATATGAAAATATGTATATGGATGTAAATATCACCATGAGCTATGTTATAAAGGTACAATAAGTGATATGGGTGTCATGTCATTATGATGTTATGTTTTCATGTTGTCATGTTGGTTTGCTTCTCAGCAAGTTGATCATTGTAAATAATGCTACGAGCTAAGTTATAAAGCTCCATGGGAAGTATGTTTTTATTATAGTAGTCTTGTTAGTTTTAGGTTTCATTTAACACCTAGGATGGTGTTCCCCCAAGGGGGAGGGTTCTGTAACATCCTTGGTGAAAATTCCATGTAATAAAAATTAATAAAGACAAAATAATAACCAATGTCATGTGACACGCATTCCAAGCCTAATTTTAGGAAAAAAATCCTAGTTCAGGTGTTCATATGGTTTATTATGGCTATGAAAATTGGAAAAGACAATGGCTAAGGGTATGGAAATGAAAAGTGGCATTTATTGGCATTTATTTATGAAAATAATGGAAAATAGGAGAAAAGGGAGATGAAAGGCCACAGGTTGCATGTGAGGAGGAAAATGAAGGAAAATAATGGAAAATGAAGAAAATAGAGGCCTCATTAATATAAAAGCTCTTTAGGACCAGTTGATAATATTTTTTCAATTCAACTTTGGAGATCTCGTTCTATTCTCTCTCTCTCTCTCATACACTTGGAAACTTAGAGTTTCTTCGAGCACTCTTGGAGAGTGTGGCATACTTGGAGTTTTGGTGAAATAAGTCAAAGGAAGAGCATAAAAGCACAAGAGGACATTAGGATCAACAAATACAACATGTTTTGTTTGCAGATATCGATTTTAATGCATGTTTTCCTCACTAGTTTGGCATGCATGTCATATGCATGTGGTTTCTTGGTTATGAACTGTCATTGACATGGAGGATTACCTGCATTGTCAGTGGATTTTCCTAGCCTTACCCTTTCCTGCATAGAAATGGTTTTGTGGGTTCATTTCATTGTTTGTTTTTCTATTTGGTTCTCATGTTCATTTAGTTGTGGGTTGAATTACTAGTTCCTGGAGCCTAGTTTGGACAAAAGTTTTGGAGCCCTGTAATATCTTGGGTTGAGTTACTAGTCATGGAGCCTTGGTTGGAAAAATGCTCTGGAGCCCTTGGTGGGTTGATTTACTTGTCTTGGAGCCTAGAATTAGGGGAATTTTGAGGTCTAAAATGGGCCTCCTAAGGAAATTATAAAATAATAGTGGAAATAATAAAATAAGATTTGATGACATCATCAAATTTTAGAGGAAAAAAAGAAAAAGCTACTTTTCAACTCGTATTTTCAACTTATCTCCCAAATTGTTTACTCAAATTTTAAGCGAGAGTACTCGTTTGATGCAAAATTTAATTCCTCATCCAAGGAGTACCCATGTTGCATACTTTCGATGGACCATGCTACACGAAAATGAGAAATACATGAAAACGTGATAGCAGTCACGCTTTTTCATGTATTTAGTATTTTTCGCATAGCAGGGTCCATCAAAAGTATGCAACATGGGTACTCCTTGGATGAGGAATTAAATTTTTCATCCAATGAGTACTCGCGCTTGAAATTTGAGTAAAAACTCTGGGAGATAAGTTTAAAATACGAGTTGAAAAAGTAGTTTTATTATTTTATTATTATATAATTTTTTTACCCTTTCACTTAAAAAATGGTGAATCATCCCCTATGGTTGACATCATCATCTTGAATACTATTGGTTCTTATAAAGTTTATTTTGGTTGTACATTTTTCTTAGGAGGCCCATTTTAGACCTAAAAATTCCCCTAATGGGTTGGACAAACTCTTTGAAGCCTGACAACAGATGTAGGTTGAGTTACTAGTCCTAAAGCCTTGGTTGGAACAAACTCTCTAGAGCCCTAGACAACTTGGGTGGAGACCATTCTGGTGATGGTTGTGATGTACGACCATGAGGTGGAATCACTGGTGGAGGGTTGAGGTGGTTTGGTCTCTAGAAGCCTTGGTTTTTTTTTTATTGATGTGTTTTATGAGATCCCACATTTATGCTTTGAATATGGCACGAGGGTGACTGGTTGAAGATAGATTTGGCTTAGCCATGTCTATGGTCGGGGGGAACGTGGAAGTCCTAGACTTGGTTTCATTTTTCTTATGGAAATAAGATCTATTTTCCTCTTGCATTGATGGGTAAATATGTTTGTTATTATGTGGATTATATGGCTATTCTATGCTTGTCATTTCTATTGTTTATATGCTAGTTATGAATGAGTTCCATGTCAGTTATGATGTGTGGCTCTCATCATGTTTTGATTTGTAAATGGATGAATAATGTATCTATGACCAAATATATGATAATTAAGTGAATATGATGATGAAACACTACTTATTAGCTATTCTCATATCAGTATGTGACCCCTATGCTAAGATCTATTGTTTAAACTCGTAGATTACATATTTGTGACATGCTTGACAAAATGCATGCCATGGCTAGTAGGGGTCCAGTCAATTCCTTGTTCAAGTATCTTCATTTACATCGTTATTCCACTATTATATTTTAGTTTTGAAAGTGTCATGGAATTCTATGCAGTGGCCTGAGCTCCGTGCTTGAAAAAGTTGCAAATAAATCGGGGTCACAAGCTCAGAACGACTGGGAAATGTCCCTAGTGGCATGCATACCCATGTTGTTCATGTGATTGGAGGCTTCCAATCACACTCTTTGCCATGTCATGGGAGATATTGGGGGATTGAAGCATGAAAAGATCAGGTTGGATCAGGGGTTGGCCTCCTGGAAGGTTGGGATGGCTCCTGCGTGTCCTAAAAAGGTTTTTGTTGTTGTGTGGTGCCAGTTCCAATTCCCTAAGGTGTCCTATGAGGTTTCATCAGATCATAGTAACTCTTCATCAAATGTTTACCCCGGTTGGCGAGTTAATTTGGTAGATGTGGGAGGAGGGTGTTACATTATAACACAAAACTTGATCAAGGAATTGGCCTAACCAAGCCTAACCGTGGAAGTCATTCTGTTAAACCCAATATGAACATGTAATTTATAGGTCACAACAATATATTTGAACATAGGTATCTCATACTTATCCAAGAATCATCAAGAAGGTCTGATGCCCTCTCATCATAGCTACAATATCATATATAAGGTCATACACTCATTAACATTTAATTTACTAACTAAAACATGATGAGAGCCATAAATCAAGTCTATGATAAACCATGTTTATAACCAACATAAAACCAAAATAGTAGCAATGAGGGAACAACCATTACAACCACATAATAAAAGTAAATTTACCCATCAAATACAAGAGGAAAAATCTCATATTAACATATGAAAAATACAATGAAGTCAGGGACTTACACGTACCTCCCGAACATAGATTGGGATGAACCAAATATTTCTTTCAGCAAATCATCCCAATTCTATATTCCAAGCATGAATGCGAGATCTCATGAAACAAATCATCCAAAACCAAACCAGGGATTTCAGAATCCATACGACCTCAACCGTCATCCAATGATTCCTCCTCATGGTCGGATATCACTATATTGGTCTCCACCCAAGTTATCTAGGGCCCCAGAGTGTTTTTTCTAGCCCGTCTCCAGGAATAGTAACTCAACCCATAACTTTTTTTCGGCTTCCAGAGCGTTTTTCCAACTAAGGCTCTAGGACTAGAAACTCAACCCACCAACGTCTCCATAAATTTTTTTCAGCCAAGGCTTTTAGGACTAGTAACTCAACTCAAGCTATTACAGATCTTCTATAGTGTTTGTCCAACCAAGGCTTCCAAAATCTAGTAACTCAACCCACAACCATAACGAACATGAGAACCAATCAGAAAAACAAAATATAAAACCCACAAAACCATGGCTATCTAGGAAATGGGAAGGATAGGCAAAACCACTATCAATCCAGGAAATCTTCCATGCCAATGAAAAATAATAACCAAATAACGACATGCATATGCCATGCATTACATAACTAGCAAGGAAATCATACATGTAACTCGGTACCTACAAAGAAAACCCATTGTAGTTGTTGATCCCGTGGTTCCCTTGTGCATTATTGCTTTCCCTTTGCCTTTTTTCTTCAAACCCTAAGTGCTCCAAGAATTCTCCAAGAAAACCCTAAGTGTGCAAGAGTATGAGAGAGAGTTCCAAGCTAAAATTGACAAAATCCTGTGAATTGATCCTCAAAAGCCTTTTTATCATTGAGGCCTCTATTTTCTTCAATTTCTATTTTTTTTCTTCAATTTCCTCCTCACATGCAACCTTTGACCTTTGACCTTCCTTTTCTCCTAATTTCCTTTATTTTCATAAATAAATTCCAATTAATGCCTATTGGTATTTCCAAAGAATTTTCCATCTCCTTTGAAAATTTCCATAGCCATTAATTAGTCACAAGTGATCCCCATCATTATGTATTTTCCCAACATTCAACTAGGAATACATGTTCCATGATCTTGGCTATTATTTCACCTTTATAAACTTTATTACATGGATCTTTAACCTGGGGCTGTTATATCTACAAAATTAAAAATAAGAATAATATTATATATAAATATGTGAAATTCATATAAATATAAATGAAATGATTAAGAACTAGCATAGATCAAATATAAGTCAACATCTACCGAGTGCCAAAAAGAATCAAATCTATAGACATACAAATATTTACTTACGTTTTATACTCAAAAAATTGTTTACATCTTAAAGTATTTGATCTCTTGGCATTTGGTAGACAAAAATTTAAAATAGATCTATGTGGGTTAAATGTTAAAAAATATATTTTTTAAATATTTCTAGGTTAAAGATTACATTGTATTTTGATAATATATATCTATGTTTTATTATTTTTCAAAATGAAAAAAAACCATAATTTCACATTTATAGAAATGAACTATATATATATATATATATATTACTTGTTTTGGGTTAATTTCCTATTGCATGGCCATTAATTTTGAAATTAATGGCTAATTTTATCTGTTTTAAACTTTTAATTATTATTATATTTATTGTAGTTGTTAATATTTTTCCTTTATTGACTGTTGCTCTGGGTCGAAGCCTCCCCCATGGAATCCTAGGGTTTCTGCAACCCTGCAACGAAGCCGTCAAGACTCTCCCTCACTCTAACGGTGGCTTCACGTGTACCTCACAGTGCATCAACACCTGTTGATCCTGCTCTCTGTTAATGGCTGCCCCAATAGGAGGGGAGAGTACCCCTCCCCCTCTTGGAAACTCTGACTCTGCCAATACGGCTTCACAAGCTTAGATCCCGCCCTCTGACTCTACAGGGACGCATACTGAACCAAATCCCACGCAAAATGACAAACCAACGGATCACCAAGAGAATACGAAGTAGAAGAAAGCCTCCTCTACTACTTTCCTTCTAATAGTCGTTTAACGAACAAAGATAGACCTTTCAAGTCATTGCATCAATGCTCAGATACGATACATGCAAGATCATACACTTATCAACAAATTTATAGGATTCTGCCCTACAGAGAAAGCTCTCCAGGGCTGGATTGCCTCGAAATGGAAACCAAAGGGACATGTTACCCTTTAGTTAGGGCCAAAAGGCTTCTTCAATGCCATCTTCAACTGCATCGAGGACATAAATCGCATCCTTGATGGCGGCCCTTACTTCTTCAACTCTGCAAGCTTGTATCTCAGAGATTGGATTGAAATATTCAACCTAGACAAGGAGGACTTCAATTGGGCACCTATATGGATCAAAATGTACTCTTTACTGCTAGATTACTGGGATGAGGAATCCCTAAAGGACATTGGAAATGGACTAGGAGAGTTCAAAATGGACTAGGAGAAGAAACAAAAATTAGAAGATATATGTATTACACTAGGATATGTGTATACATGCATCTAACCAAGGCCCTCATAGATTCGTCAAGTCTCTTTCATGATGATTTTGAATGGGTGCAAACCATAGACTATGAGTATGTCCCTTTCCATTGCCGAAAATGCCATGAACACGACCATCTATTAAGGGATTGCCCCTTAAAATAGCCTCCTAAACCTACCCCTAGCCTTGAAAATACTGACACCGAAGGCTTCACCAAAGTCCCCAGTCGTAGAAAGCATACCAAGAAAACCAACTCCACCTCCAAAGTTCCCCCCCCCCCCCCCCCACCAGCAACAACTTCAACATAATAGACAAACAACCGATCTTAGAAGCAGAATCCTCACACCATGCAGCTGAGAAGCCCAACTCCTCCATTCCAAATCCCTCTCTCACTCCCCTGATCAGCACAACCCTCCCCGCCCCCATTCTCATTTTGACCCTCGAGGCTATACCCCTCAACCCAACATAGATAAGGACCTTGTCCTCTAGCATCCCAATCAAATGGAGATCGATGGAAACTCTCATAAGGCTCCTCAAAAAGAGGGATCTGCGACATAAATGAGCCAACCCACTCATATGGATGAAGAACCAGAAAGTATTTATCTGGGAGATCTAGACATATTAGCTTTGGAGCTGGCATGCAAACAAAGGGAGTATGACCAGATACCTCTCAGACAGATTGACAACTTTGAAGTAGTACTCTTTCGAGAACAACAACAACAATCCCTAGGTATCCAACTAGGGAGCCATTGGGATGGAAAAAATATATTCAAAGAAACAAAGAAAAGAGGATAAAGAACTGATCTGCAAAGAACGATCATTGTAGGAGAAATGCTTGTTGAATCTGGGCGATATCCCAAGCTAACCAATTTCTACTAGCCGATCCCCAACAGTTCTCAATGAAGCTCACCTCTTGGAACATTCGATGGCTTAACAGCCCCGCCAAGCACCGAATGATCAAGAACATGATTCAACAAGAAAAACCATTTGTATTCTTTATGCAGGAAACTAAATGTATCAGAAACACCCTTAACTCCATCATCTCTAAGATATGGTTTGGTTGTAGAACCATAGTTTTCTATGCAACAGGCGCCTCGAGAGGCCTAGCCATAGCTTGGGATCCCCAGATCATATCGCTCTCTGACTTTCATGCTTCTCACAATCTCATTCAAGCATCCTTCCACTTGATAGGTTCTAACATTCATGGAAACCTCTTCAATGTATACTTCCCTCAAGAACCTCTCCACAACATTGCCCTACTCGACACCTTGTAAATCCTCAATAACACTAGGTGCCATCCACTATGGATTGTTGGTGGCGACTTCAACATGATCACTAAGATTGAAGAAAAAAAGGGTGGCAGAGCCAAGCTTGAAATTGACAGTCTCAGCTTTAAAGAATTTATTCAAAGAAACTGGTTGATCGACCTTCCTTTCTCCAATGGATTGCACACTTAGAACAACAAAAGAATAGGCTCTTAGCAAATTTCTTCAAAGCTAGACCGATTCCTCATCTTTGACAACGTTATACATCTCAGAGGTGACATACACTCTTCAATACTCCCCTTAGATGGTTCAGATCACTGGCCTATCCTCTTAAAATGGTTTCTCCCAGGTGCTACTAATAATCGTCCATTCCAGTTTGAACCCTTCTGCTTAACTCACCTGGACTTCAAAGAATTGGTAACCAATTGTTGGAAGAGTTTTACACCACCTGTTGGCTCCAAAATGTTTCAATTTTAGAAAAAAATAAAAAATATTAAGTACAAGCTCAAGAAATGGAACCACTCCACCTTTGGAAATATCTTCCAGCATCAGAAAGAACTGAAGCGACAAATGTCTGAACTACAACTGCACATCATCAAAGAGGGAAGATTTGATTCATTTACAGCCCAGGAGCAGATTCTCCTCACCAAATTGGATGAGAGAAGATTGCAAGAGGAAATTATATGGAATCATAAGTCACGAATCTGCTGGCTAAAAGAAGAGGATAAGAATACTAAATTCTTCCATTTCCCAACCATTTAGAGATGCATGCATAATAAAATTTCCCTTCTCAATAATAGGTAAGGGGATAGACTAGAGGAACGTGAAGACATAGAAAGGGAGCTCCTCTGTCATTTCAAGAATATTATTCAGGAGCCTCTAGGAAGTAGGCAACAAGCGATCAATAAGGTTACATAGCACATCCCCAAGCTCATAAACAAGGACCACAATCAGATGCTACTCAAACCTATCTCCCTCCAAGAAGTGGAACAGGATATGCCTCAGCTCAAAGATGGAAAAGCTTCCGGATCAGATGGCTTCACCTCCAACTTTTTTCACTAATTCTAGGATCATATCAAATTGGAGTTTTGGGACCTAGTAGAGGAATCTAGAAGCATGCATTGGATTCTTCCTTCTCTCAATGAAACTTTTCTAGCCCTCATCCCAAAAGAAGAACAATCTGTCACTCCAGATAAGTACAGACTAATAGCTCTGTGTGACGTCATCTACAAGGTGACCTCTAAAGTCATTTCCAACAGGCTTAAACCCCTTATTCCTCTACTCATCTCTCTAGAATAGATAGGCTATGTAGAAGGACGTCAAATCCTGGATGGGATCATTCTCACTCATGAAGTCATTCACTCCTTGAAGCACCTAAAGAAAGCATGTATGATCTTAAAAATAGATCTTTCTAAAGAATTTGATAAATTAAGTTGGGATTACATTAACCAGATGCTCTTAGCCTTTGGATTCTGCCCAACCTGGACTCGCTGGATCATGAACCTCATCTCTTCCCCCTACTACTCCATTCTAATCAATGGAGTACCCTCCCCCCCCTTTTACCCCCTTCTGAGGTATTTGCCAAGGAGATCCCCTCTCTTCCTTCCTCTTTGTCCTCATGGCAGAGGGTCTAGGACGTCTCATTCACAACGCTGTCTCTAACCATTCCCTTCGAGGTATCTCCTTACATGACATTCCGTCCACCACCCACCAACAATTTGTAGATGATAATATTTTTTCCAGTCATCCCTCCATTCAAGAATCCAGTACTTTCAAAGTTCTGTTGGACCTCTTCTCTGAAGCTTTAGGCACCTCCATCAACGCTGGCAAATCTCAAATTTTCTTTTTTAATACTCTAGCCCTAACTCTAGCCCTAAATCAACACAACATTTCTAGATTCCTAGGTTTCTCTATAGCCTCGTTGCCTTCTAAATATCTAGGCGCTCCTCTGATTGATTTTATGATTAAGAATTCCACTTGGAAAGAGCTTCCGGAAAAGCTTGAGGCATGCCTTTCCTCATGGACCTATTGCACGTTCAACATAGCCAACAGACTTTTTCTAATCAAAGTGGTCTTGCAATCCTTGCCCCTGTATCTCTTTTCAGTTCTAACAGCGCCAAAATGGGTTCTCAAGAAAATTAAAAAACTGCAGCGCAACTTCGTCTGGGGCACGTCAGGGCAGAATTGAAAATGGGCTTTAGTGAAGTGGTCAACTGTATGCACTCCAAAACTGGATGGTGGTTTGGGATTGAGAGATCTTCAACATAGCAACGCTGTTATGGGAGCTCGTATTTGCTGGAAGTGGCTCTCCAAGCCATATAATCCATGGGCTTGCCTATGGATAACAAAATATGCAAATGACAGGTTGCTCACAGATCTTATAAGACTCACCACAGTGGACTCTGGCTCTCTTGTTTGGAACCCTGCCAAACAACACAAAACCCTCATCTAAGAGCATAGCTTCTGGGAGGTTTGTTCAGGAGGCACAACTCGCTTTTGGGAGGATTCCTGGTTGCAAATGCCCAAAATAGAAACTCTATTTAAAAGACCAGGGTGGCAAGCTGCTCTTCAAGCACAAATGGAAAACCAATTCAAAAAATTCTAGAAACCCACATCCATCCTAGGTTACCATCAATGGATCCTAGCTGCACAATGGTAAGAGAACTTGCAAGCAGAAACTTACGAGGAGATTGATAAAGAGCTAAGTAAACGAAAGATCAGATGTTCAGAAAAGGAGGATATTCTTCGATGGGGCCACACTCCTCATGGTACCTTCACCACCAAGGAAGCGTATCAACTGCTCTACCCCACCTCTCAGGATCCCAAGGACATGTTCTAGACCCAAATATGGAGACCAAGAATCTGGCCCAAGATCTCCACCTTCCTCTGGCTCTTAAGCAAAAAATGAATCCTTACTTGGGACAATCTTCTAAGAAGTGGATTTATAGGTCCCTCAAGATGCCCCAACTTTCTAGATCATGCCGAGAATATCCCTCATTTAACGGACACCTGCAAGTTGACCAACAACCTGTGGGAAAAAATTGACATCAGAGAAGATCTAGCATAATAAAAGGTGATATCATAAGTACCATCAGAAACTGGCCCACTGAACCTTACAATAGCAAGCTGCTAAATACTCTTTGGGTACTCCTTCCCAAATTTCTACTCTGGTCAATCTAGAAGGAACGAAACAGGAGAATCGTCAAAAATCAATGCACTCCTTTGGACACCATCTAGACTAATTTATGTATCAATCTTCAAGAAACGTTGGCATTGCATCACTAGCAGGACTCTGATATCCCAAATCAACCTCCAGAGAGCATCATATGGGTGAATTGGCATCTCACGATTCCCACTCTCCCTTCGAGCACTCGCACCCTCTCCACTCATCCAGACTCGCTCAGCTCATGGACTGCCCCCTCTTGGGGATTGATCAAGCTAAATTTTGATGGAGCATATAAAGGCAATCCGGGTGCAGTTGGCTTTGGTGGCATATTCAAAGACTCAGCAGGGACTCCCCTTGAGGTTTGATATGGCTCAATAGGATGGGACTCAAATAATTTAGCAGAACGGGAAGGTCTTTGGCAAGGACTCCTATTGGCTCAGATGCACAATTTCTTCCCTTTAGAAGTGGAAGGAGACTCTCAAATCCTCATAAATGTGACCATTCATCTCCTCGTGGGTGCCTCAACCTCCAAGGTTTTCAAGAGTTGGCGTCTTGCTGCAAGATTTGAGAAAATTGAACAATGGCTCAAGTCTCATTGGGCTATTTCCTTCAAGCATGTCAGATGCTCTGGAAATAAGATAGCAGATCTCCTAGCAAACAAAGGAGTTAATTATAACCACACCCTATTCTCGGGTCCTCTAGCCAATATCAATGATGTTTCTCTCCTAAAGGAATGCACTAAACTGGTGCAAATTGAAGCAACACTCCGAGCTACGGGTGTATAATTGAAGGAGGGAGAAGGCAGGGCCAGCATGTGCCACATGGCCACGCATGGGCTATGTCCGGCTGCATTTAAACCAGCCAACTACTCACCTCATTCCTCTTTTAATGCTCTCAGTTTGGACCGTCGACAAGCATTACTCTTAATGGCTCCATGTCCCTCAGCTCCTTCATTTCCCTCTTGTTGCATCTGCCTCTCTACTGTCTCGGAGCCAAGCTCGCGAATGCACACAGGGAGGCATTGCAACCTCCATTTTTGCCCCACGATTACTCCAGAACTCCATCTCACTTGCAGTCTCCATTGTAGCCTCTCGCTTGCTCCTTCGCTTTAGGAAGCCGACCCCTCCGCTCGTTCTTCCCCCCCTCCTCTGCTTTCTCGCCTCCCCAATGACTCTACCTACTCCAGTACACCAAGAAGGCACATAATGCACTGTTGTTGAGGCAGAGGTCAGGGTCAGGTGTCTCGTCCTCCTCAGTCCATTCACTCTGAGTCCCACTCCTCGCCGCCTAAAGAGATTTATGCTCTGTATTATTCCACACACCGAGGAAGAGGACGGGGTTGGGCTTCTCAACCTCCTCTATCCATTCCTTCTGAGCCCCGCTCCCTGATGCCTAAAGATAATTTTGCTCAGTTTCACTATAATTGTGCAATGGACAGACCTTGTCTCACGGCCACCATTACAGTCAGTTTCTAGGAAGAGGCCTCAATTTCTGTAGGAAGAAGCACCAGAAAGAGACCAAGAAAATCCACTATAGACACAGTGCCTTCACAACTCTCGAGGAAATTAGAGGCCTTGCTGGTCTAGCATGATGCCAATTCTTCTAGGAGCAGTGGTAGTGGCAGTGGGAGTCCCGAATGGTTGGGTGAAGAACGCAGAAAGGGCAGCGCCAGCTTAGTTCACACTGCTACTACACCTAAACCCGCCTCCCATCATTCGAAGCAAGTAGATGATTCCTCCGAAGAATATAGGTGCCTCATTGTGGAGGAGCCACCGCATCAGTAGCCTGACACCTAGCATGGAGCACAGCTATAGAAAGGAGAGGTATTTTTTCCCTGTTTTGTTTATTTCATATGCTAATATGTCTTTCTAGAACAATTTGTCAACTTCTAAGTCTTTTTTGTACAAAGCTGGTTTCCCCATTGAGGGCAACATTCTCATGATCGGTTTCCCCATCTCGGGCAGTCATTTTTTTGTCTTTTTGACTCATAATGCCTCTGGAATTGGCTAGCACAACAATTCTAGAGGCACGACTCGACCTGTTTATTATGTTTCATTAATAGAATTAGTCCAACTTAGAAAAGAAAGTATTTTTCCTTTATTATAGAAATACAATATTTTTATTGTTAATTAATATGGATATTTTTGAATTATTTTTATTATAAAATTTTAAAAATTTATATATCGCTTATTTCAAATATTTAAAATCGTTGAAAGGAGGGAAACTTTTGGAGAGAGTTAAGAGAGTAGGGTCGAGTGACTAATCCTAGTTGCTCCGACCCTACTTTGTGCATGTCCTCCCTTTCCATCGTGACTCTCATCCTATGCAGGTTCTGTTGTTGATTTTTGTTGTCGTTGCGTCATTGCCAAGTCAAGTTTTGGTGGAGTTTGAGGGGTAAGAACTTCAACGTCTCTTTTTCATACCTTTACCTAACAAGTTAGCCACCTATTTATGGAATGGGTTTTCTTGTTGTTTTGCGGATGGAATATATGTGTGTGTGTGTGTGTGTGTGTGTGGTTTCTTAGTCATCATTGTTGTCACAAATCTTTATGCGGCGCAAACAACTTTTTCCCATTGCCATTCTTTCTGCTATGGACATCTACATAATACTATACAAGGTACCATGGGGGCTCTTGCTAGGAATCACGACCCAATTATTTTTTCTTTTTCTACTATGTAGTATGGATCTCAGCCACATTTTGGAGCTATTTGGGTGACTTGTACCCAACACTCCCTTTTGGATTTTTTTTTCTTGTTGCACGATTTTCACCCTGATTTTTGTCTCTCATTATGGCATGGTTTTCTCGCCTACATACTACCATTTTTTGTAAGGTTTGAGTGAACCCTATAGGTTTTTCAGGGCTATATAGGTAGCGTGTGCCCAACATTTTCGATCAAATTTTTAGCCAACTTAGATTTTACTAGGCTTTATGGGTTTTCCTAGTTTATTTTTTATAGATTATTTTGCATGTAATGGTTGTCTCTTTGGAGTATCATGGGGAGTTTTTTTCTTAGGATTTTTAGTGGGTCTATGTGCCCCATTTGGTAATTCTTGGCTCTGGATTGCATATGCACACCATGCATCTACAAAATGCATTATTTATTTTCATTAATAGAAATTGTGTTTTTTATTCTTTAGGAAAATAAATTTAAAATCACATTAAAATATATAAATCTCATAATGTAAATTATTTAATTAAAAATAAAACAAATTAAATGTATTTTTTAATATTTTAATTACATAATTATTATTATTTAAAAGTTTCATAATTTTTTACTTTTACATTTAAAAATGTAAAATAGAAATAAGTAATTGTTAATTTCACTTCTTTATTGATTATTTTATTAGATAAACATATTGATATGACTATTTTTATATAATGTTGATATTTGTAATAAAAAGAAAATTTTAAAAATTTATTTAAAACTTTATCTTAAATTCATATTATTTATATCAATTGTCCTAAAGGGAAATTCAATTGGCATTAAACTAAGATATTAGAGTTCCAAATCTCCTTAGAGTAACTCGGTCTATGGAGAGGAGGATTGTCATAAACACTAAAGGTATAGTGGTAATGACCAAAATTGACTCCATGTCAAGCGAGTACGAACTCGACGACGAGTTGTTGATTCCTTTCCTACAAGAATATATATATATATATATGTCAATTAGATTTATTAGGATGATGGGGAAAAATAATTGAGATCTTCCTCACCACTGGCACATGTAAAATAATATACTTTAATATAATGAATAAAATATGTATGTTCCTCTGTAAAAATATATAAATATTTATTTATAATAATATTATTATTTTAAAACCATTTATTTTTATTTTTTATTTTATTTTTAAGTAAAAAAAATGGCTAATGATTATTGAATAGATATCAATGTTATTAAATTTTCATGTTAATGCAGGATTATATTAATTGTACACCATCATAAGCCAAATCATGTTAAAATAGCTGCATTGAAAAATTGTGGTGCATAATCTTAGATATTTATTTGTAGGGTTGAAGTATAATTTGAAAGCTACGTTTCAATGACTCATTACATTGGGCAACATGCATCCAAATTCGTTGAAAGCTACGTTTCAAAGGCTCCTTACATTGGGAAACATGCATCCAAATTCGTTGACAAGTGGCTCACTGATTTTACATTAGTGAAATATCCGATGCCAATATTTGGTGAAGGTTCCACCATATGCATTTTCCATATGCTTGTCTCCTTTGTTCAAGTTTATAATTTCTCTCTAACGTACTATCAATAATGGTAATGATACTCCACAAGATAACATGCTTCATGGAGTTAATAAAAGGTTGCGTTGATCGTGATGCAGTGTGACAATCTGCATTGGTTGGTACTTTGGTTGCTAAGTGACCAAAAACATATCTTTATCTATATCACTTACTTTTCTAATGATTTCTTTCTTTTAAAATTTTTCTTTAGCCATAATTATATTTTTATTTTTAAATTGTTTATTAAACATTATTTTACATTTGTAAGTAAGCTTATTTACATTATATTAATTGGTAAAATTGTACATAGTTTATATCCATGAGGGCATTCTCTGGTTTTGTATGAGGAAACCAGAGATAAGAGCTAGAAGTCTCCACCTTGGAAAGAGGAAATTAGAGCTCAAGATTCTTACAAATAAATGGACAATTATCAAAATGATGAGCATAAGACCTAGTATCTTTGTAACTTGCATTTGTTAATCAAAATTGACGGGGTGCCAAAAAAATATCAGTGAGCCACGTGGCTCTGTGCCGCATTTCACAAACCAAAAAAAATAACCACTGTTGGGTGATCATTATTTAGCTAAACCAAACACAAGATTACCAACCTGAGAGTCAACATGGAGCTGGAGGTTAGAATTTTCCACATTGAAACTGCATAATCACCACGTTGGAGCCACACTGAAATTGAGCTTTGTCGTAGGCTTGCATGATCAGAATCTCGATCAGGGGAAAAAATTAGCTCAAAAATGAAAGTGATCATAATTGCACCAAAACAGATTTAAAGTGACCCACCCATCGCAAGGAATCCAACGCAACTTGTTTCGTCAAAAACTGAGTTGGGATGAAGGAGTTATGCATTGCTGATCGTCATTCAGAACATGATTTTTTTTTAAATAATGCAGAACAGGTACAACTGATGACATGGCAGTCCATTGAACATGCAGATAATCTTATTCAGTTTTTAGACCAATGGAACTGTAAAAAGTTGCACAATTGGATTCGCTAGTTTGGTTTATGAAGGTAAAAATCGCCCAATATCCTCTAAGGTTGAATGTAGGTTCATGATCATTTTTATGTGGGAAATTATTTTTAATATATTAAGGTTGGAATTAAAATATTATATATAATTATATATTATATATTTTATATGATTTTAAAATTTCATATATTATATTAATATATTAATATATATTAATATTGATGTCAAATCTACAAATACATTGGAGGAGCATATTTAATTACATTTAACCCAAAGGCAAAGGTTATCCATGAAAATATTGTAGAAAATGTACAACTGATGACATGACAGTCCAGTCAACATGCAGATAATCTTCTTCAGTTTTTAGCCCAGTGGAACTGTGAAAAGTGGCACAATTGGATTCGCTAGTTTGGTTTGTGAAGGTAAAAATCGCCCAATATCCTCCAAGGTTGAATGTGGGTTCATGATAATTTTTATGTGAGAAATTATTTTTAATATATTAAGGTTGGAATTAAAATATTATATATATAATTATATATTATATGATTTTAAAATGTCATATATTATATTAATATATATTAATATTGATTTCAAAACTACAAATATGTTGGAGGAGCGTATTTAATTACATTTAACCCAAATTTAAAGGTTATTCGCGTATAATATTGTTGTGCAAAAACAATATCAAGGAGGGACAAAAGTCAAGTTTGTACCCATGACCTACCCCCAAACACTCCAACCTTCAACCAATGCACCATAGACTTAATATTTGAAAACAAAAGACGCACACTTATATTTAAATGCTGATGCATTTCTGATAGTGAAGGTGAGGCACAGGCCAACCCGCCTCCCATCTGACGAAGTAGCGAAAACCAAGAGCTAGCGCCTCCTATGAAGTGCGATTAATGGGTGCTTATCTACAGTTAAAAACACTTATCACATAATTAATATTCAGTTAAAGATGGCAGAAATTTTGGAGGAATCTCCAAATCCAACGCCATTTCCAAATTTGCTGGGGTTATTTGGTAGTTTTTTAGATATAGAGGTAGAAACTAGGGGAAACATTAATGAGGCCTATCTTGGTCAATTTTCGACCAATATTTGCTCAAGGATAGTCATTATTAGCATATTGGCATGCTATGAATACATTGGAATAGCTTTCAGAGGAAATGGAGCTCATCTACAACTGTTTTTGGCACGTTGAATAATTTTGAAGCCTAGGGCCACCAAGAGGGAAGACCATGCCCAGATCAGCTGAAGGCCAATTTCAGTGAGTGAATAGTCAATTTTTGATGTATTTGATGCTACGAACACATTGGTACAATTTATAAAGTCATTGGAGCACATATGAAGGTGATTTTGTCACTTTGGAGATTAAACAAGCCCATGGCCACCAGGGTTGGAGGTCAAGCCTAGAGAAGCTAGTAACCAAATTCAGAGATTGGATAGTCATTTTTGGGGTTTTCATATCTTCTGAAGTGAATAGAACAATTATAAAATACATTTTAGTATCAAATATGCTTGTAATCATACTTTTGACTCATAATCCCAAGAGGGCCTAGCTAGTTAAAGTAGGTCCATGGAGATGTAGCCCAGGAGGGCTGAACTCCATCATCATCCATTGTGTTATGTGATTGTTGTGAGTTATTTTACTGCATTTAATTTGTTGTTTATGAGTTTTTAAAATCTAATTAACTCATAATTTGTTCATCAAGACACATGAAACTACAAACATAAACCCCCTTCACAAGTGGTTAACATGAGACGATCTTAATCACATTTTTAATACTCATGAGGGAGCTTGCATAGAAATAACAAGTTTGTCCATATTCATATCACTGCACGTTGTCAGAGTCCACATGAAGTTCCTCCAAGATGTAAAAACCATAGGGAATGAGATAAGGAGGGGAGGGGAGGGGACGGGAGGGGCCACTATAACGCTAGTGATAGGCGAAGAAGAGGAGCTAACTTGAGGGGATTGCAAGGGAGAGGGAGCAGGTGAAGAGGAGGATGGGATGTTGGGTATAAATTCAATTATGAGGTCTCTGGCCAGGTGCTTGAGGGAGGAGAAGGATTGACTTTGGTGGGAAGACAGTTGAGCAATCTAGGTAGAGGCTTTCAGTTTCTCCAGATATCTCTCCTTAAGCGGGCAAGCAAGGAGGTTCCGGAGGGCCCAAAGTGTTAGCCAACCTCTACGAGTCTCTTCCCCCTCCATGGCAAGGACCTTCATATTGATGGAATAAAAAATTATATAATATAACATGGTTGCAACACAGGCTTCGTCAAAGGTGGTTGGGGGACATCAATGGCCCTTGCCTCTGCCAGGATGGCATACCTTGCCTCTGTTGAGATTCATCATTAGGTGGCAGTAGAGCAACGTCGCAGAGCCAGAGCTGGAGGAGTCAGAGGGAACCTTGGAGAGAATAACTAGGGGAGAATGATGCTTGGGGGAGAGAATAACCATCATTGTTGTCTTTTTATTGTTTAAGCGAGCCAATAGGAGAGCATGCTACAGGGCCCGCAAGTGCCAATAGGTAAATTTACAATCCATAGCTGACACTTGTTGGAGGAGTCGCACCAGGTGGTAGTTGTCGCCGATGGATTTAGGGAGTCACTCCTGTCTGCCCATAAATACCCAAATCCAGATATTTTTTAACTTAACCAAAATTGTATAATAACCTTGTATTTTTTATCTAAATTTTTTAATAATCCGAAAAAATAAATTTTAGAAAAAATTGTAGACCAACCCAGTGAAATTCGGCAATAATGTATTGGATATCTAATTTTCCTTTTGAAATTCCTTATAAAGTTGTTTAAAAAAATTATCCATAACCTAATCTCGTAATGTTTAAATCTTTATATTAAAAATGTATATATTATGTACTCACTGAATTAGTAGAAAATTTCACTCAAATTTGTTAAGCACTCAGTGAATGAGTGGAGTATCGTTTTATGTTTTTAAGAATTTATTAAATAAAATTTAAATATTTTAAATCTCATATATTAATGTCATATTTTATTACAAGGTATGATTTGTAAATTTGTAAAGGTTGAGTGTTGTTTTAATTTACATGGTTAAAAGCACTATTGAATGATACGTTATGGATTCAATTCTTATAACATTTTTAAAGCCTTAAGCAATATTAAAAATAAATAAAATTATATATATTATTATATATTTTTGTAATAAATTATATTTTAATTCATCTCTCATTAAATTGTTTTAATATTTAATTAATTATTTGAAGTAAAACACTTTTTATAATTTATAAAAGTTTTGAAATATATAAATATTAAATTTAATATTTGAAAAAGATTTAGTAAACTTTATAGATGGGAAAGGTATCTACATCATTCTATACTCTTGTGGGATACTTTATATTGGTGAAGCTGGCCGGTCTATTAATCAGAGGATTTGTGAGCACGTTGTTGACATTAAGAATGGAAGATCTTTCTCCTCTACCTTAACTAAGCATGCCGAAAAGACTAACCATAATATTTTCATTGAAGAGGCTAGATTTATTGCTAGGATTGACTATTTTCATCACCTTAAGTTAAGGGAGGCCTTAAAGATCGAAAAAAGACCCGTTAATCCCAATAGAGATGACGGATGGAATATTAGCAAGTGTTGCATCCCTACACTATATTCTTAAGTGGTTTTAGTTTCCACCCTTTCCTTCCTTCAACTATATATTTATTTATTTATTATTAATATTTTTATTATTTTATTATTTTTATTTATTTTAATAATTTTTATTATTTTTTTAATTATTGACCTCGTTTTCTTAAAACATTTTTAAAACTTACTAACATAATCCAAAAAAAAAATTAAATAAAAATTAAAAATTAAAAATTAAAATAAATAAATAAATTATTATTATAAAAATTTAATATAAAAATTAAGAAAAAATTAGTATTTAAATATCAATAATATATATATATATATATATATATATATATATATATATATATATATATTAAAATCAATTATTATAATCTATTATCCTATTACAATCTATATTATAAAAAAAAACATATAATTCTAATTTTATATTAAGAACTTAAAGAAACCATAATGGATTTTTTTTTTAATATCACTATTTAGTAAATAATTATAAATTAAAATGTGAATTGTTAGTAATTAAAAAATTACCCCTATTATAATATATTCCTCAAATTTTAATTAAACAAGGTAAAATATTTTAAATCTCTTAACTCTTTATATAATATATATTAGCATTATCTTGTAATTTTAAATATTAGCATGGTTAAAATTATAAATATTTAAAAAAAATTTAAGGTAATAAATATAAATAAAATAGGAAATAATACATTAATTTATTCACAATTATTAAGAGCTGGTCGGCCTTTTCATTTTCTTTCTCTCCTTTATTTATTAACCTTGATCTTCTCTCTTCTTAGCAGGTTGTCTTGATGATGAGTCTTGATTTAGACTCGAAATGTAGACTAAAAATGACTACTGTGGATATTCCGAGTCTTACATCTGAAAAACTACACCACAGAAACCTCCAATCTAAAATGACTAAAAATGACCACTGTGGATATTCCGAATCTTATATTTGAAATAAATAAACTTCTTTATAAAATTATTATTTGAATAAAATCAATCCTCTTTTTTTCCTTCAAAGTCAAACTAGTTGTTATTCTAACGGCTAGTTTAGGCATCTCTATATCTATTTAAACTCAATGCCTTGATTTGATCTCTCATCTAATCTTGATGATGAGCGACATTGGTTGGTTCGAAATAGGTCGACAATGTTCTTTCACATGTGATTATTACCGAAAAAAAATTCTAAATATTTAAATTTTATTTTTAAAATTTTATATTTCAATTTTCAATAAATAAATAAATAAATATTTTTTTTTTTAAATTATTATTTGAGTAAAATTAATCTTCTTTTTTCCCTTCAGAGTCAAACTAGATGTTATTCTAATGGCTAGTTTAGTGATCTCTACATCTATTTAAAATCAATGCCTTGATATAATCTCTCACCTAATCTTGATTATGAACTACATTGATTGGTTCAAAACGCGCCGGCAATATTCTTTCACATGTGATTATTACCAAAAAAAATTCTATATATTTAAATTTTATATTTCAATTGTATTAATATAACTAGTTTAAAATATATTTGTCTAATTAATTTGCTTTCGAGGGTAATTGATAAGCGTTTTTTCTACTTGGGTTTTTAAAATTAGTATTGCTAGTTTGCAGCGCTAAAATCACAATAAAGCCATCACGAAATAGTTGCTTTAATTATATATTAAATTTCACAAATTCCAAAGTTTTTAAATTTCACTTTTGTCCCCTTTCCATATTTACAAAGAATTGTAATGTTTTTAAATTCCACTTTTGTTCCCTTTCCATACTTACCGAGAAGTTTATTATAAGTTAATTTAAGGGAACTATTGAAAAGTCTAGTATTATTGACAAATGCCATTTTTATAAGTTATTTTAAGGGAACTATTGAAAAGTTTAGTATTATTTACAAATGCCATTTTTATTTTTATATGTTTATTTACAAATAGAATTTCTAAAATTTTAATTTAATTATTAATAATTAATAAATGGATGATATGGATTTAATTTCTATATTTAATATTTTTTTCTTAGCTGAAAATATTAATACAATTAATTTTTTTCTAATTCAAAATATATTTATCAAATTAATACATTTTCAAGCATCATGAATAAGTATTCTTTATACTTACGCTTTAAAAATTAATATTGTTAGTTTGCCACACTAAAGTCACAATAAGACCATCACATCAAATTGTTGGAAGTAGGTGTTTTACTTATTAAATTTATATTTGTGTGTACTATGAAAATGAGTTATGGTTTTTTGGGTATGTGGAATTAATAAGTTATGGTATTGACACATGGTATTGTGACAAGCAAGCTAAGAATCTGTTATCACTCAGGTTTTCCTAGAAGTTGTGTAAGAGGAAAGTATACCCGAGGTAACCACAAACCAACCTTTTAGATGCAGAATCTAGCCAATCTGCATCCAGAGAGGGCTCTCTCTTTATGATTTATCTTTGTTCTTATAAGGTTTTAGGCTAGTTATAGATTCAAAGTTTGTTTTGGGAAAATGGTGGAATCCGCAAACTAAGGGCAAGGCTGAGAGCTTTCAGTCCATTGGGCTAGGGAGTCAAAGGATGGCTTTACTGGACTTCTATTCTACGCACAAGATGGTATTACAGGGCAAGATAGCTAGACAGAGAACAATCCTTAAAATTTAAAATGGGTGGGATGATCTTGAAGGGATGAAAGGCAACTAAGAATCTTTCACCATGTTCAAAGGAAAGAAGTGAATTGACTACAAACAAAGAGCAATAAAGGATTCTATATTATAGCAATCAACAGTGCTTAAATTAGCGAAGCAGGAGCATTTAAGAATTCATGCTTATAGCTAATTTAGAAGAAAACATTTAGGAACAATCACATTTGAAAATAGAGTACAATTAAGCAAATTCTGTTTCAATCCTTTATGTAAATTATTCAGAAATTGATATGATGGTATTATAAACTAATATAAAATTTCAGACAAAGGGTAGAAACACTTATTGAGCTGTAGTCCAACACATGAATCCTGCAACAAGTCCAGTGCTTCAAATCGTCATCCAGTAAGCCACAAGTAAATTTCTCCAAAAGCTTTTATTCCGAAAATCTCAGTGTTACAACAGAGTAATAGAATCCACCCTCAAATGCTTCCAAGAGTGGAGTATTTATACAAATTCTAAACTAAAATATCTTGAAAAAATATCAAAATTGGTTCACAAATCTCTCTAACTATGTTACATAAATAGAACTAAAGTAAAGGACACTAAAACTATTTGGCACTATTTTTGATGGATAGGTGATGACAAAGAGGAGAATTCGAATCTGATCCAACTCTTAGTTGATGATGAGGCATCCAAGTCACTAACTACTTCCTTTCTTTGTGCAATCTGCTCCAACAATTCTGCAAACTTAGGGTCCAATGATATCTTCGTATTTCTCAATCCGTAATAGATATGTAAAAAGTGAAAGAGGTTATTGTGGATTAATATGTTGGTGAGATAAACCTCTTTCAGTTTCCCAAAATTCCTCTCCATCTGTGCATAATATTCTCTGTAAAAAATATGCGTAAAACAGAGTTTTACAGAGTCTGAAAAATGGCCTGTAAAGATGCGCATGTATCTCTCATTATAAAACCACTGTGCAAAAACTGAGATAGGTTTTTGTATATGGGTCTCTTAGGAACCAAAACCTCCTTCATTTTTGTGAAATGTATTTCTAATTGGCCACAATATTCTTTGCAAAATGATGACTTGACTGTAATTTTCTGCAAAAAGTGCTTTCCAACTTTGTTTAATATTTCCAAAACCATAATAGCTGTTAGAAAAGTGAGAGAGGTTTTTGTAGAGGGTCCTCTTAAGAACATAAACCGCCTTCAGTTTTGTAAAATTCATCTTTGATTGATCACAATAGTTTCTGCAAAACTATGACTAAAATATGCAATTTCTGCAAAAATGTTCCTTCTTGTTGTATTTTTCATCTTTTCACTTTTTTGTTCCTTTGACTGTTTTACTTTCACTTTAGATAAACTTCAATGTTGGTGAAAGTATTTTCATCTCTTTTTACCATTTTACTCCCTCTGTAATTACTTTTACTGTTTTACCTTTGACCGCTCTGTAACTTCATTTTTACTTTCACTCTGACTTTTACCTGATACACTTTAACCACTGATACTCTTTAATCCTCATACTCTTTGATTGTTCTTTACTGTGTTAGACTGAGCAGTAATTGGGAAAAGGACATTCTGGTTAGGGGACATTACTGCTCTTTGAGTTGGATCATAGTTAGAATGGCAATAGTGGACAATTTCTGGGAAAATAATGACTGAGGGGATGAAATACCTTGGGAGATTGGATTCCCACAACCCTATAAGATCTTGCCCCTTTGAGTATTCGTCTCTGCAGTGACAATATCTCAATAGGGGACTTTCATCAAAACGCAGGTCTTTAATTTGGAAATCTTCATCTATCAAAGGTAAATAGTCCAATTCACGGTGAGGAGCATTCAATGGAGTGATATTAAGAGCTGTCGGGACCTCCATTTTGGTTCTTGTGGATTCAAAATGGAGGTTTTCGTTTTTTCTTACAGACCGGACGGGATATCTGACAAAGGAGGAAATTGGAACAATGTGCAGGTTTTGGGGGCAATTTCACAGGTTTAAAATCTTCAGGGAGGACTCAGCAATGATTTTTAACCACTTTCTAAGCGAAAAAACAAAGGAAACTGAGTTTTTCGTGCAGTCGGGGCGTAAAATGATAAATACTTGTTTTTAGACGGAAACTGGTTCTTTGATAGGTAATGAGCAATGGCAGGGACGCTCTTCAACACGGGCGCAGCAGAATTTTGGGGCGAAATGGTCAATCACAGCAGAAATTTCAAAAATCGCAGCGGGAGCACCGTTCTTCTCAGAATAATGAAAATAACTAAAAAACACGAAAAAATGGCTTATTCACAAGTTAAAAGGTTTTTTGTTTTTTTCGAGATGTGACGTCATGGTAGTACGGGATGACGTGTGCAGCGTCAGGCGGTAAGTGGTAAGCGGGAAGTGCCCGCACCGCTTTTGGTTGAGGGCGGTATTAATCGCGGGGGGAGCGATTCCACAGAGCAGTTGCCACGTGGAAGTCTGACTTTTCAAAAACCGCCCATCCCCCGCTGGTTAACATGCTGGCAAGGGATGGGCAGTGAGATTAACAATAACCGTTGATCAACGAATGAGCGATCCAACGGCTGAAGGGATGGGGAACATGCGGAGGGTTGATAGGTGGGCCCGTCGGGTTTTAAAAGGTTTTTAATGCATAATCTAATCACCCCGGGGAAATGTTAATAGGCGGAGAAGGTTGTTAATTAGTCCGAATGACTAATTAATCCCAGGTACATAATGAAATATGTTGCGGCGGAGTTGGCTAGGTGGAATGCCACGTGGACGGACCACGGTGGCACAAGGCTTTTCGCAAAGTTTATTGATATGTTTTGGTATTAAACATACTTATAGTATGTCTAAAGTTTTTATATATATTTTTATTATATGATGAATGAATTAATACAATTTAATCATCATAGGGGCGGGATTTATGTATAATGCTATAGTTTTAACCAAAGGGCTTATAAAGCGGGATGTTTATTTTTAATGTGCGGGAATATATACTTTGGTAAACATTATAATAAATGGGTTTTGGGGATATTTATAGAAAAGGGAGTAATATACTTAGGAAAAGGGATTTCACTAGGGATTTAATATAGTAGAATTAAAAGTTAATATGGTAAAGGACAAGGAAAATCAAAACATCTTTGTACATCTAAGAAAGTGATAACTTATGAAGTAAATTGCAACATTTTATCTTCAACACTTAAACTTAGAATAACAAATTATTTTGAGGAATTTCTTATGGAATTTTGCATCAGTTTCCTAAGTAAAATAGGATTTTACTTAGGAAAAAGTTAAAGATGGAAGATAACAATGATGAATTATTTCAAGTGCTTAGGTCTTTTTGATCATTAGGCCGAGGGTCCGGTCCCTCCAGAAGTCAAGGAAATGCCTTGAGCCCCTTTGATCTCAAATTACCTTAGTACTTTTGGGGAAATTAGTAAGACTCTTGGGGGGGAAAATGATAAGGGAGGTTAATGAATTTGACTTTGCTTGCTGTGATTTTCCAGTGTATTTCCTGCTTTAGTACTTGTGATGAAAGTAAATGATTAACCAACATGTAGCAGCACCATTCATCAGATAACACTTTGCAGCACCATCTACCTACCCTATCTACTTAACACTACCATTTTGTCTTCTTTATTAGGGTGCATTTAGACTTGCAAACCCTGATCAATCTTTTCTTTTTACATGATGAATCTATCTATTTCTACCCTTATTACATCCAAGGGCTCGGATTAAACTGTTGAGCACCTTTTATTCACTCTACCTAGCTACTTATCTGCCAAGATTAAACTGTTTGGCTAGATATTTATTCTCTAATCTATAACATGAAATTGAAATATGACTAAGTCAAGTTTAAACAGTTTGAATTATTCATGAATTGTGGCAAAAATTTCACAAGCTGCACACAATTGATTTATTACAACAGAGTAAAAAGTAGTGGCATTTGGATTTGCACACTTTCCTTGGTCTATTTTTTGCTTGGGGTTCATTTCTTTCTCTTTTTGACCATTTTTATTCTTTTTACCCTTTGATCTTTCTTTTAGGGTATACCCTCTTTACATTTTTTTAAATTTTTTGATTTTTTTGGTTTTCAAGAATATGGAACACCTTTGCTCAAGTAAGAAGGTTTGAACATATTCCATAGTTCAATCAAGACAATCATGAAAAATGACACCTATTGGTATAGGAGTCTAACACTGGCTCCACTTGGGGATGGCTTTTCCTTGTGAAAATTCAAGAACAGCAGGTCAGATGCCTCAAAATGTCTTCAAACTGAACCATGTAATCTCCTTCTTCTGGTAGCTTTATTGTATATATGATAGTGCAACTTCTGAAGCTTAGGGCCTTCTCCTCGGGCTTCAACTCCAGTAAGTTACTATCCATTCAAAACTTAAAACTTTGTTTCCCAGTTGGAAATCTTCTGCATTGTTCCAATCCCAAACATGCATTTGTTGTGGTTGAAAATCTTGAATTGAATATAGTCCTTTTTCTGCAACCTGAAACCTGATTTGAAACTTAAAACAACACACAAAAATTTTCAAACCAACTTAATGAAAAACTAGCTGAAAATTGAAAACTAAAAAAAAATGCTCAAAATTCTGAGCTTATTAGCACTTATCTACTTACTCTAATCTACTAAAAATCTTATTGAATCAGGTAATACAAAAATGCCAATGAAGCCAATCAAGTAGCTGTAAAAATAAATGGATAACTTGATTGCTTGTGATCAAAATTAGAAGTATGTTATGATCATGTGCCTTTATAATCAACGATAAGATGTGAAATGGCAATTGATGTATTTGATCTTTATAAAGAAAACATGTTTGCAAATTTGGGCTCAAAATATTCTCCATATAATCTGATATAGGATCAATAAAAGCATGATGTATGTTATTTACTTCTAGGCCTTCAATGACTAATTGTTCAATTGAATTATGAATATTAGACCATGAACTTATTTCTTCAATCTTGTGTTTGAAAGAATAATCATCTTCAATATGCAAGTCAAAAGATAGTACAATTTCATCTTGCTTTGGAGAAGGAAGATTTTCAAAGAATTCTTTAGGATTTCGGAAATTGTATGACTGAATTTGAGAATGCAAAAGTTTGATTTCATTTTCATAATTTTCAGAAATTATATCAAGAAGCCATTTTTTAACTTGAGGAGAACATTTTCTTGATTTAAAAATAAGAAAGAAATCTCTTAGAAAATCCTCATCAAACTGAAGTTTTGATAACTCATCCCTGAATTCATTTAAAATTTCATCAAATGGAAGATTTTCCATAAACCCTGTCATCCAGTATCATTATTAATGCTTTGGAATATGGATTATTTGGTTGTGGAATTTCTTTGAAACTTGAAGCTCTGGATCTCTGATCAACAGTGTCTTGATTGAAAAATGATATCAAAAAGTCAGAAGAATGATGCTCGAATATGCATGGAGATTTTATATTTTCAATTTTTCAAAGAGATAAATTAAAAACTACTCTAAGTTCTTCTCTAAAATACAATATACATTGGAAAACTCTATCAATTTAGAAAGAACATAATGTCTTGGATAACAATCCAAGTTGAAAGCCTGATCTTTCCATATTGTTCTTCCAGGTTCATTCCTCGAGTGGAGTCTTAGTAGTGAAATTGATTTTGGAGTCGCCAGGTGGATGATTTTAACCTTTGTGTGTCTGATCCCTGTCCACCATCATAGATCAGATCTAAACCTGTAAAACAATTCTGAAGAAAAAGTTAGTTCTTTAGGAAACCAAATTTTAAATATTTTATGATTATTTTATTTTTTGTGAATTTTCAAAACAACTTCTATGATTTCTTTAAGAAATTTAAGATTTTTAATTAAAATTTTCTCAAAGATTTATTAAACTAGAGAGTCTGATTGAATGTTTTGAATCCAAAGTTCAGTTTATAAGCTAAACCAGACATAGACTGAAGCAGCATTTGTTTACTATGAAGTTGCAGAGCAAAAGCATTTCAAAGGCTACCTGGCTGATCTTCAGACTCTGTCTATAGCTTATAAATCAAACAATAGTATCAATAAAATGATTCAGGTCCCCAGTATGGTCGCCACTATGTTATCACTCGGGTTTTCCTAGAAGTTGTGTAAGAGGAAAGTATACCCGAGGTAACCACAAACCAACCTTTTAGATGCAGAATCTAGCCAATCTGCATCCAGAGAGGGCTCTCTCTTTATGATTTATCTTTGTTCTTGAAAGGTTTTAGGCTAGTTATAGATTCAAAGTTTGTTTTGGGAAAATGGTGGAATCCGCAAAATAAGGGCAAGGCTGAGAGCTTTCAGTCCATTGGGCTATGGAGTCAAAGGATGGCTTTACTGGATTTCTATTCTATGCACAAGATGGTATTACAGGGCAAGATAGCTAGACAGAGAACAATCCTTAAAATTTAAAGGGGGTGGGATGATCTTGAAGGGATGAAAGGCAACTAAGAATCTTTCACCATGTTCAAAGGAAAGAAGTGAATTGACTACAAACAAAGAGCAATAAAGGATTCTTTATTATAGCAATCAACAGTGCTTAAATTAGCGAAGCAGGAGCATTTAAGAATTCATGCTTATAACTAATTTAGAAGAAAACATTTAAGAACAATCACATTTGAAAACAGAGTACAATTAAGCAAATTATGTTTCAATCCTTTATGTAAATTATTCAGAAATGGATATGATGGTATTATAAACTAATATAAAATTTCAAACAAAGGGTAGAAACACTTATTGAACTGTAGTCCAACACATGAATCCTGCAACAAGTCCAGTGCTTCAAATCGTCATCCAGCAAGCCACAAGTAAATCTCTCCAAAAGCTTTTATTCCGAAAATCTCAATGTTACAGCAGAGTAATAGAATCCACCCTCAAATGCTTCCAAGAGTGGAGTATTTATACAAATTCTAAACTAAAATATCTTGAAAAAATATCAAAATTGGTTCACAAATCTCTCTAACTATGTTACATAAATAGAACTAAAGTAAAGGACACTCAAACTATTTGGCACTATTTTTTATGGATAGGTGATGACAAAGAGGAGAATTCGAATCTGATCCAACTCTTAGTTGATGATGAGGCATCCAAGTCACTAACTGCTTCCTTTCTTTGTGCAATCTGCTCCAACAATTCTGCAAACTTAGGGTCCAATGATATCTTCTTATTTCTCAATCCGTAATAGATATGTAAAAAGTGAAAGAGGTTATTGTGGATTAATAGGTTGGTGAGATAAACCTCTTTCAGTTTCCCAAAATTCCTCTCCAGCTGTGCATAATATTCTCTGTAAAAAAATATGCGTAAAACAGAGTTTTACAGAGTCTGAAAAATGGCCTGTAAAGATGCGCATGTATCTCTCATTATAAAACCACTGTGCAAAAACTGAGATAGGTTTTTGTAGATGGGTCTCTTAGGAACAAAAAACTCCTTCATTTTTGTGAAATGTATTTCTAATTGGCCACAATATTCTCTGCAAAATGATGACTTGACTGTAATTTTCTGCAAAAAGTGCTTTCCAACTTTGTTTAATATTTCCAAAACCATAATAGCTGTTAGAAAAGTGAGAGAGGTTTTTGTATAGGGTCCTCTTAAGAACATAAACCTCCTTCCGTTTTGTAAAATTCATGTTTGATTGATCACAATAGTTTCTGCAAAACTATGACTAAAATATGCAATTTCTGCAAAAATGTTCCTTCTTGTTGTATTTTTCATCTTTTCACTTTTTTGTTCCTTTGACTGTTTTACTTTCACTTTAGATAAACTTCAATGTTGGTGAAAGTATTTTCATCTCTTTTTACCATTTTACTGCCTCTGTAATTACTTTTACTTTTTTACCTTTGACCGCTCTGTAACTTCATTTTTACTTTCACTCTGACTTTTACCTGATACACTTTAACCACTGATACTCTTTAATCCTGATACTCTTTGATTGTTCTTTACTGTGTTAGACTGAGCAGTAATTGGGAAAAGGACATTCTGGTTAGGGGACAGTACTGCTCTTTGAGTTGGATCATAGTTAGAATGGCAATAGTGGACAAATTCTGGGAAAATAATGACTGAGGGGATGAGATACCTCGAGAGATATTCCCACAACCCTAAGATCGTGCTCCCTTGAGTATTCGTTCGTTAAATACAATATCTCAATAGGACTTTCATCAAAACGTTGGTGTCTTTAATTTGGAAATCTTCATTCATCAAAGGTAAATAGTCCAATTCACTATGAGGAGCATTCAATGGAGGATATTAAGAGGTTACGGGACTTCCATTTGGTATTTAGGATTCAAATGGAGGTTTTCGCTTTTTCTTGGCTGCATCTGATTTTAGATATCCGACAAAGGAGGAAATTTTTTAATTAAACAATGTGCAGGTTTTGGGGGTTGAATTTCACAAAGTTTAAAATCTTCTAGGAGGACTAAAGAATGATTTTTAACCACTTTCTACGAAACAAAGGAAACTTCTAGCTAAAAGGGGCCATGCGTAAAATGAGAAATACCTGTTTTTAGACGGAAACTGGTTCTTTGACAGGTAATGAGCAATGGCAGGGACGTTCTTCAATACAGGCGCAGCAGAATTTTGGGGCGAAATGGTCAATCACAGCAGAAATTTCAAAAATCGCAGCGGGAGCAACGTTCTTCTCAGAATAATGAAAATAACTAAAAAAACACGAAAAAATGGCTTATTCACAAGTTAAAAGGTTTTTTGTTTTTTCGAGATGTGACGTCATGGTAGTACGGGATGACGTGTGCAGCGTCAGGCGGTAAGTGGTAAGCGGGAAGTGCCCACACCGCTTTTGGTTGAGGGCGGTATTAATCGCGGGGGGAGCGATTCCACAGAGCAGTTGCCACGTGGAAGTCTGACTTTTCAAAAACCGCCCATCCCCCGCTGGTTAACATGCTGGCAAGGGATGGGCAGCGGGATTAACAATAACCGTTGATCAGCGAATGAGCGATCCAACGGCTGAAGGGATGGGGAACATGCGGAGGGTTGATAGGTGGGCCCGTCGGGTTTTAAAAAGTTTTTAATGCATAATCTAATCACCCCGGGGAAATGTTAATAGGCGGAGAAGGTTGTTAATTAGTCCGAATGACTAATTAATCCTAGGTACATAATGAAATATGTTGCGGCGGAGTTGGCTAGGTGGAATGCCACGTGGACGGACCACGGTGGCACAAGGCTTTTCGCAAAGTTTATTGATATGTTTTGGTATTAAACATACTTATAGTATGTCTAAAGTTTTTATATATATTTTTATTATATGATGAATGAATTAATACAATTTAATCATCATAGGGGCGGGATTTATGTATAATGCTATAGTTTTAACCAAAGGGCTTATAAAGCGGGGTGTTTATTTTTAATGTGCGGGAATATATACTTTGGTAAACATTATAATAAATGGGTTTTGGGGATATTTATAGAAAAGGGAGTTATATACTTAGGAAAAGAGATTTCACTAGGGATTTAATATAGTAGAATTAAAAGTTAATATGGTAAAGGACAAGGAAAATCAAAACATCTTTGTACATCTAAGAAAGTGATAACTTATGAAGTAAATTGCAACATTTTATCTTCAACACAAACTTAGAATAACAAATTATTTTGAGGAATTTTTATGGAATTTTGCATCAGTTTCCTAAGTAAAATAGGATTTTACTTAGGAAAAAGTTAAAGATGGAAGATAACAATGATGAATTATTTCAAGTGCTTAGGTCTTTTTGATCATTAGGCCGAGCGTCCGGTCCCTCCAGAAGTCAAGAAAATGCCTTGAGCCCCTTTGATCTCAAATTACCTTAGTACTTTTGGGGAAATTAGTAAAACTCTTGAGGGGGAAAAATGATGAAGGAGGTTAATGAATTTGACTTTGCTTGCTGTGATTTTCCATTGTATTTCCTGCTTCAGTACTTATGATGAAAGTAAAGGATCAAAAACATGTAGCAGCACCATTCATCAGATAACACTTTGCAGCACCATCTACCTACCCTATCTACTTAACACTACTATTTTGTCTTCTTTATTAGGGTGCATTTAGACTTGCAAACCCTGATCAATCTTTTCTTTTTACATGATGAATCTATCTATTTCTACCCTTATTACATCCAAGGGCTCAGATTAAACTGTTGAGCACCTTTTATTTACTCTACCTAGCTACTTATCTGCCAAGATTAAACTGTTTGGCTAGATATTTATTCTCTAATCTATAACATGAAATTGAAATATGAGTAAGCCAAGTTTAAACAGTTTGACTTATTCATGAATTGTGGCAAAAGTTTCACAAGCTGCACACAATTGATTTATTATAACAGAGTAAAAATTAGTGGCATTTGGATGTGCACACTTTCCTTGGTCTATTTTTTGCTTGGGGTTCATTTTTCTCTTTTTGACCATTTTTATTCTTTTTACCCTTTGATCTTTCTTTTAGGGTATACCCTCTTTACATTTTTTAAATTTTTTTATTTTTTGGTTTTTCAAGAATATGGAACACCTTTGCTCAAGTAAGAAGGTTTGAACATATTCCACACTTTCATCAAGACAATCATGAAAGATGAAACCTATTGATATAGGAGGCTAACACTGGCTCCACTTGGGGATGGCTTTTCCTTGTGGAAAGTCAAGAACAGTAGATCAGACGCCTCAGAATGTCTTCAAACTGAAGGTAAGGAATTTTCCTTCTTCTGGTAGCTTTATTTTACATATGATAGTACAACTTCTGAAGCTTAGGGCCTTCACTTCGGGCTTCAACTTCAGCAATTCACCATCCATTCAAAACTTAAAACTTTGTTTCCCAGTTGGAAATCTTCTGCCTTGTTCCAATCCCAAACATGCATTTGCTGTGGTTGAAAATCTTGAATTGAATATAGTCCTTTTTCTGCAACCTGAAATCTGATCTAAAACTAAAACAACACACAAAAATTTTCAAACCAACTTAATGAAAAACTAGCTGAAAATTGAAAACTAAAAAAAATGCTCAAAATTCTAAGCTTATTAGCACTCATTTACCTACTCTAATCTACTAAAAATCTTATTGAATCAGGTAATACAAAAATGCCAATGAAGCCAATCAAGTAGATGTAAAAATAAATGGATAACTTGATTGCTTGTGATCAAAATTGGAAGTATGTTATGATCATGTGCCTTTATAATAAATGATATGATGTGTAAAGGCCATTTTTGATGTATTTGATCCTTATAGAGAAAACATGTTTGCATATTTGGGCCCAAAAGATTCTCCATATAATCTGATATAGGATCAATAAAAGCATGATGTATGTTATTTACTTCTAGGCCTTCAATGACTAATTGTTCAATTGAATTATGAGTATTAGACCATGAACTTATTTCTTCAGTCTTGTGTTTGAAAGAATAATCATCTTCAATATGCAAGTCAAAAGATAGTACAATTTCCTCTTGCTTTGGAGAAGGAAGATTTTCAAAGAACTCCTTAGGATTTCGGAAATTGTATGACTGAATTTGAGAATGCAAAAGTTTGATTTCATTTTCATAATTTTCAGAAATTATATCAAGAAGCCATTTTTTAACTCGAGGAGAACATTTTCTTGATTTAAAAAGAAGAAAGAAATCTCTTAGAAAATCCTCATCAAACTGAAGTTTTGATAACTCATCCCTGAATTCATTTAAAATTTCATCAAATGAAAGGTTTTCCATAAACCCTGTCATCCAGTATCATTATTAATGCTTTGGAATATGGATTATTTGGTGGTGGAATTGCTTTGAAGCTTGAAGCTCTGGATCTCTGATCAACAGTGTCTTGATTGAAAAATGATATCAAAAAGTCAGAAGAATGATGCTCGAATATGCATGGAGATTTTATATTTACAATTTTCAAAAGAGATAAATTAAAAACTACTCTAAGATCTTCTCTAAAATACAATATACATTGGAAAACCATATCAATTTAGAAAGAACATAATGTCTTAGATAACAATCCAAGTTGAAAGCCTGATCTTCCCATATTGTTCTTCCAGGTTCATTTCTCCAGTGGAGTCTTGGTAGTGAAATTGATTTTGGAGTCGCCAGGTGGATGATTTTAACCTTTGTGTGTCTGATCCCTGTCCACCATCATAGATCAGATCTAAACCTGTAAAACAATTCTGAAGAAAAAGTTAGCTCTTCAGGAAACCAAATTTTTTGTGAATTTTCAAAACAACTTCTACAAATTCTTCAAGAAATTTAAGATTTTTGATTAAAATTTTCTCAAAGATTTATTAAACTAGAGAGTCTGATTGAATGTTTGAAACTAAGGTTCAGAATATAAGCTAAATCAGAGATAGACTGAAGCAGCATTTATTTACTATGCAGTTGCAGAGCAAAAGCATTTCAAAGGCTACCTGGCTGATCTTCAGACTCTGTCTATAGCTTATAAATAAAACGATAGTATCAATAAAAATGATTCAGGTCCCCACTATGGTCGCCACTATGTTATCACTCAGGTTTTCCTAGAAGTTGTGTAAGAGGAAAGTATACCCGAGGTAACCACAAACCAATCTTTTAGATGCAGAATCTAGCCAATCTGCATCCAGAGAGGGCTCTCTCTTTATGATTTATCTTTGTTCTTAGAAGGTTTTAGGCTAGTTATAGATTCAAAGTTTGTTTTGGGAAATGGTGGAATCCACAAACTAAGGGCAAGGTTGAAAGCTTTCAGTCCATGAAAGGTTTTAGGCTAGTTATAGTTTCAAAAGTTTGTTTTGGGAAAATGGTGGAATCCACAAACTAAGGGCAAGGTTGAGGGTTTTCAGTCCATTGGGCTATGGAGTCAAAGGATGGCTTTACTGGATTTCTATTCTAAACACAAGATGGTATTACAGGGCAAGATAGCTAGACAGAGAACAATCCTTCAAATTTAAAGTGGATGGGATGATCTTGAAGGGATGAAAGGCAATTAAGAATCTTTCACCATGTTCAAAAGAAAGAAGTGAAATGACTACAAACAAAGAGCAATGAAGGATTCTTTATTATAGTAATCAACAATGTTTAAATTAGCAAAGCAGGAGCATTTAAGAATTCATGCTTATAGCTAATTTAGAAGAAAACATTAAGAACAATCACATTTGAAAACAGAGTACAATTAAGCAATTTCTGTTTTAAACCTTTATGTAAATTATTCAGACATGGATATGATGTATTATAAACTAATATAAAATTTCAAACAAAGGGTAGAAACACTTATTGAACTGTAGTCCAACACATGAATCCTGCAACAAGTCCAGTGCTTCAAATCGTCATCCAGTAAGCCACAAGTAAATTTCTCCAAAAGCTTTTATTCCGAAAATCTCAATGTTACAACAGAGTAATAGAATCCACCCCAAATGCTTCCAAGAGTGGAGTATTTATACAAATTCTAAACTAAAATATCTTGAAACAAATATCAAAATTGGTTCACAAATCTCTCCAACTATTTACATAAATAGAACTTAATTAAAGGACACTCAAACTAATGCATCTATTTGGCACTATTTTGTATGGATAGGTGATGACAAATAGAAGAATTCGAATTTGATCCAACTCTTAGTTGATGATGAGGCATCCAAGTCACTAACTGCTTCCTTTCTTTGTGCAATCTGCTCCAACAATTCTGCAAACTTGGGGTCCAATGATATATTTGTATTTCTTAATCCGTAATATATATGTAAAAATTGAAAGAGGTTATTGTAGATAAATATGTTTTTGAGATAAAACTCTTTCACTTTCCTAAAATTTCTCTCCAGTTGTGCGCAATAGGCTCTTCAAAAAGATGTGTAAAACAGAGTTTTACAGAGTCTGAAAAATATCCTCTAACGACGTGCATGTATCTCTCAGCCTGAAATCACTGTGGAAAACCTGAGATAGGTTTTTGTAGATGGTTCTCTTAGGAACAAAAACCTCCTTCAGTTTTGTAAAATGTATTTCTAATTGGCCACAATATTCTCTGCAAAATGATGACTTAACTGGTATTTTCTGCAAAAAGTGCTTTCCATCATTGTTTAATATTTCCAAAACCATAAAAGCTGTTAGAAAAGTGAGAGAGGTTTTTGTAGATAATCCTCTTAATAACATAAACCTCCTTCAGTTTTTCAAAATTCATCTTGGATTGATCACAATAGTTTCTGCAAAACTATGACTAAAATATGCAATTTCTGCAAAAATGTTCCTTCTTGTTGTATTTTTCATCTTTTCACTTTTTTGTTCCTTTGACTGTTCTACTTTCACTTTAGATAAAATTCAATGTTGGTGAAAGTATTTTCATCTCTTTTTACCATTTTACTGCCTCTGTAATTACTTTTACTGTTTTACCTTTGACTTCTCTGTAACTTCATTTTAACTTTCACTCTGACTTTTACCTGATACACTTTAACCACTGATACTCTTTAACTGTTATGCTTTTCCTATCCCTGTAATTTCTCATTTCACTTTTACCATTCACTGTGCACATTTCATCATTCTAATCTCTCTCTGACTTTTTATACAAACTGTTTGTTGAATGAAGATATTGAATTAAAATCTGAGAATTTGGAGTAACAATTTTGTCAACTAGTATTGAAATTGTTGGTCCAAATCCATATTCTGATGATAACCTACTAAAATCAAAAAATTTGTTAATGAAATCTAGGTCTCTATGAGGGGCATTCAATGGAGTTACATTCAGGGCTGCCGGAGCTTCCATTTTGGTTCTTGTGTATTCAAAATGGAAGTTTCTGGGTTTTCTTCACAGACTGAGCGCGATTTCAGTTTTAATGAGGGAAATTGGCACAATTGCGGGTTCGGGGGAACAATTCACAGTTTTAAACCTCAGAGAATGATCTTAGTGATAAGTTTTAATCACTAATTCAGTGGAAAACAAGGAAAACAGACTTTCTCTTGAAGTTTCTGAGCGCTATAAGATAAATACCTGTTCTTGGAGGAAGACTGGCTTTTGACAGGTATCAGGCGATGGCGGGAATGTACTTGAACACGGGTGCAGCGAAATCTTGGAGTGAATCAGTCAATTTCAGTAGAAATTTCGAAAATCGTAGCAGGGAGCGCTGTCGTTTTCAATAACGAAAATAACAGAAAAACACGGAAAAATGGCGTTATTTACAAGTTAAAAGGGTTTTTTGTTTTTTCGAGGTGTGACGTCATGGTGGTACGGGATGACGTGTGCAGAGTCGGGCGGTAAGTGGTAAGCGGGAAGTTCCCGCACCGCTTTTGGTCGAGGGCGGTATTGATCGCGGGGGGAGCGATTCCACAGAGAATTTGCCACGTGGATGTCTGACTTTTCAAAAACCACCCATCCCCCGCTGGTTAACATGCTGGCAAGGGATGGGCAGCGGGATTAATAATGACCGTTGATCTATGAATGGGTGATCCGACGGCTGAAGGGATGGGGAACATGCGGAGGTTTCAAAGGTGGGCCCGTCGGGTTTTTAAAAGGTTTTAACGCGTAATGTAATCACCCCGGGGAAATTTTAATAGGCGGAGAAGGTTGTTAATTAATCCAGATGACTAATTAATCCCATGTGTATAATGAACAGGGTTGCGGCGGGGTTTGCTTAAGCGGAATGCCACGTGGACAGACCACGGTGGCGCAAAACTTTCGCAAAGTTTTTTTGATGTTTTTGGTATTAAACACACATATTGTATGTCTAACGTTTTTATATATATTTTATTATATGATGAATTAATTAATACAATTATTTCACCATAAGGGCGGGATTAATGTTATAAAGATATATTTAACCAAAGGGTTTATAAAGCGGGGTTTTTATTTTCAATGTGCGGGGATATAATACTTTGGTAAACATTATAATAAATGGGTTTTTGGGATATTTATAAAAAAGGGAGTTATATACTTAGGAAAGGATATTTCACTAGGGATTTAGTAAATAGAGTTAAATGTTAATATGGCAAAGGACAAGGAAACTCAAAATATTTTTGTACATCTAAGAAAGTGATAACTTGTGAAGTAAATTGCAACATTTTATCTTCAACACTTAAACTTAGAATAACAATTTATCTTGAGGGATTTTTATGAAATTATGCATCAGTTTCCTAAGTAAAATATGATTTTACTTAGGAGAAAGTTGAAGGTGAATGATTATGATGGTGAATTATCTCAAGTACTTAGGTCTTTTTGATCATTAGGCCGAGGGTCCGGTCCCTCCAGAAGTCAAGGAAATGCCTTGAGCCCCTTTGATCTCCAAATACCTTAGTACTTTGGGGGAAATTAGTAAAACTTTTGAGGGGAAAGTGATGAGGGAAGTTAATGAGTTTGACTTTGCTTGCTGTGATTTTCCAGTGTATTTCCTGCTTTAGTACTTGTGATGAAGTAAATGATCAAAAACATGTAGCAGCATCATTCATCAGATAACACTTTGCAGCACCATCTACCTACCCTATCTACTTAACACTACCATTTTCTCTTCTTTATTAGGGTGCATTTAGACTTGCAAACCCTTTTCAACCTTTTTCTTTTTACATGATAAATCTATCTATTTCTACCCTTATTACATCCAAGGGCTCAGATTAAACTGTTGAGCACCTTTTATTAACTCTACCTATCTACTTATCTGCCAAGATTAAACTTTTTGGTCAGATATTTATTCTCTATTCTACAACATGAAATTGAAAATGAATGAGTCAAGTTTAAACAGTTTGACTCTTCATAAATTGTGGCAAAAGTTTGACAAGCTGCACACAATTTGTTTATTACATCAGAGTAAAAAGTAGTGGCATTTAGACTTGCACACTTTCCTTGGCCTTTGTTTTTGATGGGGTTCATTTCGTTTACTTTTTGGCCATTTTTATTATTTTTACCCTTTGATTTTTCTTTTAGGGTATACCCTCTTTACATTTTTTAAATTTTTTGATTTTTTGGTTTTTCAAGAATATGGAACACCTTTGCTCAAGAAAAAGGTTTGAACATATTCCATAGTTCAATCAAGGCAATCATGAAAAATGACACCTATTGGTATAGGAGACTAACACTGGCTCCACTTGGGGATGGCTTTTCCTTGTGGAAAGTCAAGAACAGCAGGTCAGATGCCTCAACATGTCTTCAAACTGAACTATGTAATCTCCTTCTTCTGGTAGCTTTATTGTACATATGATAGTGAAACTTTTGAAGCTTAGGGCCTTCACTTCGGGCTTCAACTTCAGTAAGTCACCATCCAATCAAAACTGCGTTTCCTAGTTGGAAATCTTGAATTGAATATAGTCCTTTTTCTGCAACCTGAAATCTGATCTGAAACTAAAACAACACACAAAAATTTTCAAACCAACTTAATGAAAAACTAGCTGAAAATTGAAAAACTAAAAAAATGCTCAAAATTCTGAGCTTATTAGCATTTATTTACCTACTCTAATCTACTAAAAATCTTATTAAATCAGGTAATACAAAAATGCCAATGAAGCCAATCAAGTAGTTGTAAAAATAAATGGATAACTTGATTGCTTGTGATCAAAATTGGAAGTATGTTATGATCATGTGCCTTTATAATAAATGATATGATGTGTAAAGGCCACTTTTGATGTATTTTATCCTTATAGAGAAAACATGTTTGCAAATTTGGGCTCAAAAGATTCTCCATATAATCTGATATAGGATCAATAAAAGCATGATGTATGTTATTTACTTCTATGCCTTCAATGACTAATTGTTCAATTGAATTATGAATATTAGTCCATGAACTTATTTCTTCAATCTTGTGTTTGAAAGAATAATCATCTTCAATATGCAAGTCAAAAGATAGTACAATTTCCTCTTGCTTTGGAGAAGGAAGATTTTCAAAGAATTCTTTAGGATTTCGAAAATTGTATGACTGAATTTGAGAATGCAAAAGTTTGATTTCATTTTCATAATTTTCAGAAATTATATCAAGAATCCATTTTTTAACTTGAGGAGAACATTTTCTTGATTTTAAGAGAAGAAAGAAAGCTCTTAGAAAATCCTCATCAAGCTGAAGTTCTAATATCTCATCCCTCAAAATAGCTAGTGATTGTTTTGTGAAATTATCATAATTATCATCATACTGATCATATTTAGGCAAATCTCCAGAATAAGGAATGTCATTAATTATAAACATTGGATCAGCATATTTCTCTTCCAACAATCCCAATATATCTTGATTAGATTGGTTGCATTCTGTTTTAAAATCATTGTTTTGTTCAATAGGAGTGCTATCAAGCAATGGGCCTTTTTGGGAAAGTAGAATAACATGAGCATCAACTTGTTCTTCTGTCCCTTCATGGATAAAAATCTTTGTACATTCATCAACATTAGAAGAAGTAGAAACAATTTCTTCATTATGTAAATATTCTGAGGATGGTTGCATGTTTAGAAGAAAATTGATTTCTTCTTCGGTGAGGGGGGGTGGGAATCTCTGAATTCTTAGATTGAAATGACAATTGTTTTTTCCCTTATCTAAAAGTTGATCATGAGGTTGATTATTTTCTTTAACTCCATTCAAAACATTAAATGAAACATCATTTGTTAATACAGAGGGGTTTTGTGGATCTTGATTTATCTCCTGACTTATTTCATCTTTGTTTAACTCCTCTTGATTATTATGATATTTAACTCGAGAATGAAAGTTTTGGACTTCTTCTAATAAATCTTCAGGAGACCAATTTGCAAAATCTTCATCAATATTTTTAAGGTAATGTATAAGATCTTCAGCTTGATCACAACAATTTTCAGCTAATGATAAAGATGGAAAATCTTCTTTGTAATGCTCATAAAATACCTTATGAAAATCTTTTAGAGAAAACAAACTTGCAAGTTTAAGAGCTTCGTACCATTCCCTTGCTTTTCCTTCTAAGGTTCCCATGAATATCTTCATGAGGCAATCCTCATGCCAATCACCCTTCAATCTTGATGAGTGTATATGAAATTTAATGAGATGTAGTAAAGGATCATCAATATTCTCATCTTGAAACATGGGCAGATTTTCACCCCAATTTACCTTCGGTAGTTTGTGTGGAAATCCGGGTATGTGATCTCTGCTCATGGGAGCATATCTTCGTTTTATTCTTGGATCATCTTGAAAATCAGCCATAATGAAAAGCCACTTTATCTGTACAACCAAGTTAGATCTTTATATAAAATACAATACATATTGAATCTTAACGAGAAAGAACATAATGTCTTGGATTAAGATCCAAGTTGAAAGCCTGATCTTTCCATATTGTTCTTCCAGGTTCATTCCTCCGGTGGAGTCTTGATTGTGAAATGGATTTGGAGTCGCCAGGTGGATGATTTTAACCTTTGTGTGTCTGATCCCTGTCCACCATCATAGATCAGATCTAAACCTGTAAAACAATTCTGAAGAGAAAGTTAGTTCTTCAGGAAACTAAATTTTTGTGAATTTTCAAAACAACTTCTACAAACTCTTCAAGAAATTTAAGATTTTTAATTAAATTTTTCTCAAAGATTTATTAAACTAGAGAGTCTGATTAAACATTTGAAACTAAGGTTCAATGTATAAGCTAAATCAGAGATAGACTGAAGCAGCTTTTATTTAATTTTGCAATTGCAGAGCAAAAGCAATTTCAAAGGCTACCTGGCTGATCTTCAGACTCTGTCCATAGCTTATAAATCAAACAATAGTATCAATAAAATGATTCGGATCCCCAGTATGGTCGCCACTATGTTATCACTCAGGTTTTCCTAGAAGTTGTGTAAGAGGAAAGTATACCCGAGGTAACCACAAACCAACCTTTTAGATGCAGAATCTAGCCAATTTGCATCCAGAGAGGGCTCTCTCTTTATGATTTATCTTTGTTTTTTGAAAGGTTTTAGGCTAGTTATAGTTTCAAAGTTTGTTTTGGGAAAATGGTGGAATCCACAAACTAAGGGCAAGGTTGAGAGCTTTCAGTCCATTGGGCAATGGAGTCAAAGGATGGCTTTACTGGATTTCTATTCTAAGCACGAGATGGTATTACAGGGCAAGATAGCTAGACAGAGAACAATCCTTAAAATTTAAAGTGGATGGGATGATCTTGAAGGGATGAAAGGCAATTAAGAATCTTTCACCATGTTCAAAAGAAAGAAGTGAAATGACTACAAACAAAGAGCAATGAAGAATTCCGTGTTATAGTAATCAAACAATGTTTAAATTAGCGAAGCAGGAGCATTTAAGAATTCATGCTTATAGCTAATTTAGAAGAAAACATTTAAGAACAATCACATTTGAAAACAGAGTACAATTAAGCAAATTCTGTTTTAAACCTTTATGTAAATTATTCGGACATGGATATGATGGTACAAAGTTTGTTTTGGGAAAATGGTGGAATCCACAAACTAAGGGCAAGGTTGAGAGCTTTCAGTCCATTGGGCTATGGAGTCAAAGGATGGCTTTACTGAATTTCTATTCTAAGCACAAGATGGTATTACAGGGCAAGATAGCTAGACAGAGAACAATCCTTAAAATTTAAAGTGGATGGGATGATCTTGAAGGGATGAAAGGCAGCTAAGAATCTTTCACCATGTTCAGAAGAAAGAAGTGAAATGACTACAAACAAAGAGCAATGAAAGATTCTTTATTATAGTAATCAACAATGTTTAAATTAGCAAAGCAGGAGCATTTAAGAATTCATGCTTATAGCTAATTTAGAAGAAAACATTAAGAACAATCACATTTGAAAACAGAGTACAATTAAGCAATTTCTGTTTTAAACCTTTATGTAAATTATTCAGACATGGATATGATGGTATTATAAACTAATATAAAATTTCAAACAAAGGGTAGAAACACTTATTGAACTGTAGTCCAACACATGAATCCTGCAACAAGTCCAGTGCTTCAAATCGTCATCCAGTAAGCCACAAGTAAATTTCTCCAAAAGCTTTTATTTCGAAAATCTCAATGTTACAGCAGAGTAATAGAATCCACCCTCAACACTCTCTTTGAGGGTTTATTTATACAAATTCTAAACTAAAATATCTTGAAACAAATATCAAAATTGGTTCACAAATCTCTCCAACTATTTACATAAATAGAACTTAATTAAAGAAAACTCAAACTAATGCATCTATTTGGCACTATTTTCTATGGATAGGTGATGACAAAGAGGAGAATTAGAATTTGATCCAACTCTTAGTTGATGATGAGGCATCCAAGTCACTAACTGCTTCCTTTCGTTGTGCAATCTGCTCCAACAATTCTGCAAACTTTGGGTCCAATGATATCTTTTTATTTCTAAATCCGTAATAGATATGTAAAAAGTGAAAGATTTTATTGTAGATAAATATGTTTTTGAGATAAACCTCTTTCACTTTCCTAAAATTCCTCTCCAGCTATGCGCAATAGGCTCTGCAAAAAGATGTGTAAAACAGAGTTTTACAGAGTCTGAAAAATAGCCTCTAAAGATGTGCATGTATCTCACAGTCTGAAATCAATGTCAAAAACATGAGATGGGTTTTTGTAGATGGGTCTCTTAGGAACAAAAACCTCCTTCAGTTTTGTAAGATGTATTTCGGATTGGCCACAATATTCTCTGCAAAATGATGACTTGACTGTAATTTTCTGCAAAAAGTGCTTTCCAACTTTGTTTAATATTTCCAAAACCATAATAGCTGTTAGAAAAGTGAGAGAGGTTTTTGTAGATGGTCCTCTTAAGAACATAAAACTCCTTCAGTTTTGTAAAATTCATCTTTGATTGATCACAATAGTTTCTGAAAAACTATGACTAAAATTGCAATTTCTGCAAAAATGTTCCTTCTTGTTATGTTTTTTCATCTTTTTACTTTCTTGCTCTTTTGACTGTTTTACTTTCACTTTAAACAAACTTCAATTTTGGTGAAAGTAATTTCATTTATTTTTACCATTTTACTACTTCTGTAACTTCATTTTTACTGTTTACCTTTGACTGCTCTGTAACTTTGTTTTGACCTTTCACTCTGACTTTTACCTGATACACTTTATCCACTGATACTCTTTGATTTTGATACGCTTTGACTTGGGGATAAAACTGCTTTCTGATTTGGATCATAATTGGCATGATAGCAGTGGATAATTTTTGGGAAAATAAGGACTGAGGGGATGAGATATCTCGGGAAATTGGATTCCCACAACCCTATAAGATCTTGCCCCTTTGAGTATTCGTCTCTGCAGCGACAATAGCTCAATAGGGGACTTTCATCAAAATGCAGGTCTTTAATTTGGAAATCTTCATCTACCAGGGGTAAATAGTCTAATTCACGGTGAGGAGCATTCAAGGGAGTGAAATTTAGAGCTGTGGGGACCTCCATTTTGGTTCTTGTGGATTCAAAATGGAGGTTTTCGTTTTACTTACAGACCGGACGGGATTTCTGGAATGGAGGAAAATGAAACAATTTGCAGGTTTTGGAAGCAAATTCACAGGTTTAAAATCTTCAGGGAGGACTTCAGCGATGATTTTTAACCACTTTTTCAAAGAAAAAACAAAGGAAACTGAGTTTGACTTGCAGTCGGGGCGTAAAATGATAAATACCTGTTTTTAGACGGGAACTCGTTCTTTACCAGGTAATGAGAAATGGCGGGTACGTTCTTCAACATGGGTGTAGCAGAATTTTGGGGCGAAATGGTTAATCACAGCATAAATTTCGAAAATCGCAGCGGGAGCAACGTTCTTCTCAGAATAATGAAAATAACTAAAAAAACACGAAAAAATGGCTTATTCACAAGTTAAAAGGTTTTTTGTTTTTTTCGAGGTGTGACGTCATGGTAGTACGGGATGACGTGTGCAGCGTCAGGCGGTAAGTGGTAAGCGGGAAGTGCCCGCACCACTTTTGGTCGAGGGCGGTATTAATCGCGGGGGGAGCGATTCCACAGAGCAGTTGCCACGTGGAAGTCTGACTTTTCAAAAACCGCCCATCCCCCGCTGGTTAACATGCTGGCAAGGGATGGGCAGCGGGATCAACGCTGGCCGTTGATCTGCGGGAGGCTGATCCAACGGCTGGGGTGATGGGAAGATGGGCGGAGGTTTCATGTGGGCCCCGTCGTACTTTTAAACACTTTTAAATGTTTTTAATCGCTCCGGGGGCTTTTTAACTGGCGGAAATAGTTATTAATTAGTCCAGGCGACTTAATTAATCTTGTATGAAAAAGAAAGGGGTTGCGGCGGAGTTGGCTAGGTGGAATGCCACGTGGACGGACCACGGTGGCGCAAGACTTTCGTAAAGTTTTATTGATATGTTTTGGTATTAAACATACATATTGTATGTCTAAAGTTTTTTTTATATATATTTTTATTATATGATGAATGAATTAATACAATTTATTCATCATAGGGGCGGGATTTATGTATAATGCTATAGTTTTAACCAAAGGGCTTATAAAGCGGGGTGTTTATTTTTAATGTGCGGGGATATAAAATACTTTGGTTAAACTTTATAATAGGGGGGTTTTTTGGGATATTTATAAAAAAGGGAGTTATATACTTAGGAAAGGGTATTTCACTAGGGATTTAATATAATAGAGTTAAATGTTAATATGGCAGAGGACAAGGAAACTCAAAATATTTTTACATATCTAAGAAAGTGATCACTTGTGAAGTAAATTGCAATATCTTATCTTCAACACTTAAACTTAGAATAGCAAGCCATCTTGAGGGATTTTTATGGAATTTTGCATGAGTTTCCTAGGTAAAATAGGATTTTACTTAGGACCAAGTTAAAAATGGAAGATTATAATGATGGATTATCACAAGTACTTAGGTCTTTTTTAATCATTAGGCCGAGGGTCCGGTCCCTCCAGAAGTCAAGGAAATGCCTTGAGCCCCTTTGATCTCCAAATACCTTAGTCCTTTGGGGGAAATTAGTAAAACTTTTGAGGGGAAAGTGATAAGGGAAGTTAATGAATTTGACTTTTGCTTGATGTGATTTTCCAGTGTATTTCATGCTTTAGTACTTGTGATGAAAGTAAATGATCAAAAACATGTAGCAGCATCATTCATCAGATAACACTTTGCAGCACCATCTACATACCCTATCTACTTGACACTACCATTTTCTCTTCTTTATTAGGGTGCATTTAGACTTGCAAACCCTTATCAATCTTTTCTTTTTACATGATAAATCTATCTATTTCTACCCTTATTACATCCAAGGGCTCAGATTAAACTATTGAGCACCTCTTATTAACTCTACCTATCTACTTATCTGCCAAGATTAAACTGTTTGGTCAGATATTTATTCTCTAATCTACAACATGAAATTGAAATATGAGTAAGCCAAGTTTAAACAGTTTGACTTATTCATGAATTGTGGCAAAGGTTTGACAAGCTGCACACAATTTCTTTATTACAAAAAATGAAATAGTAGTGGCATTTGGATTTGCACACTTTCCTTGGTCTATTTTTTGCTTGGGGTTCATTTCTTCCTCTTTTTTTTGACCATTTTATTCTTTTTACCCTTTGATCTTTCTTTTAGGGTATACCCTCTTTACATTTTTTAAATTTTTTTATTTTTTGGTTTTTCAAGAATATGGAACACCTTTGCTCAAGAAAGAAGGTTTGAACATATTCCATAATTCAATCAAGACAATCATGAAAGATGAAACCTATTGGTATAGGAGGCTAACATAAAACCACCTTTACCACCAGAAGTTACTCTTGGCCAACGAAGGAGAAAACACTCTATCGAATCAAGTACTATTCATACCTCTGGTGAAGCATAATCTTCCCATATACCAGAGTTAGCTCAAGTTGTTCCTATACATCCCGGTTCGTCTACTGTTGTTGAGACGGAGTCCTCACAGCTACCTGTGATCACGATCCATCCAATCAGTGAGACCATACCTCTTGGACCTGATGTTGTTCAACCAGAGGTTAATCCAGATCTTGTCTCTTATTTGCCAGAACATCTGAATCCCGAAGTTGAACAGCTGGAAGTTGGTCCTCCATTGGTCATCCCACAAATTTTTGTAGCCATTGAGTCTCCCATATCACACAGTCAACCACCTGAAATATACTTTGGGCCTGACAGTGAAATACTTCCACCAGGTTTAATTTTGATTGAAGAAATCCCACAAGACGAGAAACCTTTAGCTCCAACCCATTTTGGGGAGGACCTTTACTTGCACGAGTCTTTTCCTCAATCATCACCATCTACTTTTGTTGATCCTGTTTCTATTCAAACTTTCTTCAATCTAAAAGGTTATCCATTTGTTCAAGTAACCATGCCTGAACCAACATCTTTGGTTGGGCCATCTATTCCAATTACGTCAGCACCTGCCCTCAGTACCCTGTCGATGTTTACAACTTCACCAGAGTCATATTTTCATGGTTGCCCTATGGTCCCATCAGGTTATAAATATTTATCTGGAATTTTCTCTGGTGAATATTCAAACCCATGGACTTTACCAATGTCATCATCTGGTATTATAACTAGTAAACCTATAGTGAGTACTAAACAACTTGATTCTTTGTACACATCATCAGGGCAATATCAAGCTGGTCCTTTTGGGTCTATTCCTTTGAGTACCATATCAACTAGAATCTCACCATTTGAAGAGTAATACTTTCTGTCTTATTATCCTCCTCATGATGGGGGGAAACCTTTGGTCACCCAATGTTACAGTACTCCATCACTTTTTGGTCAACCTAATTTCAAAATTAATGTTTATCAATGGCATCCCACTCTGCCTATCCAATCACAAATGGTTGTATGCTCGTATCAACCAGTTCAACCCGTTACACCCACATCATTTCCACTTGTTAATACATCATTACCCTTGTTACATAATCAAAAATATTTTACAATAACCTTATCAAGCGGGTCCTTCAACTCAATACCCTCAAATATTGGGTCTACAGACTCCCAATCCTTCAATTAATTTACAACAACCTGTATCTAGAATCATTTATTCACAAGCTCATTTACCATTTTATGGGATGTTACAGCCAGAACCTAGTTATACTTATCAACTGAATCCAAATTATTATAATTTGGGTTACAACATTGGTGGACAGACCCCTTGGCAGCCTCAGGCAAAAATACCTCAAATTTCATTTCAACAAGTATCATATCCAGGTTTTGGTCAACAGAATCCTCAATCATTTTCTTTTCAAAACAACCCCTATCTGTGTTACCAACAACAGATTCCTTATGCTAGTGCTCAAAGGCCTGTTGCTCAAGCAATTCCATCTTACCCTAGCTATGCTCAGCATGACCTTAATAGACAGTTGCCCTTTGTTGCAACTTTAGAGTTACCTTATTTAAATTAGTTAACTAATGATCCAATCAACTATGCTCCTTCGTGGTCGGTGATACCTCACAAATTACCCTCAGATATTCCTAAGTTCATTGGAAACCCTGGAGAAGTCTTATCGACTCATGTCATGACTTATCATTTATGGTGTTCATAAAACTCCCTGAATGGTGATTCTGTTCGAATATGTCTTTTCCAGCGTACGCTCATAGGTCCGGCTGCAAAATGGCATATTGAGTTACCTAGATATTTTTTTGATAATTGCACTGCCCTAGCTATAGTATTTTTGACTCACTTCCAGTTACCCACCCGATATGAAACTGGAACGGAACTCTTGACCTTTAAAATGTACTAATGCTACTCACATTTCCAGTCATATTCATGAGTGGCGTCGTCATTGTAGAATGGTTAAGACATTTGTTCTGGATCAGCTCCTTGCTAAGTGGTTCATTAAGTAACTGTTGCCATCTATAACTAAGGATGTCACTAAGGGTGGCATCATCATAGAAGAGAAAGTTATCCCTGAAGCCCAATATTTAGACTTGATTTATACTCAGTCTGGCACGCTTTATGAAAAAATTCCTAACGTCCCGAGATCTCATTTTACTGTTCCTCCTCAATTAAAGGACTCTCATGCTAGAGACAGCTTGATTGGAACTCCAAACACACATCATACTACTACATATGATCCTGCACTTTCTTTCGAAATTAATGCCATGTCATTTGATAAGGGAAAAAGTGACAAGCAACCCAGAAGTAAGAAAAAAGGGAATTCTTAGAAAAAGAAAACTTGTAACATGTAGGAAATATCATATGATCAATCATATGGACCTATGAAACCTCGTTATCCATGCATAATCTGTAATGAGGGACAATTTTTTCGGGATTTTCCTCACCACGCTGAAGTCTCAAAGATCATTAAGAATTCTAATGCGTCAGTTGTCTTGACAGATCTGTTTCCAAATCTGGACACACATTTGGTTGCTACTGATCCAGCTTCTAGTTCCCAAGTACTTATGTTATCTGTCAAAAAACATTCAACAAATATTTTGGTGTCAATGCGTAATAAATATTATGGTATTCAGGCCAATGATCAACCTACTACCTCGACTACTAATCCGTCTATGGAATCAATACCACCTACTACTATTCCTAAATTGACGATTAAACCACCAAAAGGAGTAATTCATAAATTGACATATAATCCTCAAGCAAGAGATGCTCAAAATTATAATATAGTTGAACATTTGGATCAATCCCGTTCAGCTATGTTTTCTCTTGAGGTATTACAAAATTTTCCCTCCCAAAAATAAGCTTTATTGTCGCCTTTTGGTGGAATTGATCCGAATGATTCTAATCTTGTCGTCTTTAATCATACAGGCTATGTACCAAAACTACTAGTAGAATTGGCATTCTCCATACAATTAAATTCTCTCAATCACCTTGTTCATCATACTGTTATTGATGAGGGAGAATCTACATGTATTATGTCTCTAAATTGTTGGAAGTCACTTGGCTCGCCGCGCTTATCACAATCATCAACGACATTGAAGGCTTTCGATGGCCGTACACATAAGCCTTATGGTATTATTAATAACCTGTATGTTGAACTAGGGGGAAAAATAGTGAATGTTGATTTCGAGGTTGTTGACAGACCCCTTGACTATAATATTCTACTTGGAAGGCCATGGGTATATGAAATTACTGCAATTGTTTCTACTTATTTTAGAATGATTTCCTTTCCATATAAAGGTAATATCACAGTCATTAATCATCTATCCTTATTTTCCTCTACTTCGAAGGTAACTGGAAGTGCTCTGTTCATTCATGCACCCCAACTAGAACTTTAGAACATTGGTGTAGGACTCTTAAAGGATTCCACTCTCATGGGAACCTTTGCATTAGCTCCACTAGTGATGTCGGCAGAAATTACAAGTATAGAGACCTTCTACATTATCTCTTCCACTCCATATGACTTAAGGGAGAGTACGGATGAATCTAAATTTTTTATGTTGGATGAGTTTCTACCACCCAGCCCTATTGAGTTGGCATAGCAATCAATCTATCTGGCTTGGGCGGCGAATCTGAAATCAGTGTCTCCGGTTGTTTGGGTTGATCGTTCCTTAGAATTTGGTACTCCATCTGATCCATTTTCCTCAATTTTATTAACAAGTGAGAATATTTTCGAAGCCATGATGTCAAAAAGAGAACCATGGGAAGATTATTATCATCATTTCCATCTTTATGATTATGAAGAAAATCATCTTAGTGAACTATATCACCCATCAATCAAAAATTCCTTTTCAAATTCTTTACCTATTAATGAAATTGATTCTGAGGGAAATCTGTCAGATATTGAAGAAACCATTTCTATCGATATTTCGACTAAACCTGGTGTTGTAGAAAATATTCATGTCGGTGTCTCTTGTTCTCCATTAGAACTTGAATCTTATCGTTCTCTATTTTGTGAATTTCGTGATGTGCTTGCTTGGTCTTACAAGGAAATGCCAGACATAGATACTAGTATTATTGAACACACTAATAATATCTATCCTAATGTCAAACCAGTGCGTCAACGAATTTGTCTTGTTCACCCAAGGAAAGCCGCTGCCATCAAAGCAAAAGTTGAAAAACTTTTGCGTGTTGGTTTCATTTACCCTGTTCCGCTAACTGAGTGGGTTTCCAATATAATTATTGTCATGAAAAAACAAGGAACCATTAGATTTTGTGTCAATTATTGGGATGTCAACATTGCTTGTCCAAAAGACAACTATCCTACTCCCTTTATCGACCAGATTATTAACGATTGTGCTTGATGTGAAATATTTTCTTTCATGGATGGATTTTCCGGCTACAATCAAATAAATATCCGCCCAGAGGATCAACATAAGACAAAATTCATTTGTCCCTAGGGCACATTTGTTTATAGGAAACTACCGCTTGGTTTAAAGAACACTGGGGAAACTTTTCAGAGATCAATGGATTATGCTTTCAATGACATCAAGCACATTGTTAAACCTTATGTAGATGATTTACTAACGCATTCACGAAATTGGACTGATCACTCGATGCATTTGAGATCCATCTTATTACGCTGTCAACACTACAAAATATGCCTCAATCCACATAAATGTGTGTTTTGTGTTGGTTCTGGTCATTTTCTTGGATTCGTATTCTCAAAAGAAGGAATTTGAATCGACCCATTGAAGGTTTAGGCCATTCTTGATTTTCCTGCACCATCAAATTTACTTCAGATACAGAAAATTCAAGGAAAGGCTAACTTCCTAAGAAGGTTCATTACAAACTACGTCAAAATATCTAAAGGATTTACTCAAATCTTGAAAAAGGGGGTTCCCTTCCATTGGGACCAAGTTGCACAAGCCTCTTTTGGTTTTTTCAACGATACTCTTATCCGAGCATCATTAATGTATCCCGCTAATTATCAAAATGATTATTTCTTATATATTTTCATAGTTGAAATGACCATTGCTATGGTTTTGGTCCAAGTATAAGATGGAATTGAACATAGAATCTATTATTTGAGTTGTAATCTCAATGATAAGGAAGTTAAGTATTCATACGTAGAAAATATTTCCTTGGCAGTTGTTCAAGCTGTCTAAAGGTTTCGCCACTATATCCTACCCTGAAAGACCACTGTCATTTCATATTGCAACCCCATGACTTTTATATTAACACGTCAATTGCTGGGGGGGAAATATTCAAAGTGGATTGTCATTTTCTAGGAATTTGATTTGGAATTCATCAAATCCAAGTCAAAGAAGTATTTAGTTTTGGCTGAGCTTCTCTGTGACCTTCCCTCTGATAGTAATGCAACTACGTTGGAACCATCAATTCCTGACGAGTCTCTGTTTCTGATCAGATCATCTAATCCTTGGTATGGATTTTTCATCATTTATCTCCAAACTCAAACTTTTCAACCTGATACCTCTCGCTCTGAACAACGATATATTCAATACCAAGCCAAATATTATCTGATCTTCGGCGATACACTTTATTGTTGTGGTGTCGATACCATTTTAAGGAGGTGCCTCACTCATGAGGAGGACAAAAAGGTTTTAAATTATTGTCATGCTAGGGCTTGTGGTGGACATTTATTTGGATATGCTACCACATAGAAGATACTCTACGCTGGTTACTTTTTGCCAACAATATTTTGTGACTGCATCCTCGCAGTCAAAAGTTGTCATGCGTGTCAGATTTTTTATCATAAAATCCACAAACCACTAGTGCCAATGCATCATGTTTTCTCTGTGGGACCATTTTCGAAATGGGGTATTGACTTCATGACATGTAACCCTCATTCGTTCGAGGGGCATGGTTATATTATTGTCACAGTCAACTAATTTACCAAATGGGCCGAAGTGATACCTACATTTAACAACATAGGACGGAAAAATACATTATTTTTCTTTAATCATGTCATTTCATGGTTTGGGGTCTCACAGGCTATATTTAAAGATCATGGGAATCATTTTCGCAACCACATGATGACTGAATTAACTGCCAAGTTAGGATTGTCACATGATAATTATACTCCTTATTATCCAGAATTAAATGGACAAGTTGAGGCTATCAACAAGATTCCTAAACGTATGCTACAAAGAATGATAGGATTTCGTAAAATAAACTGGCATTTGATCCTATACTCAGCCTTGTGGGCGTACCGAACCTCAATGAGAAATGCAACCGGATTTACACCCGTTCAATTGGCGTATGGTCTGGAAGCTATCTTGCCAATCCAATGTGAAATACCATCGTTAAAACTCGCAATCGAATTGTTACCTAACAACTCAAAAGAATAAGAACATCTTTTTAACCTCATCCATCTTGATGAAACGCATCGTGAAGCCCAATTGGCCAACGAAGCACATAAGATATGTATAAAGGCACAATACGACAAAAATGTCCAGCCTCGCATTTTCTCATAGGGTGACTTGGTCCTTCTTTATGATCAAGAAGCTGATGTAATAGGTACAGGGAAATTTGAGCCATTATGGCATAGCCCCTATATTGTTAAAAGAGTTCTTGCTAAGGGTGCTTATGAGTTAGTTGATTATGATGGAATTATGTTGGCGCAACCTAGAAATGGGTTGTATCTGAAATGTTACTATGCTTAATCATGAGTGTAGTGATTTTTTGTATTATAATGTCTATATATGTTGTTGATTTGCATTCACTATCTTAGTTTGTTTTTAGATTTTTCTTGACGTTAGTAATCAGATTTACATTTCATCGCAGATGTCTGAATCTTTAGAACCATTTGTTGGATGTGCTGATGGTGCTAGTCGTAGTACGCATAATATATCCTCTGCGGTGTAGGCCTTTTTCACTTTGAATGGAGAGTTAGTGAGTTTTCAAGGGATTTGTATCGGTAGATTGACAAACAATATCGTTGAGTATAGCACGTTGATTGAACTTCTCTTTTATGAAATTTCATTTGGTATTAACCACATTATCATAATGTTAGACTCACAACTTGTGGTATTACAACTTACTAGTGTTTATACTTTTGGAAATTCAACACTTCATAGATTGTTCCTAAGATTTAGACTTTTGGAGAGACACTTTGATTTTATTCAATATCAACACATTTCCAGAAATTTGAACACATTGACTAATTCTTTACCTAATCAAGTTTTAGACAGACATTTGCAACACATGTAAATAAAACATTCACATCATTGAATAGGATTACACAATAAACATAAGAAAAACACTGAAATCAAATAGATAGATAGTTATAGGTTTTTTTTTTAAAATTGTGCCCAAGACACATTGGTCACCTGACCTCAAAATGTATGCAAAATGTCAAAATTAAACTAGTGGTGTTCGTGGTGACATGCTATAGATCTAGCTATCTTACGTAGTAATCGCATCCAACGGTTAGGAACACCTATAGTGTGACGTTGCAGTCGCATGGGTAACTCTTTGATTCGGCAATCTAGAATACCAAAGGTTAACCCCTCTATGTATTATCGAAGCTCAGCTAGAGTCCCAACCATATCAATATCCTGAAGGACTGCTCTCCTGATAGTCCTCTTTGTTGGCTCACAGTGCTACACACTCCAGTTCCTCCATCGGTTGAACTCGACCAACATCTGCATTACATCAAACATTTAGTTTAGTCTTGAGAAAACATAAAAAATACAAAAGTATTGTATAAACCTTAGGAAAATAAAAAACATGGTAAAAATATTATTACCCATTGCACCCCACTGAGAACCTTCTGGTAAAACTAGATTTGGATCTCCTTGGAAATTAATGCCTGCGTATGCATACTCATCAATGGTGACAATATATCACTAGAACCAGGTAAAGAATGCAGTGGAGAACACAATGGTCGATTGGCATGCATGCCTACCCATTAGTTCTACCCATCTATGCATTCGTGTATCTCTAAGATTAGACACATCCAATGTCACATGTTGTGGTTGCATCAGTGCAATCCGTTCTAAGGTGAATGACATGAGGATCAAACCATAACTAAAGTTCTTCTTCCTTCCTCCATTTTCTTTGTTCAGTTGTTCCTTTATCTGAGAAAGTACAACTTCAAACCAGTTGAAGACTGTTGGTTCAATACACTCTAGCGTGTATTACATATACGATCTATTCGCTACATGTAGTGTAACGGTGCCAGCAAGTTTTGTAATCATGAAAAGGATAGTTCTCAAAGGAAAATCTCTAACATCTCGAATGTTTATGTTTCCATCTTTTCTTGGCTCTGCCCCTAGATAACAATGTGGTAAAACACAATCTCTCATAGTCTCTCCTCCAACAATAGACCTTGAGAGAAAAATAGGCAAGCCTCTCCTCGACAAACCTGTAAGAAAGTATAAATACTGAACTGTTATAGGAACCACTTGGTTCTTAATATGAAATGCCTCGATAGCTAGATCCCATGCTTGAACTAAGAACTCCAAGAGTTCTATTTGTTGCCTCATCCCTGATAACTGGAAGTACTTTAACAGTCCACAATATCTTAGGGATCTTACTATGCCTAGATCATTTAAGTCAATTATAATCCAATGAAAACCTAAAATACAACCATAAGAACCATTAGATTCCATTCAATGCAAAAAATTGGGAAAATTTTAGGCAGAATTCAAAAAACAAAAATGTAGATTGTGCCCAACACAGGCTCTAGCAAGAGATAGTGCGTTGTGTATGCAGGTAGTGTTGATTAGTAGTTGTCATTGATGTCAACCCAAGCAGCACCAGGGGCTACCCCAATATTGCATGGGAATTTTGAACTACCAAATTACTATATTCTGGGTCAAGAATACTTTGATTGTTTCTTCTTGTCGAGATGTTTCCGTTGATATATGGCACGCCATGTAATTCTTCACGGTTTGAGATATTTTCATGTTTGAAGTTTGTAACCCCAGTTAGTGAGCTAAAACCCCATGGGGTTGTCACATGGGTCATTGAAAAGTCATAATTAATTTTTTTTTAAGCTCCTAAAATCCCTCCCACGTTCACTTGTTGAAGCCCCTCTCAACCTAATCATTTATATAAATTGTGATCCTCATATCCTCCTTATGCAAGGGATTTTGCCATCTCAAACAGGTCATCATGGAATTTTCACTCTAAATTTTTTTATACGAAAGTTCAGAAGCTGAAATTTTTATGAGGTGAAGCCGAAATCCTGAGGAAGCTCCTTGGAAAATTTCAGATCAAGGTGCCCAATATTTTAGAGATATGATCTGTGGAAGTCAGTGTTTTATCTCAAAGAAGTGACCTTGGGAAAATCGTCATAAGTCTCTCTCTGAGTATTGGCTTGGAATTATGTAAAAAGTGGAAGATAGGGCACAAAATTTAGTTTTGGCTCTATCAATTTTAGAGCCGAATGAAGAAACAATGACATTTATCATGCCGTACAAGTTTTCTATACTGAAATAGTCCATAATTAGGGCATTGTGAGAGATTGGCCATAACTCTCCCTTGAAGAATCCAAATTGGGTTGGACCTATGGCATTGGATAGAAGACTCAAAGGAATAATGCCGGACCTAAAATCACATATTGGGGATCTAAAATAATAGATATACACCAAATTCAATATCAAGCTCCTAGAAGGCGAGAAAAATCTAGATCATGTGTTGTCAAGGGCTGCAAAGGACCAGAATTTCTAGGGAAACAAAGAAAATCAAGGTGGAAAGGAGGGTAGGATGACAAGAGTAGCAACCAAGGTGTATAACAACAACAATAAGTTCATCACATGAAGTCTTCAAGTGGGTAGCACTGCATATAGTCATTGTAAATACATTACTGTAAAAATTTTACTAGTGTCTATCTGACAAGAGTTGAAGAGGTAGTGTCGAGAGATCTAGGATCATCATTAGGTGATTGTGTCATAGTTGGGGTTATGGTCTAGCATGCCTTATTCTTCTACATCAGTCTATATCATTGTAAAGTGGACTATTTTCCCTGGTATGGGAGTCCATTCTTCTTTTATTCTTCTATAGGGTGGTAGGGTGGTGCTAGGGCGAGTTGTAGCTCATTGGGTGTTGGGGTATCCGTTTTGTTGACTACTAAAGCATCTCAGGCATTGGAGCATCCATCCAGTGGGAGTTGCAGAAGAATGCTTTTCTAGATTCTAGGAAGTTGGAGCTTTATTTTCAATTGGAGTTTTATATTAAATGATTATTAGAAAAGAATTAGGTGGTTTTTGTCTCGGAGTGGGTTTCCACCTTAAAAAATATGTGCATTTGCATTCCTTTTGTTTACCACTCTCATTGTACAAACACTGAGAATATTTGAATATTAACTAATGCTCTAATTGAAAGGAATATTGATTCACCCCCCCCCCCCCCTCTCAGTATTTCCAACAATTGGTATCGGAACCAAGTTCCTTCAATAGTAGTTTAACAGTTGGAAGGAGGTCATGGAGCATACCAAGAATGGTGTACCTCTATTCAATGAAAATAATTATGCACTTTGGAAAGGAAGAATGGAGGTATATCTCTTGGCACAAGGTAATGAAGTGTGGGACACTATTCAAAATTTATTTACATCAATCGTGGATGAACAAGGTAAGAAGAATTTGGTAAATGATGCAAAAGAAAAGAATACTATTATCAGTGGACTTATTGAATCTTCTTATCATAAGGTGTTTGGTTGTAAAACCATTAAAAATGTATGGGACAAGCTTGAGAATATATATGCAGGTGACTCAAATGTCAAAGAAGCAAAGCTTCAAATCTATAGAGAAAAATTTGAGCAACTCGGAATGAAAGAAGATCGCCACATTCCTACATACTTCCAATACGTTGATGAAATAACCAATACTCTGGAAGGATTGGGAGAGCCTGTTGAAGAGAATACTATTATACGAAAGATTATTAGAATGTTACCAGGGAGATTCAACCCAAAGGTATTAGTCTTATAATACAGTGTAAATCTAGACAAACTCAGCAAAGAGGAATTACATGGAGTTCTCATAGCATATGAAATGAGACTTGATGAAGAAGAGGGTACTTCACATATAGAAACTACATTCGTTGCATCTAAGAAAACCAATAAGGACAAACAACCTTCAATTGCAAAGGCATGCACCTGCAAGTGTGAAGAAAAGGTAGATGACGAAGAAGGTATTTCAGATGAAGAATATGCTTACTTTACGAGAAAATTAAAAATTGGTAAGGGAAAATTCAAAGGTAAACTTCCATTGATATGTTTCGGCTGTGGTGAGGTTGGGAATTTCACAGCAAAATGTCTGAACAAAAGTGATGGAAACTCGAAAAGAAAGAAATGCTTTAAGAAATTCAAAAAGAAAAGATCCAAAAGGAACTTTCTCTCTAAAGAAGGTAGCTCATCATCCGATGAAGATAATGACAGCGAAGAAGAAGCCAATGAGAGAGTATTGTTTATGGCCAAGCACAATAAAAAAGAGGTATCAAACAACGAAGAATAAGGATTGACCATAGAAGAATTTTCCAAGGAAGCATTCAAGCTTACAAAAGAGCTCAAGGCAGAGAAGATTCGTTCCAATAATCTTGAAGAACAAGTTCAAGGTCTCAAAATTGAAGTTGAAAAACAAAAATGTATTGAAGAGTCACTTCAAAAGAAGTTGGAAGAAAGCAAGCAAGAAAGGGAAGCATTAGAAGCCAAAGTAGTCTCGCTGCATAAGGAAGTGAAGAAGGGAAAAAATGTCCAAAACTATGCTAATAGCTCAAGGTCATTGGAAGAAATCATCAACAATGAATGATCTTACAACGAGAGAACTAGCCTCGGTTACAAAGAAGAAGAAGCAGGACCTTCTACAACAAAATACAATGAACCTATGAGATCTGACATCCATGTAGACTTCATTGGACAAGATTCGCAAGAACATCCTTGGAAGACGATTCCTCGACGAAGATTTCCATCTAGGTACCAACATATTTTTCATGGCTATTGTTATTCATGTGGAAAATTTGGTCATAAAGCTGTAGAATGTCGCACGTACCCTAGGAACCAATACAATTCCAGGAGATCCTTAAAATGTGAACCTCCTAGGGCTCAACGAATCATCAATAGATTTTAACATTTTAGAAATAATATGGAATGTTACAAATGTTAGAACTTTGGCCACATAGCGAGAGACTGCAGACTTGAAAATCCTCTAGAAGAATCTTTGAAGCCACAAAATGAATAAACATGGAAGAAGATGAAGACTAATAATTGTGCTCTTACTCTCAAGGCTCAAAACAAATCAGATGTGTGGTATGTTGACAACGGTTGCTCAACGCATATGAATAGAGATGGAAGGAAATTTGTATGTCTAAAAGAGAATAAGTATGGAACTATATCCCTTGGAAATGATGGATCTTTAAATGTTATAGGATCAGGTATCGTCACTCTCGGAAGAAAATATGTTATAGCGAAGAATATTCTATTGGTTGAAAACATGAATCACAATCTGCTCAGTGTTGGATAAATGTGTGATCAATGCCACACAATGCTATTCAACTCCACAAAATGTGAAATCAAGAAAGGTAGATGTTGTAGCACAATTTTACTCAGTAAAAAGTCGGGTGAAGCTCTGGGAAATTTAAGGTTGCTGAGGAACAATTATCAAAGTGGAACAAGCTCATTAAAAAAAAAGATATGGGAAAGCTTTTGACTTTTCAACAGCATTGAAGCTTTCCCTGATTTAGCATTTAAAGTCATTGTACGTTTACGACGTTCCCATGAAAGAACCAACATTGATAGATTTCAGCCTCAAGTGAAGCAACTCATAGATCAGGTTGAATGCACTGTTGCATATGTGAATAAAAAACGAGAGGACATATCATTCTCTCCCAAGGATGATGCGGCTGTATCCTCATTTCTTCAGGCTGAGAAAGTATCTTGAATGAGTCCCCTCTCGAAATATTACCGAAGTCTTCAACAAAAAGCAGAACAAAAGAAGACTAGTCTTCAAAACTCCAGCATGCTTGTTCAGGAGGTGAAAAGCAAAAGCATGATAAATGATACAGCCGTATCTCATGAGGGCTATGGTAGTGGCGTAAGAGAGGGGCAGGTAGTCTTTAACATGAATTTGTCACTTGAGAAATCAAATGGAGATGCTGCTTCTAAATTAAAAAAGCAAGAAAAGTCCCACACAGTCACCATTGCTGCGTTTGAATCAAATGATATTGTTGAACCTCGATGCTCTTCTTAAGAAGAAAACAATGATGATTTAGATAATAGTGAACAAAATGCTACAGGGCCTATGATGTTATTCGATCCTTTTGGAAAAAATGCTGGAAAGAGTGAAAGACTACATTGCTAACGGGTGTTGATAGAGCTTTTCCTTATGTTTCAACTAATAAAGTTGATGTTATCATAGAGAAGGAAACATGCATGCTTTTTTTTAATTGGTGCATTCCAAGAGTTTCAAAATTGGGGCGTAAGCATTGATGTTGGTATATCAACTTCTAGCTAAAAACCAAACTATCAGTGATCACTTCTATCATGCTCTTTATTCAACGCTTTTAACTCCTGCTCTCATGAAGTCGTCAAAGACAGAGATGCTTCTGGGGCTTATGTTCAAGGCGTTGAAGTCTAATATAAACTCAAAGCATGTTGCTACATTTTCAAAATGGTTGATGCAGTGCTTAAGCCTGAGGATGATGATGATGATATTAAACATTTTGTGGATGTTATGGAAGAAGGTGACCGAATGACAAAAAATGACCTCAAAGCCACTTCACATAGCTTTGTCAATTCGGAGCCAGTTTCCAGTATTACGAAGGTAGAAAATGCTGATAGAAGCAATTCTGAGTTGGATGAAGGAGAAATTCCCGACCATTCTTCTGATTTTGGAGATAACAGTACAGAAGATGATGAGGACTTGTTTGGGAATGTTAGGAATAATAGTGGACAGCCTAGGGCTATCAAGGAGGGATCAAATTTTTCAGAAGGAATATTAAATACAAATTATGATAAACTGGGAAAAAGTAATGCCTGGCCTAAATCTCGCTGCTATGACCCTCGGATACGTGAACCTACTTATAGCAATGCAGATCGTGCTTCTTGGTGGGAACTGACAGCTTTCGCATCTCATGTACACCCATCAGTAGCAACAATGGCTCGAACTCTTCTTTAGGAACCAATATTGTATATAGGATGCGCATGAAATTCTGGCCAAAACAACGAACGCATATAATATGACAGTTAAATCAACGACGCAGATCATTTGGCTTGGATCCGATGGTGTAGCGGTAGTACAAGTTAAACGGAGTTTATGGGAGATGGCACCCCCGCAAGTGGTTTAGTTGAAACTATTATTTACAAAATCGACGGCTGTGATGCATTACAGCATCACCTAGTCCATTTTCGGGAAACCGCTATCATTGCTCCTGCAGGCAGTTTTGGGTTTTCAAAAACAATGGGTGGTTGTGTCGCCAATGCATATGGGTGTAGTAGCGGGACCCAAAATGCATTATTCACCATTTTAAAAAAAACTTTCAATTCTATTTTTGGGTTTTATATTATATATATATATATATATATAATATTAAAACAAGATTTTTGTAATTTTAATTAATGCCAAAATTTTCAAGAATCAGTTTTATAACTAATCATAACAGTTAGGAAGTTACATTAGAGGGCAGACATAAAAGCAGAGGGCAAAGGAGGAGCAGGGGTTCCAGTTTTTTAGATCTCGGGAGAGATCTTTGTACTCAAATTTCAAGTGATTTATGAAAGAAAAGAAAGCTCCTAGTATTTGTTGATGTTGATACGTCTTCTAGTTTACATAATGTATTTGCATTCCTTGAATAAAATGAAGTATCGAAGCAGCAGGTCTCTTTTTATGTGTGTAAACATGAGTCAAAACCCTTAATAGGCGCTCCTTCATTTTAACTATTCTTTTCTTTTAATTCTTCTAAAGTCTGAGATGATAGATTCTGTACAGCAGCATATTGTTTTGGGCCTTTTCCTTTCATTCTTCTTCTGAACATGTCATTCTATATCAGCAAATAATAGCATTGTGGGACGTTTATAGCATTTGATTTTGAAGATTCAATGATTGAACTCTGGAGGTGATTAAACATGGACAAATATTTCTGTGACATAATTATAAGAATGTCTTTAGCACGGATTCCTTTTCACAGCAAGGAATTGTTTCTCAACATACAACATTAATTGGTGCCATTATCGGGGATCGAAGAAGATAAGTTCTTTTCCCTGGGTTTTCTTTCTACTTCCTCTGGTTGTTCAGTGAGGAGGAAGTTTTTGGCTGTGTTTTCTGTTTACAGAATTCTCATTTTCAAAAAGCCAACCGTGAGGTCAAATACCTTGCAGTAGAAGCTTTCATAATCCTTTCTTTTTGATGGTGAACAAGATTCAGATTTGAAGATTGGTTGTTTATTATTCACCTGGCGACTCCACTGGTGAAGGTTTCATTAGATGAAGAATTTTCCTGGCAAGAAGATGAGAAAGTATCATGGAAAAAACATGTTTCAGAATTTCCGTTTTTTAAAGGAGGTTCTATTTTTTACTGTCAGTTTAGTGGTTTATTTTCCCTTTTATCTTAAAAGGATTGTTTCCTGCTTTATTTTCTCAGAATATTATAAGGCCCAAAATTTAAATTTATTATTGGAAACAGATGATTTTGCGTCAGCTTGTATTATAAATCTTGACACAAATGTATCTCCTAAACATGAAAGGAGGGATGATTGTTGTATTACAATCCCGAAAGATAATCAGTCACAGTCTGGGCATAAAGGTAATGATTCATCATCTTTGGATGATAATATTTTTCCTCATAAGAAATTGACTGCTTTTCAGTTCAAAAACAGAGAAATTTTTAAACCCCTGAAGCTACCTGCTATTCTCCATCAATATCCTTCAAAAGGATTCAAGTCCTTTCCAAGTTTCTCCAGGAAGGAGAAGGACATTTCAGCTAAATCACATGTCTTGGAATTTGAATACTTTTTGGAAAAATTTCAAATTATTTACGAAGACGTAGCTTTAAGAATGTTTTGTCATTCTTTAAAACAGGATGCTCATCAATGGTTTCAGTGTTTGGAAGCAAATTCAATTAATTCCTGGCAAGATCTTCAAGATGTATTTCTTACATATTGGGGCGAGAATAATTCATATGAAGAGCACCTTTTGGAATTGTATTCAATCCGAAGGCAAAGCAATGAATCAATTTCTGAATTTAATAGGAGGTTTCAAAAAATTTATTTCAGCATGCCAGAAGAAATTCGACCTCCAGAAGCAGCAGCTATGGTCTATTATTTGAAATCTCTTTCTATTGCCTTGGATTTTTATCTCAAAGACAGAAAACCTAGTACTTTGAAGCTGATGTTTCTCCATGCGCAAGAAATCGAAGATAATGCATGGGCTTCTAGAAATTTTTCCTGCAATGCAGAAAGTCCAATTTTTGTCAAAGATAAGAGGGCTTGTGAAGGAAACATTGGAATTTATTTACAAGAGAATGTAAGTTCAGAGGAAAATAAAGATTTCCAAAAAGTGTCAAAAGGTTCCAGTATTGTTGAAAAACAAGAATTTAATTCTTTTGACGATTCGAATCAAAACTTAGTTGCAACAACTGAACTACATTATGAAAGCATGGAAGATCATTGCAATAATTTTGTGAGTAGTGAGGAAAATAATGCAATTTTTCAGACATGTTTGCAAGAAGAGGAAGATTTTTGTCATCAATTGATGTTAAATGAGGAACATCAGCATTACGGAGAGCAAACCTTAGATGTTTATTTTCAGCCTAAATGCCTGACTACAGGAAGTGGCAGTCAAGTTCCTAACACACAGTTCCTAATTGAAGGGTCAAACAATGAAAGAAGCTGCCATGTTCCAAGATGTCTGCAAAATGTTCAAGAAAAGCAGATAACCAAAGTTTTTTCTCATGATTTCTATGATCTAGTTGCTGAACATATGGCAAATCTCTTCGGTCAGCAACAAGCTTTAATGCAAGGGTATGTACAAAATTTTGTATATGAAAATTTTTCATGGTACATTCCTCTTTTGATTTTTCAATTTCAGCAGTATGAAGGTATTAAATCTAACAAGCAGATGTTGGATTGGTTCCATTGGAAGGTTGAATTCACTTGATTAAGTTCAACCATGCTTATATATATAGGAGTTGTATATAAATAAGCTCAGGAATTGAGCATTTCCAGTTGCAGTATTTCTAGTTTCAAATTTTCAGTTCAAAATAAAGATCCTAGCAGAAGAGAGTTTCAGAAAAGTTTGAAATTTTCAGAAATTTCAGATTGGGAGAAAATTCAGTTTGAATCGACTCCATGCCCAATAAAGACTACTGATCTAAAAGTTTTTAGCACTTTGCTACCAAAGTATTGTTCCCAATTGGAGCCAGATGTTGTAGCACAATTTTACTCAGTAAAAAGTCAGGTGAAGCTCTCGGCAATTTAAGGTTGCTGAGGAACAATTATCGAAGTGGAACAAGATCATTAAAAAAAGATACAACACTTTAATGAGGAAGCAATGGAGAAGGCTTACAGCTAGCAATATATGAATTGTCTTGAACATTGGGTTAAGTTTCTTTGTGCCAATGCTAGCAATATTGACTTCCGTCCTCTTTCCTATCCAATGGCTCGTATTGTAATTGGAATTGCTCATTTGGTTTCTACTGCACGTTATGCCCCTTTGAAGCTGCGATGTACCAAAATGTTAAACGCACTTGCTTCTGCTAGAGGAATTTTTATTCCTGTGGCTTCTTTACTTTTAAATATGCTAGAGTGTAAAGAACTGAACAGGACACCTGCTAGAGGATATGGGGAAGCTTTTGAATTTTCAACAGCATTGAAGCTTTCCCTGATTTAGCATTTAAAGTCATTGTATGTTTACAGCGTTCCCACGAAAGAACCAACATTGATAGATTTCAGCCTCAAGTGAAGCAACTCATAGATCAGTTTGAATGCACTGTTGCATATGTGAATAAAAAACGAGAGGAAATATCATTCTCTCCCAAGGATGATGCGGCTGTATCCTCACTTCTTTAGGCTGAGAAAGTATCTGGAATGAGTCCCCTCTCGAAATACTACCGAAGTCTTCAACAAAAAGCAGAACAAAAGAAAACTAGTCTTCAAAACTCCAGCATGCTTGTTCAGGAGGTGAAAAGCAAAAGCATGATAAATGATACAGCCGTATCTCATGAGGGCTATGGTAGTGGTGTAAGAGAGGGGCAGGTAGTCTTTAACAAGAATTTGTCACCTGAGAAATCAAATGGAGATGTTGCTTCTAAATTAAAAAAGCAAGAAAAGTCCCACACAGTCACCATTGCTGCGTTTGAACCTCGATGCTCTTCTTCAGAAGAAAACAATGATGATTTAGATAATAGTGAACAAAATGCTACAGGGCCTGTGATGTTATTCGATCCTTGTGGAAAAAATGCTGGAAAGAGTGAAAGACTACATTGCTAACGGGTGTTGATAGAGCTTTTCCTTATTTTTCAACTGATGAAGCTGATGTTATCATAGAGAAGGAAACACGCATGATTTTTTTTAATTGGTGCATTCCAAGAGTTTCAACATTGGGGCGTAAGAATTGATGTTGGTATATAAACTTCTAGCTAAAAACCAAACTATCAGTGATCGCTTCTATCGTGCTCTTTATTCAACGCTTTTAACTCCTGCTCTCATGAAGTCGTCAAAGACAGAGATGCTTCTGGGGCTTATGTTCAAGGCGTTGAAGTCTAATATAAACTCAAAGCGTGTTGTTGCATTTTCAAAACGGTTGTTGCAGTGCTTAAGCCTGAGGATGATGATGATGATATTGAACATTTTGTGGATGTTATGGAAGAAGGTGACCAAATGACAAAACATGACCTCAAAGCCACTTCACATAACTTTGTCAATTCGGAGCCAATTTCCAGTATTAAGAAGGTAGAAAATGCTGATAGAAGCGATTTTGAGTTGGATGACGGAGAAATTCCTGGCCATTCTTTTGATTCTGGAGATAACAGTACAGAAGATGATGAGGACTTGTTTGGGAATGTTAAGAATAATAGTGGACAGCCTAGGACTATCAAGGAGGGATCAAATTTTTCAGAAGGAATATTAAATACAAATTCTGATAAACTGGGAAAAAGTAATGCCTGGCCTAAATCTAACTGCTATGACCCTCGGATACATGAAATTGCTTATAGCAACGCAGATCGTGCCTCTTGGTGGGAACTGACAGCTTTGGCATCTCATGTACACCCATCAGTAGCAACAATGGCTCGAACTCTTCTTTAGGCACCAATATTGTATATAGGATGTGCATAAACTTTTGGCCAAAACAACAAACGCATATAATATGACAGTTAAATCAACGACGTAGATCATTTGGCTCGGATCCAATGGTGTAGCGGTAGTACAAGTTAAATGGGGTTTATGGGAGATGGCACCCCCGCAAGTGGTTTAGTTGAAACTACTATTTACGAAATCGACGACTGTGATGCATTACGGCATCACCTAGTCCTTTTTTAGGAAACTGCTATCATTGCTCCCGCAGGCAGTTTTGGGTTTTCAAAAACAATTGGTGGCTCTGTCGCCAATGCATATGGGTGTAGTAGCGGGACCCAAAATGCATTATTCGCCCTTTTAAAAAAAACTTTCAATTCTATTTTTGGGTTTTATATTATATATATATATATATATATATATATATATATATATATATATATATAATATTAAAACAAGATTTTTGTAATTTTAATTAATGCCAAAATTTTCAAGAATCAGTTTTATAACTGATCATAACAGTTAGGAAGTTACATTAGAGGGTAGACATAAAAGAAGAGGGTAAAGGAGGAGCAGGGGTTCCAGTTTTTTAGATCTCGGGAGAGTGATCTTTGTACTCAGATTTCAAGTGATTTATGAAAGAAAAGCAAGCTCCTAGTATTTGTTGACGTTGATACATCTTCTAGTTTACATAATGTATTTTCAGTCCTTGAATAAAATGAAGTATCAAAGCAGCAGGTCTCTTTTTACGTGTGTAAACAAGAGTCAAAACCCTTAATAGGCGCTCCTTCATTTTAACTTTTCTTTTCTTTTAATTCTTCTAAAGTATGAGATGATAGATTCTGTACAACAGCATATTGTTTTGGGCTTTTTCCTTTCATTCTTCTTCTGAACATTTCATTCTATATCAGCAAATAATAGCATTGTGGGACGTTTATAGCATTTGATTTTGAAGATTCAATGATTGAACTCTGGAGGTGATTAAACATGGACGAATATTTCTGTGACATAATTATCAGAATGTCTTGAGCACGGATTCCTTTTCACAACAAGGAATTGTTTCTCAAGGTACAATAGTAGGTATGGTAAAATTGTGGCTACAAAAATTCGAGCTCCAAACGACATATATGTTATGGATGAAGAAATTTATAAAGAATGTATACTAGCTAAAGAAAATGAAAGCTGGTTATGGCACAAACGAATGGGTCACATAAACTTTGAGAATCTTGTCAGGATAAGAAAAAAGGAATTAGTACAAGAAATGCTGAAAATCTCAAAACCTTCCAACACACTGTGTGAGGCATGTCAGCACGACAAGAAAACAAAATTCCAATTTAAAACAAAAGAACACTTTGCATCACATCCATTTGAGTTGATACATACTAATCTATGTGGTCCTATGAGAACAAAAAGCTTAGATGGAGAATTATATTTCATGTTAATGATAGATGAATATACCAGGATGACAACCGTCAGTTTCCTAAAGAAAAAATCTGAAGCATTTGAGTGCTTTAATATCTACAAGGAGTTGGTCGAAAATGAAATTGATTTGAAAATAAATTGTCTAAGATCAGATAATGGTGGAGAATTCACTTCCAGATTATTTCAACAATACTATGACAAAAATGGAATAAAAAGAAATTTTTCAACAGCATGAACACCTCAGCAAAATGGAGTTGATGAACGAAAAAACAGAACTGTACAGGAAATGGGTAGAGCAATGTTGAAGGACTCAAAATTGGATGAAAAATTATGGGTTCAAGAAATTGATACGACAATCTTCATTGTCAACTGAAGTCTTCTCGGAAATAATTGCAACAAGACCCCATATGAATTATGGAAAGGAAAACAAGCTAATGTAAAATATTTTATAATCTTCATAAGAAAATGTTATATCAAAAGAGAAGATCAAAATTTGGGTAAGTTTGAATCACGTGTTGATGAAGGTATCTTTTTTGGTTACTCATGCAAAAGAAAGGCCTATAAATTTTATAATCTAAGATGAAAACAGATAGTGGAGAGCATAAATGTTACATTTGACAAAGATGGTGTTCTAGCAAATAATGACGAGGATCTAGAATCTTTGAAAATTGAGACAGAGGCTGAAAAAGATACAAATAAAATTCTAGAACAAGAAGCAACTATCAACCAGGAAGAAGTAAATAATGATCATCAAGATATACCAAAACAACAACAAGAAGCTCCTCCAAGGAGAACAAAAGAATGGATTCAAAAGAACCATCCATCAAATCAAATCATTGGTGACATAAATGAAGGTCGATAGCTTCGTTCATATAAAAAAGGTCACATTGCTTTTCTAGAAACCTTTGAGCCTAGTAGTTTTAAAGAAGCTAGCCAAAATGAACATTGGGTAGCAGCTATGAATGAAGAATTGGATCAAATTGAGAAGAATAACACCAGGGAATTAGTTCCATGAACAAAAGATAAAAATGTCATTTGGACTAAATCGGTGTTCAGGAACAAATTGAATGAAGATGGACATGTTACCAGAAACAAAGCAATAGTGGTTTGCAAAGGCTATGCACAAGTGGAAGGAATTGATTTCGATGAAACATTTGCACCTGTTTCCAAAATGCAAGCCATCCAAATGTTTCTTGCCTATGCATGTTCAAGAAAAATAAAAGTCTACCAAATGGATGTTAAGTCAACATTTTTGAATGGAGAATTAGAAGAAGACATTTACATCAAACAACCTGAAGGTTTTCTACTATCATAAAAAGAAGACTATATTTGCAAGTTAAAGAAGGCTCTATATGGTCTCAAGAAGGCTGCTAGAGCATGGTATGCTCATCTTGATGGATATCTACGTCAACAAGGGTTCAAGAAAGGTATTGTTGATAGAAATATTTATGTACAAATAGATAAATATAATCTAGCAGTCGTTGATGTATAGGTGGATGATATAATATTTGGTAGTAATGATGATCGACTAAGTAAGAACTTTTCTACAATGATGCAAAGTGAGTTTGAGATGTCTTTACTTGGTGAGCTGACATACTTCTTAGGGCTTCAAATATCTCAGCAAGGGAAAGGAATATTTATATGTCAAGCCAAGTACATCAAGGAAATGCTCAAGAAATTCAAAATGGAAGATTGCAAACCCATCCTTAATCCGATGGTAACAGGTTGAAAATTGAGCATAGACGACTCATCTAAGGATGTGGATCAGAGGTTGTACAGATCTATGATTGGTAGTCTTCTATATGTAACAACCTCCAGGCCATATGTTATGCAAACAATTGTACAAGTAGAAAGATTCCAAGCAGGACCAAAAGAATCACATATTACTGTCGTCAAAATAATTCTTCGATATCTAAAGGGCACAGAAGAATATGGCTTGTGGTATCCCAAGGGTAACAATCTCATTATTCAAGCCTTTATAGATGCAAATTGGGCAGGAAGCATTGATGATTGTAAGAGTACTAGTGGAGTAGCATTCTATCTAGGTGGTTGTCTCGTATCATGGTTGAGAAAAAAGCAAACCTCAATCTCGTTATCTACAATGGAAGTAGAATACATTGCATCAGCATCATGTTGTACTCAAGTCCTTTGGATGAAACAAACTTTGCAAGATCTTCAAGTATAATTCAGTGAGCCTATTCCCATGTTCTGTGACAACACTAGTTCCATCAACATCTCCAAGAATCCTGTCATGCATTCAAAAACAAAAAATATTCCAATCAAATATGATTTTGTTAGAGAACAAGTCGCTGAATAGAATATCAAACTTGAGTATGTTGGTACAAAAGAAAAAATCGTTGATATCTTCACTAAACCTTTACCTCGTGAAGCATTTGAATATCTTTGCCAGAAGCTTGGGATTCTCCCAGGTTCTCATTAAATTTTTCTTATTCATAATATAAAGGGGGATTGGAAGTGTGTATAGGTCCACAGGATGGTTGTGTGTCAGGGGGAGTTACCCTTTGCCATTAATGTCAAAGGGGGAGAGAATTTTGTAGGAAGAGGTGTCATGATCGTAGGGGGAGTACTTGTGTTGCCATCAATGCTAAAGGGGGATATTGTTGATAAGAATTTGTCATTGATGTCAACCCAAGTAGCACCAGGGGCTACCCGAATATTGCATGGGAATTTTTACCTACCAAATTACTATATTCTGGGTCAAGAATTATTTTTATGGTTTCTTCTTGTCGATATGTTTTTGTTTATATATGGCACGCCACGTAATTCCTCACGGTTTCAGAGATATTCATGTTTGAAGTTTGTAATCCTAGTTAGTGGGCTAAAACCCCATGGGGTTGTGGCATGGGTCATTGAAAAGTCATAATTAATTTTTTTCAAGCTCCTAAAATCCCTCCCACGTTCACTTGTTGAAGCCCCTCTCGACCTAAGCATTTATATAAATTGTGATCCTCATATCCTCCTTATGCAAGGGATTTTGCCATCTGAAATAGGTCATCGTGGAATTTTCACTCTAAATTTTTTTTATGAAGGTTCTGTTATCACTCATATTTTCCTTGAAGTTGTTGGGAAGAGGAAAGGGGTCCGAGGTAACCAAAAACCAATCTTTTAGGTACAGAATCTAGCCAATCTGTACCCAGAGAGGGCTCTCTCTGTAAAATTTAGCTTTGTTTTAGAAGATATTAGGCTAGTTATAAAGTCCAAGGTTTTTTTTTGAATTTGGGTGGTGGAATTCGATATATGAGGGCAATATTGAGTAGTTCAGGCTATTGGTCTATGGAGTCAAAAAGATGGCTTCACTGAATTAAGTTTCTAGACAAAAAATGGTTTTACAAGGCAAGATAATCAAACAGAGAACAATTTTAGATTTAAAGTGAATGGAATGGATTTAAAATGGATGAAAGGAAATTAAGAATCTTTCAACATGTTCATAAGAGGGAAAATTGAGTGATTATTAAAAAAGAGCAATTAAGAATTCTTTATTAAATAACCAAAATGTTTAAACTAGAAAAACAGGAGCAATTAAGAATTCACTGTTTAAAACCAGTTTAGAAGAAAACATTTAGAATAACAATGATTGAATTCAGATTACACTTAAGTACTTTCTGATTTATTCCTTTTCATTAGTCATTCAGAAATGAAACAAAATGATATAATAAACAGATATAAAGACTTTAAAACACAAGGGAAAGATGACTTATTGATCCGTAGTCTGACACATGAATCCTGTAAAACGTCTTTCGCTTCAATTCATCATCTATCTTAGCCAAAAAAAAATTCTCCAATAGCACTTTATTCCAAATAGTCAAATTTACAGCAGAGTCTAAAAAATCCACCCCCAAAATACTTCCAAGAGTGAAGTATTTATACAAATTCTGAACTAAAATATCTTGAAAAAATATCAAGATTAGTTCACAAATCTCTCCAACTATTTTACATAAATAGAACTTAAGTAAAGGACACTCAAACTAATGCATTTATTTGACACTATTTTTTATGGATAGGTGATGAAAAAGAGGATAATTCGAATTTGATCCAACTTTTAGTTGATGATGAGTCATCCAAGTCACTAACTGCTTCTTTTCTTTGTGCATTTTGCTCCAACAATTATACAAACTTGGGGTCCAATGATATCTTTTTATTTCTCAATATGTAATAGATATGTAACAAGTGAAAGAGGTTATTGTAGATAAATATGTTGGTGAGATAAACCTATTTCAATTTCCCAAAATTCCTCTCCATCTATGTACAATAGTCTTTGTAAAAATATGTGTAAAACAGAGTTTTAAAGAGTCTGAAAAATAGCCCGTAAAGATGTGCATGTATCTCTGATTCTGAAATCACTGTGCAAATAGTGAGATATGTTTTTGTATATGGGTCTCTTAGAAACAAAAACCTCCTTAATTTTTGTATGATGTATTTCTTATTGGCCACAATCTTCTCTGCAAAATGATGACTTAACTAGAATTTTCTGCAAAAAAGTGCTTTCCAACATTGTTTAATATTTCCAAAACCATAATAGTTGTTAAAAACGTGAGAGAGGTTTTCGTACATGGTCCTCTTAAGAACATAAGCCTCCTTCATTTTTGCAAAATTCATCTTGGATTGACCACAATAGTTTCTGCAAAACTATGACTTAAACAGGAAATTTCTAAAGAATGTACAATTTTTGCTTTAATTTCATCTTTTAACCTTAAACTTCTTTTGACTGTTTTTCATTTTTACTTTGGATAAATTTCATTGTGGCTAGTGAAATTTTTTCATCTTTGTTTAACCCTTAATATCTTCATGTTTACTTTCACTTTTTACTGTTTACTTTTTACCGTTCTATTTTTTATTTGTCTTCACTTTGTCATGAACTTGTATGTTCTGTTTTGTAACTGTCTTCCCTACTATTTATCTTGATGCTAGCTGATTTACTTGACTTGGTCTTCAATCTGATACTCTTTAATCATGATACTCTTTGACTGTTCTTTACTATTTCCTTTTACCTTCAATGTCTAGTTTAGGTTTTTACTGTCTGTTTCAACAGTAAATTGTTTAATATCCTATTTCCTTTGCTTGTCTTTCAACTGTATGTTTTATCTTCCATATCTGTTTGAATAGATTTGATAACACTCTTGGAGTAAACAAGTATTATGACTAGTATTAAGACTGTTTACCCAAGGATGTGGTCTCCTGATCACCGTAAAACAAAAAAAATTGTTAAGAAAGCATTGGTTTGCAGGAGAGGTCGAAAAGGTTTCATTTGATGTTGAGAGGTCTGTGGAGTTAATCTAGAATGATTTTTGGGAGGTAAACCATGCTCGAATTGGTTAACAGAGGCTTCAGGTGGCGCAGCTGGGTTACAAAGGGTTTTACTGCACAATCAGGTGAAAATGAGCAACACTAGGGTGATTGTGTTTAAACTGGTAAACGGTTGATATTGGTGGGTAAGCTTTGAATGAACAGTGGACAGATGGCGCTGACTTGACGATGTGAAGTTTTGTCGTTAGTTGGAGGCGGTAAGCGGTACGCAATCGCACCGCTTTTGGGGAAAGGTGGCTTTGGGTGGAGGGCGAGCGATTCCATACGATGAACGACGCATGGTGCAGTACTGTTCAGAAAACCGCTTGGCCATCGTGCGTTATAGTTCAGACGAGGATGGCTAGCGATATTGATATCAACCGTAGATCTGAGATCTGTTGATCGAACGGTGGTCGGGGTTACGAGATGACGGAAAGATAACGAGCGGGCCCAATGTAATTTATTTTGAATTAATCGCATCGAGGGTGATTTGATTGGCGGATTCAAGTTATTAATTAATCATGAGGATTAATTAACCCTTATTGATATGGTAGAGAAATGCGCTCATGATTAATCAAAGATTTGACTAATTAATCATGATTAATACAATAATATGGTTATTTTTCAACCAAAGGGGTGGGATATTATTATTTGGGAATTTTATTATTAAAATAATATGGGAAAAGGGGAATTTACAAGGATTTAAATAATAAAATTAGAAGTTAATATGAAAAAATGAAAGAAGCGCTAAGTGTAAACATTAGGTTAATGCTTTTAACTTATGCTTCTATGAGGAGGGTTTTTATGTGAAATATTACATGATTTTTCCTAAGTAAAATGGGATTTTACTTAGGAAAATATTTTTTAGAGATGAATGAATGTTATGATAAATGATTTTAAGTACTTAGGCTTTTCAAATTATTGGGCCGAGGGTCCGGTCCCTCCAAAAGTCAAGGAAATGCCTTGAGCCCCTCTAATCTTTAAATGCCTAGTACTTAGGGGAAATTAGTGAAATTTTTAGGGAAAAGATGAGAAGGGAAGTTAATAATCTGACTTTACATTGCTTGAAATTCTTTAATGTATTGTCTGCCTATGTAATTGTGATGAAAGTAAAAGATTTACCACATCTAAAGCCATCATTCATCACATGTAATTCTGCAACATCATATACCTACTCTATCTACTTTACCCTACCATTTTTTCTTCTTTATTAGGGTGCACTTAGACTGGCAAACCCTTATCACACTTTTTTTCTTTTACATATGAAAATCTATCTAATTCTAACCTTATTACATCCAAGGGATCAGATTAAACTATTGAGCTCCTTTTACTCACTCTACCTATCTACTTATCTGCGAAGATTAAACAATTTGGTCAGATTTTATTCTCTATCTCTAAAACATGAAATTGAAAGATGAACTAGCCAAGCTTAAACTATTTGACTGTTCATAAATTGTGGTATAGAATACAAGTTGCACATAATTTGTTTATTACATCAGAGCAAAAAGTAGTGGCATTTAGACCGGCACACTTTCCTTGGCCTTTCTTTTGGTGGGGTTCATTTCTTTCACTTTTTTGGCCAATTTTTATTCTTTTCTCCTTTGATTTTTCTTTTAGGGTATACCCTCTTTACATTTTTTAAATTTTTTGATTTTTTGAAAATATGGAAAACCTTTGCAACAAGAAAAGGTATGAACATATTACATAGCTCATCAAGTCAATCATGAAATATGATACCTATTGGTATAGGAGTCTAACAGGTTCAAAAGATGAAATTTGAATGAGGAAAAGCCGAAATCCTGAGGAAGTGCCTGTGAAAATTTTAGATCAAGGTGCGCAATATTTTTGGATATATGATCTGTGGAAGTCAGTGTTTCTGCAGGCTCCTTAAATTCATCTCAAAGAAGTGACCTTGGGAAAATCGTCATAACTCTCTCTAAGTATCGGATTGGAATTTTGTAAAAAGTGGCAGATAGGGCATGGATTTTAGTTTTCTCACTATAAATTTCAGAGCTGAATAAATAAACAGTGACACGTGGCATGCTGTACAATTTTTCTCTACTGAAAATAGTCCTTAATTAGGGCATTATGAGAGATTGGGAATAACTCTCTCTTGATGAATCCAAATTGGGTCAAACCTATGGCATTGGATATAAGACTCAGAGGGCTACTACAGAACTAAAAATCACATATTGGAGATTTGCAATAATACACATACACCAGATTCAATATCGAGCTCCTAGAAGGCAAGAAAAATCTAGATCATGTGTTGTCAAGGACTGCAAAGGAACATAATTTCTAGGGAAGAAAAAAAAATCAAGGTGCAACAAAGGGTTGTTGGAAATATGATGCAGAGTGTTGTCCTTGATGGCAACCCACTGAATGAAGATGAAGACATGCGACTGTTGACATGTGTTGTCCTTGATGGCAATCCACCTGATGAAGTTATTCTTGACGTGATGGAAAGAAGGCTACTGAAAAAGAGATATCTCAGAAAACATGTGCAGCAGAAAATGAAGAAGATGAAACAAGTATTGATTGTTGTTCTTGTGATGCACTTTCCTGTGCATGCAATGGTGAAGATAGTAAAAGTAAAGTTTTGGATCTAAAGGAAGCTATCAAGAAAATTGAAGATCAACAAAGATCATTTAATAAAAGCGAAGCTATCTACAATGAGATGATCTCTCAAATGAAAGATCAAATAGAAATGCTAAATGGACAGGTGGAAAAGTATCAAAGGTTTCATACTTATGCATCTAATCGAATTAAAGAACTAGAAGCAGAAATCAACAATCTAAATGGAGATCTCGAAAAATCAAACAAGAAGAATGAAGGACTTGAAGCTGCAGTCATCTCTCTACAAACAGATCTTGAAGCATCAAGTAAGAAGATTGAGGAACCTCTACAAACATTTGAAAAGGAAGGCCTTGAAGCAGAAATCATCTCTCTCAAAGAAGATCTGGAAAAATCAAATAAGAAGAATGAAGAGTTGGAACAAACATGTGAAGAAAACAAAAATTGGCTGAAAGAAGAGATTCTAAATCTGAAGGATCAAGTAGAAGATGGAAGAAGGAAAGAAGAAAGCATGACAAAGCAATGTCAAGCCTTGGAGGTTGAGGTAAACATTCTCAAAGGCAAATTAGAAGAAAAGGTAAAATTGTTGAGGTTTCATGATAGTACTAATATTTTGGACAATATTCTGAGTAATCAAAGGTCTCCTACTATCAAACATGGTCTTGGTTTCCATGAAACTGTTAAAGGAGAATCTAGCTCACAAGGAAGTGCCAAAAATTCAGAAGATGTCAATGCAAAACATGATGTACCAACAATCATGAATTCTCAAAGGAATTCATTCAAGAACGTTGAATGTTTTAAATGTCATAATTATGGGCATGTTGCAGCAAATTGCAGGAGCAGATCATTTCAGCCTCAATCAAACAGTTCCTACATAGAAAGGTACTCTGGTTTCTTCAAGGGATATTGTTTTTCATGTAACAAGTATGGACATAAAACAGCTGATTGTAAAAGGAGGAAGAATAGAAATACTCATTATGATTCTTATGTTTATTTCTCTGGCCACATGAGATGTTATGCTTGTAACAAGTATGGACATGTAGAAAAAGAATGCAGGATGAACAGATTTGGGAAAGTGGACAATTTTCAGCACACAGTTGGAAAGCTCAAGAAAATTTGGAAAAAGAAGGAGGACTGATCAGAAACATAGGGAATTCAGACCCTACTGCAGTCATCCGCTTCTGGAAGCTTACTTCTCTGATTGACTGCAGGAATGATGTGGGATACATTATGGGATTTAGTAATGTATCGTCACAAGGGGAGAAATGCATGATGACTCTCATGGTTGATTTGATTATTCTGGTTATATGTATTTCTGACAGTGCATCTGGTGTGAAGAAAAGACAGGAACAGAAGGTAAATTTGCAGGAGGAGATGAAGGTGTGAAATTTTCTATATTTCACTTTTCATACGCAGGTTCTATGAAACAAAGTCGCGTATACACGCGAGTTCCAGCTGACACATCCGCGTATGCATTGATGATAAGAAAATTTATCTGATAGCTGAAGATCTGGAGCAGAGGTCCAGGGGGAGCATCAGTCTGACTGCTGATGATTGCACTATTAGCATCATTCTGGTTATACTCATGATAATGAAATGATACATGGGTTCTTATGTTGAAGATTATGGATGAGTTCTGTTTGTTGAAGAGTATTCGTTGCTGAGATGAAAGTCTTAGTATTCAGAGATAAGGACAGATCATGCAGAGATGGTTGCTGATGACTTGCTGTTGAAGGTGTTTCAGATTGCACAAGTTAAGGAAGAACACTGGTTTAGGGGGAGTAGCAGGTTGAATACTAATGATTGCATTGTTGGCAATATGATTGCTTATTCTTTGGTTATTGTGATACTCATGCTCAAATGATGATGGCTTGGTACATGGTTTATGATGATGAGACATTGAATGAGCTGTGTTTACTGCTTGCTGAAGTTTATCTGTTGGATGAAATTGGAAGTCTTATGATTCAGAGATAAGAATAGTTCATGCAGAGCTTGTTACTATGGTTGAGATATTTTGCCTACATATGTTACTTCATGTTAAATCTTAAAGATCATGGTGATGTTGGACCACATGGATGATTGCTTGACACTTATGTGAAGATGTTGTTCTGGTATGGAAAGAATGTGTGTTAAATGCAAAATAAAACAAAAAAATATTTTTTAATAATTGACGCTTGAAGATACAACTACATTGTTTTATCTATACGTATTCCGGAAAAATATTCAAATATCTCAGAAAGAAGATGAACATTGTCTCTACCTACAAAAGAGTGCGATTTTGGTTAAAATATAGAAGATGGGTATTGGATACGCGGGTTTCATGAAACACGATCGCGTATATACACGAGTTCACACCGAAAACCGCGTTATCGATTGTTGACAATTCTTTGGTTGGAGGTAAGCTCTCTTAATACAGTGCCGATCTGTTTGGTATCTCAATCTTTATTTTGGTATCTCTGGTGGTGTTCCAGTTCTCATAATTCTATTTACGATGTTATGATAAAGATGCCTTGATAGTTGTTGGTGGAAGTTTTCAGGATGCACAAACTAAGGGGGAGCCTTAGTCTTTTGGAAAGATTGCTTGGTTGCACAGATTCAGGGGGAGCATTAGTTTTGCTGAGTATAATGCATTGCTGGCATTATGGTGGCTCTGATATATGATCTCTGTTGAGGTCTTTTTGGTATTGATTATGAAAAGTCATTTTTGTAGTTTGACAAAAAGGTCTTGTTGAGACTCATGTTGTAAAATTGTAATATTCAGTCATGTAAGGACTTGTCAATTTTGTAAACCCACTTGGTTGGGTAACTGAGTCAAAATTGTAAACCCACTTGGTTGAGTAGCTGAGTTGAGATATGTAAACCCACTTGGTTGGGCATTTGAGTCTCATATGTAAATCCACTTGGTTGGATCTTTGATGTAAGTATGAGTCTTTGGTGATAGGAAGTTCATAGATTCATGTACTTCATTGAAAAATATGTTTGAAGATTCAGCATGAACTCAAGGGGAGCTTGGTCACTTCAGTATACATCAGATCTGCAGAACGCTTCTTCTACATGAGGAGAAAAGAGGGAGAGTGTGTTGGTTTTGATCCGCCGGGTGCCCTTGATGTCAAAGGGGAGAGTGTGTTGGTTTTGATGCGCTAGTTTTCCCTTTGCCCTTGATGTCAAAGGGGGAGAGTGACATGGTGTTTGAATGAAGAGAAGATAATGATGTCAAATATTTGGGAGAGTGACATATTTGGGAGAGTGACATTTTTGGGAGAGTGACATGGTATCTATCTGCTATGGTAACCAAACACCATCGTGGGTTGCCATCAAGTCCAAAGGGAGATTGTTGGAAATATGATGCAGTGTTGTCCTTGATGGCAACCCACTAAATGAAGATGAAGACATGTGACGAGTTGATATATGTTGTCCTTGATGGAAATCCACACAGTGAAGTTATTCTTGGCTTGATGGACTTGGTAAATGATGAAAATCTGATGTGTGGTATGATGTTTGTTGACAATATGATGCGAGTGTTGTCCTTGAAGAGCAACCCACTTAATAAAGATGATGACAACTTACTTGGTGAAGTTGTGCTTGTTAGAATATGTTCTTGATGAGCTAAATATGATGTATCTCACAGTGTGTATAGAGAAAGCGTTGAAGAAAAAGTCGACATGTACTAAATCCATGATGAAAAGTATGTTTCAAGGCATACGCGGATATGTCTAGGGAAGTCGCGTATGCACGGAAAACAACGTTCCAAGTCGCGTATAGGCAAAAGCGCTCATAATGTGTTTTGGCTCATGGTATTGTTAGGCTCATGGTATTGAAGGCTCATGGTATTGTTGGGCTCATGGTATTGAAGGTTAGCTCATGGTGTTGTTAGGCTCATGGTATTGAAGGCTCATGGTATTGTTGGGCTCATGGTATTGAAGGCTCATGGTATTGTTTTGGCTCATGGTATTGTTAGGCTCATGGTGTTGAAGGCTCATGGTATTGTTGGGCTCATATTGAAGGCTCATGGTATTGTTGGGCTCATGGTATTGAAGGCTCTGGTATTGTCTTGGCTCGTGGTATTGAAAAAGGATAAACCTATATAAGGAGAAGAAATTCATTGTGCAAATGATGGGTGTGAGATAAAGATATACGATCTCAAATGAAGACTTCTCTTGTGAAGTATATCTGTATGGAAAGGGTAAAGCTTTGATGATAGATCTGAATCTATGATGCACCCTGAAGAAATGATGAACGAGTTCTAGATGCGAAGTATCTATATTTGCTAAGATTTGTTTATGGAAGGCTTAGATCTAAAATGAGGCGAACATATGTACGGAAAATAAAAGGGTAAATTTAGGCTGAACATACGATGCGATGAAGTATGCGCTCTATAATGATTGAAGATCTATACGCTACTTCGCGCGGAGGAAAGCGCGTATATACGAAAGCTTAGGCAGCGAAGAGAAATCGCGTATGCACGATGAAATATACACGAGAGGTATACGTTGGTTTGTGTGGACGGAAGCGCGTATATACGCGACATCGATAAAGGAAAGCGCGTATGCAAACTGGGGTTTCTTTGAAGCGAGAAATTATGAAATATCTGGTCTATCTTTGCTTTGTGTTCTACTATACGTCTGTGTTGATAAGTATCTGTTGGTGATGTCTGTTTGTGCTTAAAAAGAATGGAAAGGGTCCAGTGAAAATTTGATGAAATGTGGCACAAGTTGTGTTATTGAAGTTGTTAGTTGGAGTGTGAAAATTGATGAAACGTGGTCCATGGGAGTCTTTCGAGGTTGTAGCCTTTAGTCGGGGGGTCGTAGCTCCTTCGAGGTGAGGGTGGTAAACGAGGAAAACGCGGTCATGGCTCCTTCCGGGTGTTTGCAATCGCGAGATCGGGGGGTCATAGCTCCCTTCCCGGGAAGGCCGGATTGCGGAGTCGGCGGGTCGTAGCTCCTTCCGGAGAGGTGAGAGTAGCGAGCGCCGGGTGGGTGCTGCGTGCGCCCGGTCAAGTACGCGCCGACACATATGTTGTAAGATGTTTTCTCTATAATAATAAAATATTGAAGGCTGGCCATTGCGGCGGTAGTTTTTCTCCCGACTTGAGTTTCCACCTAAAAATCCTGGGTGTTCATGTGTGATGCTTTGTGTGATGGTTTATTATTTGTTCTTACGCATGTTTATTGTTTATAGAACATCTAATGAATGAATGATGGAATGATATAAGTGAAGAACTAATGGCATAATTAGATCTCTTAATGTATCTGTGAGATTTATGAAGGATATCCGCGTGTATACGCTTGTTGGCTTAAGCAAAGTAGCGTATGGATTTTAAAGGAATGAAAAAATTAAAAAGTTACAATATACGATAAATACTGATTCACCCCCCCTCTCGGTATTTTTTCCCCCGACAAACTATCTGCTTGCTTTTATACCTTCATCTAAGGATGAGTTGGATGACAGACTCTCTTCATTATATATCTGTATACGTAGAGTTGGTTGTTTAATAGTATAATTACTCTATTACTGTATGAAATTCATATGATGGTGATTTTAATCGATCTTATTTGTCATGAGTTGTGGCATTTTGGACAAAGTACGCACACGAGTTTATTGTTTGTATAAGAAAAAGAAACTTGAAGACGATAGTTTGAGTTTTTTGCATCCCTCTCATTTCTCTTTGGTTTAGATTTAAGCTTTTAGGGAACCAACATCTTTTCCTAATATTAATCTACGACAATAAAAGTTTACATGGTTTTGGAAAATATTCTTTCACTAACCTATCCATAAATTAAAACAACGCCAATCAAATTCAAATACAAATAATTTGAACAACACTCTCTCTTTTCTTCAACATTAGTGGAATTGGGCGTGAACACTTTCGAAATACTCTTTTTTGTTATTAGGCTATACCTATTCTTTTTCTGCCCTATTTTATTCTTTTCTTTGTTTTTGTTTCTCTATTTTTTGTCAAAACAATCTAAAACTAAAAAATATGCTCATAGTGCTATGCTTATTGGCATATCTATCTTATCCTAATATAACTTTTATATGATATCTACATTAGGTGAAATATCTTTTCCAATACGACGATCAAGTAAGTGACTACATGATGATTTTCATTCGACCCTTTGGAGGTATCTTGAAAAAGAAAAGAAGGCGATTCCCATCTAACTTTCTTTTGAACAAAAGTGCTTAGAACCTTCTTTACACTCTACAACAAACCATTCCTAACACTGTATGTTCCTTCTCTAAATGCCTCTGAAAACAACAAAGGGATCTTTAAATAATACATGGCTCGGAAGGGACTTAAGGAATAAGCTTCATACGGGAGTACTCCTTTCTCCACTTTCTTTGGGATTAAGGTTATTTTGAAGAAAAGACACTCCACCTCTTCTTCATGGTCATCTAACTTATCAGCCTCACTATATATTATGCTGTGTTTCTTGTGAACAACCCTAGTATGCCTTGATTTAGTGGGATGAGTTTAATGCGAAGGCCCTCATTAGGAGGTAGCCTGCAGCAATAGGTCTTCTAAAACCGAGGTAGTGTAGCCACGGCACATCCAATATGTTACTCTGTTCTTCATGAGGTAATGTTGAGATACACAAATCAGCAATATAACAAGTAGAAATATCTTCTTTATATAAAATTTTAAATTTTGGTACATTATGTTTAGGATCTGATTGATTTCTTCATTAGTTAAAGGGGGAGAGCATTTTCTATTTCTTGGATAGAAGCAGTTGTTTTCTTCTCATGAATAATGATGAGGCTGAATGTCTTCTTTTGTCAATACTCTAAAATATTGCTGATTTATTATTATATTAAGGTTGTCTTTTATGAACTGAAATGAAGCACAAGAAATGGGTAAAGGTCCTTCCCCTTTATCCCAAAAATTTCACTTTCTTGTTCACGAAGTCATGGTGGAGTTGTATTTGCTAAATCACTATATTTGAGGAAATTTGAAAATGGCCCTTATTTGTCCCATAAACTAGTTACTGATTTTTATATAGTGTTAGCTTTAGTTTGGAGAACATAATCATCATCATATTGATCATACTTGGGCAGCTTATTCATAGGAAGAATGTCATCGAATATGCACACTAGATCTATATGTTTCTCCACCATATGTTATTTTATAAGTTTATTTTCTAATCTACGGTAGTTTTAGGATTAAAAGAGAGTGTTTATGGCTAATAACTTCTTCTTTAGAAATCTGAAATCGAAGCACAAGGTGAGAGACTCGAAAGTTGTTGGATCATCCTCCATGTCTTCGTTATGTAATCTACTGACGTACACCAAGATGACTTAAGGGGAGAACTTATGAATTTGAAAGAGGGTTTCTATCATCCATTTCTTCCCTGGTGATTCTTTAGATAATTCTTCGTTGTTTATATTTTCAACTTGCTTGTAATGCTCTCTTAATAGTGAAGCACAAAAGATGTAGGAAGGCATCTAGTACTTACTTGACAACTTTCCACATTTTCTTCTTTGCAATTTGGCTCGGCATGGTATTTTTGATTTTTATTCGTTCACCCTTGTTTACTAAGTTTGTTCTTCCCAAGAAAATAAATAAGCTGTTTTGATAATCAGCTCCTAACCTCAACCTTGTACTCTTCCTCTTTCACCCCTTAAATCATATGCATCATTTTTTTCTGATTGTGTTTCTCAACATGTTTAGCTTTATCTACGAAGATATCATTTTCTCTTGATCTTGTTTCTCTTTATCTATTGTGTGGCTTTCCTCACCATTAGGTATGGTGGCTTCCACATCAACTACCATCTTTTCTCCGGGGGTCAAAGAGTCTCTTTCTCTTATACGGAATGCCATCTCTTTGGGTCAAAGGCATGCGGGTATTCACAAGAGCTCACTGCGGGGGTGGCTTTGTCTTAGCGGGTATTGCATGGTATAATTTATTGAACCTTATTGAAAAGTGTTGTACTATCTCCCATGGTTTGTCTTCTCAAATGGTTGTATTCATTTATGATGAGAAAAGCTTATTTCCCATGACTTCCCACCTATCTGGAAAACTTGACGAGTTGATGAAAATTACTAATGTATATGAGTGGAAGATCCTTAAATAACTCTTTAAACTTTCTATGTGTGGTGAAAGCATTCTATATGCCTTTCATATTTTCCTACTTAAAAAGATTGATAAATCCCTCGATATTTTGAATGTGTTTTTCGGTGGTGATCTTGCATTTTTACGCATCAAAACCGAGTAGCTTATTTGCGAGATTTGTGGGGAGGGCATGAAGGATAGGGGGGAAAAAATAGAGGCTTATATATACTTGGGACCTTTGTGGGTATAGGTAGCTGAAAAAAAATGGATTTATGATTGTTTGAGGTTTAGGTAGGAGGCAAGAAAAGACAACATGAGGCTCATGTTTCACTAGTTGTTTCACGGTGTATCTAGGGTAGGCACATGTGTATAAGTATGTTCATGAGTACGCAATTTGAGGCTTAGATTTTTTAGGCTTGAGATATTTACAGAGCGAAGTAAATGTAGACCTCATTAGTGTGTTCTTGATCGATTTAAAGTAGGATAGAACATAGTTATAGATAAAAACAATAATTTCTTGAATCTAATTTAGGTTTGGATACCCTCTGTTTCTGGGATGGTGGTCATGTTTCGGGTTCCTCCTCCACTAGAGTGCTTTGGAAACGGCTAAGAGTTGTGTGGGTACAACGGGTGGATGATTTACAACTTTTGTGAAATTTCGGCCGTTGTCCACCATCGGCGACCGGATACCAATCTTGAGGTGTTTGGGTTTACGAGTTCTATATGAAACACTAGAAAAGCTTATAGGCAAGTGCTCTCCAGTATAGTCACCAAGTCTAGTATGATGAAGCAACTTGAGATATCTCTTTTGGCTAACACTTGGGTTTAATATTGACGAAGGGTTTTACGAGGTCTTAAGGAATAGTTAGGATATTCTGCCGGCTCGGGGGTCCACCATGATTGCCATTATGTTAGGTCCTCAAAATTTTTCAAGGCTGGAAAGAACAATTGTACAAGGGTAACATCACTTGATCTTTGAGTGCTAGGACCTAGCCCTCTTGGAGATAGAAGGGCTCTCTGTGTTTGGGTAAGGATGTAACTTGTATGATTTTAGGGTTTTGATTTTAGGCTAGTTATAAGGATTAGGGTTTGTTTGTTTGTTTGGTTGGTTGGATAGGTTGTCGGGGAAGAAAAGGTAGAGTGAGAGAAAATAAATCCATTGGGCTATGGACTATGAAAGGTATTAAAAATTCCAAGGGGTCGAGATGTTTCATAGAGACGAAGTTAACAAGGCCAAGCGGATCTAAGTCGATTTAGTGAGTGTCAATTTAACATGAAGTTATGAGTCTAGGTAGGTCCAAAGGAAAATAAGGATCCTTCAACATAATAGAAACAAGAAAATATTTTAGGATGATGCTTATAGTAAAAATTGAAGAAGAAACGATGAAGGATTGTTCAGCTAATTTTTCTAAACGAGACCTCAAAACAACAATTAAGTAGTCAGAAGCGGTTAAGAATTCTCCCCGAACAGCCAATTTCAAACAAAGAAAGGCCCACATAAAATTTCGATTAAAATAAAGAAATTTAAGGATTCTTTAATTAAAATTCAAGAAAAGAAAACATAGAATAATAGGATGCGAAGAAGTAGGGTGCAGCATATCCTACTCTAAAATTTTTCGTCGTAAGATCAAATGAAGCCATGAACATAATGAAAACTGAAGAAAAAAAAAAGCAAGAATGGAATAAAATCATTGTCTAACGAGCTCATGAATCCTAGGAATGTGCTTGATCCATTGATGCTCAATCCAAAATAGTCACGACCACAGAAATCGATTTCTTCAATAGCTCAACAACCAACCAACATGTACAATGAGGCCTAAATGCAATATTTAACTAGAAAAGGAGGATTAAAACCATAACGAGGGTTTTGGAAACCATTAACTACTCAAAAATGCCAAATTTCTCCCTGTCTGACCATGCAGAGCCCGAGGTAGGAAATATCCCTGAATTAAATTAAATGCAAAAATAACTTCAAACATAAATGATGAGCTCACTAGGAGTGATTTTCCTTAAAGTCCTCCAAAATATTTTTTTCAATAAATTTGGGTCTTTTTTGACTTTTCACACAAGGGCACAGCATTGAGGTCTAAGGGTGCGGTATGAAGACCAAGGCGCAACGCACACTTTTGAGGGAAACATTTCATGTTTTGTGACCGAAGATTTGAGCCTTCCCGGTGTCCAAATGAGCTCCATGATAGATCATTGAAAGCTAGTCCCATATGGTTCAAATATTCTTTTGGTTTTTGATTGGAGTCCATTTACCTACTTAAAAACTCTATCTCCCAAGACCAATAAGGGCGCGGTCACCGGCTACGAAAATAGGACAAAAAGATGATTTTTTTGGGTGTTTTGGCACTTTGGAGGCTCAATTATGCTCCAAATGATGCAAATTACGTGTGGGTGACATCCTTGCCCTAGTGAACGAGAAAAAATGTAAACTATTCCTTCATTGAGTGACACAGAGAGGCACTTAACCCCTGTCATTGTTGCCCCTTTGTGGCCCTCTTTGCAGCATGGCTGTCAAAGTTTTCAGAGGTGTGTAAAGGTGTTAAAGAGATTTTCTTGTTAATAAATTCTCTAATCTAATTTTTCTCTTTTATTTTCAACTCTTCCTTTGGATTTTGTCTTTAATATTTCTCTTTTTGTACCTTTAATCCTGATTTTCATCTACTTTTTTCTTTATCCCCCGATTGTTTGATCCTCGAATGTGGCAAAGATATTAAAATTTATACACATGGTTAAACTCATCCTTTTCATATTTATTAATTTTACTCACCATGCCTCTCTACCATGGTGAAAATCAAATCGGAAAAATTAGGTCTCCCAACATGTGCCCTCTGCAGCAGTTCAGTTTCTCCTCTTGACATCCTTAAACTCTATTTGGAATCCACAAGAGGTCTTGACATTAATATTGAGATGGAAAGAGGGTAATGGAATGGAAACCTTTGAAAGTGAATGGAAGGTGTATGAATGAAGGTCATGTTTGGTATGGGGCTCGGATGTAAGACCACCCTTGGGGTTTCCTTTTCTTCAAACTAAATCATGAAAAATGATTAAAGATATGGTTAGGGCATGTAATTACCCTTGAATCTATTTTGAGGTCCTCTATAAGAGTTATAGAACAATTTTGATGTGATTTGAGTCTTTGTAGGGCTTGAAGCCTTCTGTCCAGAAGTGCACGGTGCCGAGGCCAAATGCACGGCGCCAAAGGCTCTCATCTGCTTTGGGCACATTGGGCAAACACACAGCACTCTTGCGGGTGTGTAGCACCCACTTCTAGGAGTACGGTGCCTTTAGAAAATGCATAGGGAAAAAGTGTCAAGGGCGCAATGCCCAAACCTGAGTACCTGACACCAAGGTTGAGCGTGTGGCCCAGAAATTTGGCCAATTTTGACTTAAAAACTCCCAATTTCTTTTCTTTTGAAATTTTAATGTTTTTCAATGGCACAATGAATTCCTTAAAGTGTAGAATGGGCTTTATAGGCACATGGATGTTTTAATTATCTTGATGAGTCCACTTTCTAATGTTTTCAAAGTCACTTTCTATTTGCCTTTCTCACTAATTTTCTTTGACCTTATTCACGAGGTAGGCGGGAACTCTGTGAATTGGACCTTCCTTTTTTCTCTTTGAAGCATGAAAAATTAAGCTTGGAAACTTTATGATGTTTACACGGTAGCATCATCTTTAAAAACCTATTTTTTTCCCCACCATGGAGTTCAGACCATGCTTTTACCTTCTTTGACATTTTTAATTACGGAGTGACTCAAACATTGCATTTGACCTTTCTTTCACTCAAGACGCAGAAGCTTATTAAAAAAAATTTGGACTTAGCTAGATAACGACTTCTTCAAATCCTTGTGTAATTTCCACCATGAAACTCAACTTAACCTTCTCCCACCTTTTTTTCCTGTAATTTACGGGAGTTATCGAAATTTTCTTTTCTTACACGATCCTAGAGATTTGACATGTTTATTTTGACTGTGTTAGCTTCAAAATTATCATTTTGTTCTATCCTTGAATTCCAACTCATATATTTTCCCCTAACTATGCCATTACTTCAATTAATCATTGTGTTGGCACTCTGCTAAATCATTGAGTGCAAAAACCTAGTTTCCTTAAAAGACCAATTGCCTCCCTTTCTTCTGGTGTAAGTTGTCTTCTATTGGGAACATACCATCTACATTATCAATTCCTTCTGTTGATGGACCTCTTAAATCTCCTACAAAAGTGCCAAGTTTGCCTATTTTCTATCATATGCAAACATTGAAATTGAATGGATAGTCTTTCTTTGCAACTCTTTAGTTTTTGAGTAACTATGTGTTGAAATTCTATTACATCGAGCCATATTCGAGTGAAGGAAACAAAACATCACACAGAAAAATCCATAGATGACCTTGAACATATGAAACCTAATTGACCTAGTGGGGGTTCTTTGACCCACGACCTTGACTAGAAATTGGGTTTGGAAGCTTCAAGTGAAAACAAAATATTTGTCAAAGTGTTGTATTGAAGATCCAAATCAATGTACTTCATTTATCTAAAGAAGCCTACGAGGAGATAGTTTTAAGGCCATCGATGCTCAGTGAACCTAGGGAACATGCGAAAGTGTAGGCTATAGGAAACCCTAGATGGAAAAATGGAGTTATGGGAAAAGGAAAAAAGCAAATAAAATGAAGTTATAGGTAGGGAAGGAGACTGAAAATGATAGGTATAAGATAAGGAAAGAGTTTGAAGGAGTGACGGAGGTGACATGGAATGCCTAGCTAATGAAATAGTGAAAAATTTTCCATAAGGATAATGAACGTAGTGAGATTTTTTGAAACTCAAAATTTTTCAAGGAAGGTTGTTTTAGAAATATTAGAACCCGATCTTTAGTCATCTACCCACGTAATGAAAATGCGATGAATAACACCTTTGTCAGCCACAATGCGGATAAAGAAATCATTTTTTTCACAAGACCCGAAACATACATGAAATGATTTAACAATATTGGTTTTGACACTTACCGACTCATTTAACAATACGATTCCCAAATGTTTAATTGAAATTTAGCGACGAATCCTTTTACGGGATGAGTGGATTTATTCCTATGAATTATCACTTAACTTAGTCTCCCCTATCTACGATATTGGAGGGGGACTTCTTCATAACCATAAAAGTGATGAGTGGCCCCACTATTGATAACAAAATATCTAATAGATACAGTGGAGAATAAATAGTAAGTGTGTAAATAAGGATATATTCATTTTTGTCTACAATATTACTTCCATACTTGGAAAGATTTTGACCTCTTTTGAGATGGACGATATTCTTAAAGGTCGTGATGAATCTCTTCTTCTCCTCCCATCCTTTTTTCATGGTAGTTCTTTTTATTGTATTTATTTCTTTTATAAGAAAGCTTGTTCATGTTGTTTTTATATTGTTGATTATTTTTCTTCTATAGATAGTAATTAGCATATTGACCCTTTCTTATGATAGCTTGTGATGAGTGAATATGAAAGAATTCTGCACGCATTCCTCACTTTTGAGTTTTGATGATGAGGTCTTCTAGATGTGCCACCTTTTTTTATCTCTTTCTCCTTCTATTATTGTATCCAACATAAGCAACATTCTCTCCTTCTTCATGTTTACGAATCCTCCCCTCTTGCTATCGGTCTAGATTCTTCATGAGTCGACTTCCTAAATATTTCATTAAATGAAGGAATAAAATTTTGTTTCTTATAGTAGTAATGAAGGTTTCCCAAATAGGAGGGAGACCTCTAAGACTTCAAAATAACTAGTTCTCTCTTAAGCACATCTTCATCAACCCTCATCGATTGGTATTTAAGGCGAGAGATCCTCATGATGTAAAAGACGAACAAATCCGCCTTTGTTCATATTCATTTTGCAGTTTGGTATTTTAATGAAATAATCTAATTCAGATTGTTAACTTCATACATTCCATCACCTTATCATACATATCTTTAGAATTCTTCAAATTCGGAAGCATAGCATGTAAGTGGTCTTGCAACCCATAAACAAAAATTTGTTTTGCCTTAGAAACTGCTTGTGTGTTGTTCTTGACGGTGGCGAGATGCATATTACGAAGGCTCGAAGGGCATGTTTCCTTGATAGCATTCCTTCACATCATTGTTGTCAACAATAATCTCTAATGCGAATTTCCATGGAGCGAAGTTAGAGCGTCGCCCGAGTTTCTCATACTCCTTGAAAGGTAGAGAAGACATCTCGACCTTGGCTTGTAGATATGTTATTTGATAGATATTATTTTGATAAACACATATATATACTCTTCGATAATGCGAGCTTCTCGACTTTCTTCTCTTCATCCTGTCCTTCACCTTATCTCTAATACCATGTTAATTTTTCAATATTTCTCTATGCTCATAAGTTGCTTAAGCCTAATTCAGATTTTCATGAACGATATAGATCTATGCAATATAAATAGCCATAAAATATAGTAGAAAGATAGAACAATGTACATAAATAAAGAGAAGAAAATATCAAAACCATAAGACACGGAGGAATTGGTCTAAGACTAGGAAAATACACTATAGAGGAAACCTTTTCAAGTATTCTTCTTGATAGATTGTCTTCAAAATATTTTTTTAGCAAAGTACAATGAGACTAGTACAATAATATAACATAAAATAATACGATCGATCGATAGATTACTAAAACATAAAATCAATAGATCATTGATACAGTGATCTTAGTTGCCTCGACGAGAGATGAGTTTGAAAATTTTCAATAATTGATCTAATGTTGATGTGACTATGTGATGGATTATTGATGATATTGCATGAGAAAGGCGACACACACAACAGAAGCGGAACTAGCTGCGAGGCTGTGACCAAGAGTTCTATGCTCGCGGGTGAGGCCTAATGCCCTTTTTAAACATCATAGCCTGTGATATGCATGCAAGTGACTTTACTAGGCTGACCACGACAGAATTTTTTTTAGCTCACGACCCAATCCCATCGGGCTAGCACCTCAATTTGTCCTACCTTGGCCCGGATCCAAAATACCCGGATGCGAAATGTGCCTAAGACTGCGATCCTAGGTCCGGTGTGTGAGTCTCTTTTAACATACTTATGTGAGTGAAAACTAGCATGAGGATGATCTCATAAGTGAGTGTGTGCAAATGAGCTTGAGGTCATTTCTATTTATAACTTCATGAGGGACCGCTTATGGCTTTGAGCAGATCAACATGCAATTTAACTAACTCATAAAAAAAAAAAATCATAACTTAACTTCCACTTAGCCATTTAGAACAATCTATAGACATTTTTTATCCTCTCGGAAAGACAAATCTAATTAACTTATTAGTTTAACGATCTAAGTTAACGAATGTGGAATTTGACTCTAGTTGCAAAAATTAACATGGTTTGTTATAAATCTCATATATGTCTCTTGATGCAAAGACCTATGTGATAAATCATTGTAAAATTCGGCCATGTATGTAATATTGGAGTTAATTCAATTATTTATATAATCCCATGATGGGCATACGATGTAATAATTGAGTATTTTAATGTAACCTTGTTTTGTTGCTGTTGATTTAAGCATGAATCAATGGTGATACGAAAAGGTTATGTATGGTTGAGTCCATAATTAATGTTCTTTGTATTTATTTAGAAAAATTTAGCATGTGTTCGGGGGTCATGGTCGGTATACAATGTTCTCAATCAACATGTCATATCTAAGGTGCTCATGTCTAGAAAGGGGGAGAGAATCCTTCTTTCAACATTGGTCGACCCTTTTCCCTTGATGTCGAAAGGAGAGTAACTTGGTGCTTGAAAAGATTTTTCATTAGCTTGGTGTGTTTACCGATATTTGTAATTTACAGTGACCAAACACCAAAGTGGTTGCCATCAAGTTGGAAGGGCGATTTGGCATTATGAGTAATGTGTTGTCCTTGATGGAAACCTACTTGTTAAATATGTCAAAATTATGGTAGCGGGATGAGTATACGAGCCAATTGATAGGATGTGGAAGTGAGAGATTGGACAAATGAATATCGATTAAAGGTCAAACGAAACTGATGAAATAAAAGTTTGTGTGAAAGTCTATGAAGGTTTTGTGAAGCAAAAGCCATGTAGATATGCGTGTATGATGAAGATAAATATCTTACGAGTTTATGCGGCATGGTATTCTAAATACCAAGAATATTTACCATGGTATTGGCCCATAGTAATGAGCTTGATAATAGATATTTAATCCCATAATTTAATACCATCAACATTAGTATGGGTTTGAGCAGGTATGGGAAGAGCCTAAGATATATAAGCAAATGGAGATCAAAGTGTTTAGTGTGGATGGAATGGGTTGTTAATGAATTATTTTGATCCAAAATAAGTGTGTGCGGAGTATGATGATGGATCGGATCTAATCGATGGGAAATGAATACACATTGAATAATCTTCCTATGGGTTTTTTAGTCTACGATGATAATGTCATTATGTGTGTGTTTTTTTTCTTGTGAATACCAAGATTTGTGTTTGACTATAGTTATGTTGTGCACAAAATTATGATGAATAATTACCAATATGTATGCGGAGTTTATTTGAGAAAGAACATGTACATACGCGAATATGCTTCTAGGTAGTCTCATATATATTGTATAGTATGGATAGATCTATATGTGGGTGTCAAGAATAAAAGCCTTCATGTATATACACATAAGTTATTCATATGAAGCATGTACATCTTCTAGGGCTTTGCAGTATGAGCTAATGATCATGGTTGATTTATTATGTCACATTTTGTTGTTGTCTTTCAAAGATGTGTCTCTCATGATAATATGTGTTTTACGGTCTGGTTGGGGGTGAATTGTTTAATGAATGATATATTGAGTAAAAGGGGGGGGATGTTGCTATGCTGTGATTATATGTATGTGGATCAAAAATATTTGATGAGCTCAATATGTATTTCAATGATTTTTTTTATAGTGTGGTGATTAGGATTTAGGTTTCGGTATTTGAGATATATACACAAGTTTTATCAAGTAAAAACAAATATATACATGGATATTCTTGACGCTAGATATATGTTATGAAATATTTTTTATCATGGTTTTTTAAGGAAATATTTGATTTCGATTATTTGTATAGGTGTAGAGCTTCATATATTGATGAGTGAAAGTGTATTAGCGCTGATCTATTTTGGTTTAGACTAATTAGTGGCAATAGTTCATTGAGATTCAATGATTCATTTTTTGAATTCGATTGGTTCGGTGATCGAGTGATTTGTTACGGTGATTTATTTTATTATTGATATTTGGTATTGGGCATAAATGATGGTAGTGTGTCCAGTACGAAAATTTTGATGAAAAATTAGCCTATATGTTGTAATGTTTTGATCGGGTAGAGCTAGTATGAGAATTATGAAACATGGTCGAAAAATGTGTTAAGGGTTGGAGGCTTAAGTGAGGGAGTCAAATATTCCTTCAATTATTAGCTTGTAAATTAGATCGGGGGGTAGGAGCTCATACTGGTGGGTTCCAATAAATGTGATCGGGGGTTGGAGATCCCTTCGAGTGGGTGCTAGAGAATGAATGAGTTGTAGCCATTTGCGAATTAGGTGCCATCATGCTATTATGATTCTCTTGCTAGTACAACATTGTAAGATATTTTATTGATAATAGCTTATGAATATAGAAGCGACATCGGCGGTGGTTTTCTCACATTGGGTTTTCACCTAAAAACACTTGGTGTTCGGTGTGTTGATGTGTCCCTTATGTGTGATGGTTTATTCTATTGTTACTACACATGGCTACTATTTATCTAATGGCTAATGAAGTATTGATACCCCTTATTCAAGATAAACATACAATGAATTAACTAAAATGTTATTCAACTTCATTATATTCATGTATGTAATTATGAAAAAAAAAAAAGTAAAAGGTTTAAGTGAGTTTTAATATATCGATCCAACTTACCCCCTCTTAGCATTTTTCCTAACACTCATGAGGTCACTTAGTCGATATATTTTACCACATATTTTTTTTGGACAATTACCTTAGTTGTGGGGTTTGATGGCTTCAATTTAGTAGAGAATAGTCTTCTATAGTATTGAAGGTACAAGGAACTAAATTATTATGTATTGATTGTTGTTCATTGTCCTTGTTCCATTTTGGTTCCTTTGTTACATCACATTTCCATCCTATGAATTTACATGTCCATATACATGATAAACTTGTGTTTTCAAATGTTGAACTTGTATTACAATACTTTGTAGGATGGAAGAAGGCTACTAGTAGGTTTACCCTAGTTTTACGACCCTATCGAATCACGATCATTGAATCACCAAAACACTAGTAACATGGGAAATTTTTTTCTTGTTTGACCCGATTCACGATCCTTTACGCAATGCTAAATATTCATCTTGTTTATTGGTTGAGATATCCAATCCCCAAGAGACAATTTCACCTCTCCTTGTTCGTTGAGGAAAAGGATAACCCTTCCGGCCTCTTGCCACCCTTGGGTGTCACCAAACTCCTTTGAAAAATACAAAATTTTTTCTTTACTCATTTGCCGATTTTTAAAAATTTTATGGATCCTTCGTATACAACAATTATGTATACGATATTTTGACGATAATTAAAGCTTACTTTGATAGAAATTGTTCTTAATTTCATACAATCCTTTTTGAATGGAGATGATCTTCCAAATAAGATTAGTTATATTCATGATATATTATAGACTTGAATAAAATACATTTTTCTTTACACATACCAATGTGGGAATCAGCGACCCCCCTTAAAAATTACATTGTTCGAGACAAGCCAAATTTACCACATCGAAATATATTTTGGGAGGTATTCCATACCTTTGAGTTGATAAATAATTGGATTTTACTTTCCAAGGAGTTTAGTCCTCAATTTTCAAGCGTGTCGACCCAAGTTTCTAGAATAGTTTTAATTTTGAGTTACCTTTCCAAATGCTTCTTACCAGCCCACGAGGAAAATGGAGAAATACTTGAATAAATAAGGGATATCTTATTCCATAGTCTTACAAAAGACACATCTTGATGAACCTTGAATATTTCCTTTTTCTAATATTCTCTCTTATTAGTATTTTCACATGAACCTGTTCCCAAGAGAAAGGCAATAAATATGTATGTATTTTGTCTGTATGCCATATTTTACTCCATAAAATGTTGTGTGTAGTGTAGGGTAGCCTTTTCAAAAACATATCATAGCCTTTGTTAATAATATATTTGTGATGGGAACGGATCTCTGATTAGTGTTGATATTTGGACATTACATATATTGGCACGATTCATTTTATAAAAGAGATCAATTTATCCTTAAAGGCCCAGATATTAATTGGTAAGTATCATCATGACCAAGCATTCCATGTGCCTTGTGTATCCCATTGTGATACTTCCTTTGTATACACATCCTTCATAATTCATCCATATTTCCAATTCACTAATGTATTCTCAATATCCCCAATGACCCATATGAAGAGATATTATCCTCCAAATATTAATCATCTATTACTAGATCATTAGCTTATATTATTTAGTATTATTTCAATAGAAATTTTGTATGCCTTCCATATCTTGGATCCCATTCTTCCACAATCTTCTTTTTGACTATATGAAGTTTGTTTTGTGGAATTATTTGTGCTAGAAATCACCTTCCATCATTCCTTGGAGTTAGATAGTAGAGGCTAAACTATCTTGGCTTCAAAAATAAGACTTATTGGGTACAAATATTTAATTTCTAGAACTACATATATTTAGGGAGTCAAAAAATGTTCCAATGAACAGAAATGGAGACTTTTCATATTAATGCTCCAATATGATTGAAAGTCTTTTAGGAAAGGATGCGAGAGAACAAGTAGATCAACGGTCGGGGATAAGGAAAACTTAAATAATATTGTTAAGCCAACATCTTAAACCATTAAGTCCCCATGATTGTATCATTTTTTGTATCCTTTGAAAAAATTGATATAAATATTTCATATTCAATGCTCCCAAATACATGGGAACTCCTAGATGTAAAAAAAAAAATCCATTGAAAATTTATTGAAAGTTCGAGTTAATTAGAGGTATCTCTCAAAGTGGTTTTAGAAAAATTCCAACCATACAATTAGCTCTTCCTTTTATTAACCAAATGGTTCACATACGAGGCTACTGATCCTTTGAATCACTTTTCAATGATTTTTAACACTCTGGCAGTGTAATCAAAAAATTACCGAGTGATTCACTTCCTTAACATTCCTCGTGATGATGAGACCCATCAACCAACCTTCCAATTTTTATTTTCCTAAAGTTTTACTCATGCTTTTAAGAACCAAAATGTACAAAAGAGGATAAAGAGGAAATCCTTACCTTAGACCCCTTCAGGCCACAAGAAATACATTAGTCTGCCATTTACTAAGGGAACTATCAGCGATTGCATATACAGATTTTATCCACCTAATAAATTAAGTGTTAACTCCCAATTTTTCCATGAATGAAAATAAAATTAATACCTTACCCATTCAAGAAATTTTATATGAGTATTTTTATAACAATACTTGGACCCCCCTTCTGTTGTCTAAATTGGATTACTTCTTGTTTTAAGAAACAATATTGTCAATATTTCGTATTTTTTACATGAAGCCCATTTGTTTTTCATTTTATTGCCAACAAGGTTTTCTTCAATATATTTTCTAATACTTTAGTAAGGATATTATATGATACATTATGAGTGTGTAAGTGCTACAGCTTAGGGATAAATATAATGGCTTTAGCTCCTTAAGAATCAAATATAGAAAAAGAAGGGATTTGTGCTTCCACATATTTTATCCTTCTATGTCGTCTTATTAGTATTTGTATCGGGTCCTTTTTATTAGCATAAAAAAATGTCTGTAGATGATTATTGTGAGATTTTCTGGTCCCATAGATTTGTTAGCATCTAGAAATATATTTATAATTACTTAATCTTCCTAACTTTCCTTGATTAACTTCTTGTTTTCCTAATATGAAACAATTGTTGGAATGGATTAAAAAACTCCCATGCTTTGTCTAGATCATATTCTTCATCTTCACATTATATAGAGTTTGGAAATTCCTAGAAAGCTCCTTATTTTATATCATAAAATAATGAAATTTAGGCTTACCTTTAGGGACTATTTCTCTCATTTGATTTCCTTTTTCCCAAGACTTATCTTGCATATGGAGGAAACATGTTTTACGATCATCAAATTTCAACCCCGTGCTTCTGAATTCATATTTATTATTCCTCCTCTAGTTTATTTAAATAATGTATATTTTTCTTAATACCTTTTCCTTTTCAATACTATAATCTTCTATTGGACTATTGTCGATCAAATTTTGATTTTTTTCTAACTATTATATCAATTCAAGTTTCTTCTAGCCTTTGGTTTTGTATTTCCATTTCACTTATTCCAAGAACTGCTTGACAATTACCTTTGTTTCCCACACATACAAGGGGAATCATACTAGAATGATCTAGAGCCGCTTAACTAATATAATTATATTTTCTCCCCTTATCCACCACAGGTTATCGAAATGATATCGGAGCCATATTTTCCAAAGAATATATCTCGAGCAATATATGCATGTGATGCAAGTCTCCTTGTGCCAGGATTGAAGAAACATAGTCTATTCCTTTTATCATCTACTTAATAGGTAATATGAACTAATCCAATGGTGATGCAATATTATAAATCCACTTTGTCTATTGGTCCATGTCTATTTTCATAATTTTTCTACTAGATCAAAAATATCAGATTCACTTATCAGATCGTCCATTATTTCCCTTCAAGGATCTTCGACTATGTTACCTCCTGCTTCTCTAGAAAAATAATTGTATTAAACTCTCCTCCTACTATGTTTTCTATGTGCCACTAGGTCTCTTTTAGGACAATCAATGAGTCCTAAAATTCGATTTCTCTCCATATCTCACTAGAGTGTAAATTTTATTATGGTTATGTGTTCCTTAATATCATTCTTTTCAATTGGAGCTATTATCTAATGTTGATTTCTCATGTTTTTTTTTCAGTGTAGTGAGATTTCCAACCATAAGATGCCCAAAATAGATAAGTATTCATGCAAAATTTGAGCCACCCTAATGCTCATCTCTCTAGAAATTCATTGTATAATTTAGAGCCTTATTTTTTTGTAGCTTTGTTTCTTTGAAGAACAATTATATGTGGTTTTTCTTGTTTAACTAATTCTTTAATTGAAAGGGATTCTACAAGGTTTCCCAAACCCATTTTTTTCCATGAAAGTACATTCATTATTTTTGGGGGGTTTATATTTGTTATCTCATAATTTTTAAAGCTCCTACTACATGGTTGTTACTTGCCTTAGAACCTCATTAATTTAAAGTTGGCTTCCAAGTTTTATATTTTTTTTACCTTATCCTTCTCTCACTACCTCCTTGGAATGTCACCCTTTCCCTTTCTTGGAACTAAAAATTACTTTAGTTGAATTTTGGGCTTGGGTCGCTTCGTAGAGATACTTTTCATCCTCTTTCTCTAGCTCATTGATTTTTTTGCGATGCGGGGGCATTTCAAAGTGGCTTATGGGTGAGATGGAAACATAGGTGGAATACGATGACGAGAGATGCAAAGGAAAAAAATAATTACATGTAAAAGGTGTTTGTGACACAAATATTGATTGATGAAACATGTACAAGAAGGTATTTCATATAGAAATAGTGGATATAATTAATATAGTGACCAATGTATTCTAGTTGATGGATACTATTTTATATGGACTTCAACTTATATTTATGCTTGCAAGTACAAAAGTAAAAGTGGAGAAGAAGAGAAAACATCAACCAAAGATGAAGAAGGACAACAAAGGAAAAATTAAAGGGGACCAATTTAATACTCATTAAAAAGGGATAAATGAATTATTCATACTTGTAATGTTTAATAAAAAATATGATGAGAAAATGTGATAGTGTAGACTTATTAGAGAGTGTTTATGTAGGGATGCGAAATGGAGATAATTGAGTGAGTAAAGGGATGATATTATCAAAATTATCATGGAGATATTGTGGAGATATCATAGGAAATAGTCAAGGAGATATTCTAGGAGCTATTGTGTCATTAGTTTAGTATATGATTGAAATAATTTGCTAATTGTGATATGTTTTAGAGAGAGGAATGGTAACATAGTTTTGTAACCCAACATTTCAAACTTCTATGTGAGTCCATCTTTAGGGGAAATGGAAAAAATATTTTTGAGAATGATTGTGGAGAGTTAGGAAAAAAAATAATTACTTATATATATATATATTAGTTGGTATGGAATTTATCTTTTATTTTTTAAGTGGACTAGAAAAAATGATTCCACTCTCTCTCAAAATCAACTTACCTATATGGAATATGTTTTCAAATGTAATTTTTTTTTTATTTCACCTATATTATATAAAGGGAACATTTGTATAATAAATTTAATAGAGGGAGAATTATTTAATTAATAGAATATTTCTCAAGTGGGGATTACATTATGCTCTTGATGTCCCTTTCTTTCTAATGTGTGGTTTGTTGGATATGTTACCATTGTGGTGGAATCAAAGTAGTATCGAGTATAATTTAATTCCACTTATGTGAATGATTGATGGAATCTAAATATAATACGGGAAATCAAAGTTGGGAAAATACATTGGAATAATTTCAAGGGAGATGTTGAAGGGACATGCGGACGACAAAATTTAAGGGCTAGACAATCTCTACGTAGTGGAAAAAGTTTCCATTAGTAATGTCTCATTGACATAGACCTCTATGTGAATATGAAAATATATCTGGTGTAAATGAGAGAGATGAGTATTAGAGGGAGTCATTTTCATTCATGAAAGAAACATGGGTTGCATGGAATAACTTAATAGAAGATACTTTAATTGAAATTATTTACATTCACCACAGAACTTACGAAGCCCTTTTAAATATCAATGTTGATATTCCATGATTAAATTAGCATTGACATTACATTCGATGTAAAAAACACCATACGAGGAAGTGGTGAGAAGTTTTAGTGTTATTGCTACTCGAGATTGTTATAAGGATAAGCATACATTAGCACAATATCTTGAAATGAGTATGTGCTTAGGAGGTTCGTACGCCACACTTTACATTGAAAATTTGGGTTCGTGGGACCTTAGTTAATCCATTATTTACGATAACAAATGGACTGAGGAATAACATAGAATTTTTTTATTTATGTTTAATTGTTGTAAAAGTATTACTAAACTCTTTTCTCTTCTTATTTCATCTTTTCCCCTTTCCATTTTCTCTTTTTCTTTTAGGTTTTCTCTTTTTTCTTTTCCCTTCCCCTCTCACTAGTACCCTCTCATTTAAACCATATGGATATCATATGACATTATTATTATAAAAGTATGAAGGAGCTACAATCATAGTAATATACTATAACTTCCCAGCATTTGTTATTGATATAAGCATTGAGAGAAATGTTTTGCGAGTAGATCAGTGGAAAAAATGAACCATGTTCTACTTGTAGAATCCATATTATCGGCTCTTACATTGTTGATGCTGTAGATAGACTCGAAATATCTATCGACATATAGATTTTCCAAGTTGTTGAATAAAATATTTGCGGATACATCACACAAAATTTCAGAGCTTTTAAATGCAAATCATGTTGATATGACAATTTTATTTTGATAGAAAAAATACTCTACATTTCTTTGGGGGTGACAAATTTGTTGGTGTACATTCACTTAATTAGCCATAATTAGCTTCGATTCAATTTTATTTCTAGCATGTGATGTGCACTTAGTCGACGTTAGTTAAATCTAGTGCTTACTTGTGGTGTGCACTTAACTTTGAATTAGTTAACTCTCGTGCTTGTATGTGGTGCATGTCCACATAAATAGAACATAAAGAACACTTAGCTTTAGTTATGTTTAATTAGCCTTATTTATTTCATGTACAACTAAGCTTAACCTATATGTTTTACATGTAAATTCTCAAAACAATGTGTAGTATTCAAATTCATTCTTCGATCCAATTTTCCTTTCCAATTATTGCAACTTTGTGAAATTTATACTTCAACTAGAATATTTATTTTTCTATAATAATTTTACATGGTATCAAAGATACATGGTTACATAGAAGGTGCATGGTATATTTTCAGTTTGAATATCAAAAATTGGAATTGTTGGGAGATTTAATTTGTTGATCAAAAAATTAGATAATTACGCAATTTCTACAACCATAAGGTGAAATACGGAGTTCCTATATTCATCTATTCTCACTTTGTATAGCTATGACTGGAATCTAGAGATTTTTCTTCACACTTAGTGGCAAGGCTTGTTTTTTTTTTCAAATAACATGGATACGAAATTTGAACCAAATTACGGGTATTGAAAAAAATCCAAATAATTCGATAAAATGGATGAGGTTTTAGGTCTTCTATTATTGACCATATATCGTATCACTCGAGAAAAAAATGAGACATCATTTGACATAGTTTTAAGTGACTCATGTTGTCAGTATAGTCATATAATTCATTTTCATTACTTGGTAACGGAAAATTTTAAAATTTTCTTATTAGCATATCCTCGAGGGTCCAAACCCACCCTTATTCGAAGCCTTTTCATGTCACCTCGGTCATTATTTCCTGAAATATTTCATTTTCCAGCTTACAACGTTGAAAAGGTCATTTTAGCCAAGAATCCGTACTTTTATAGTGAATTACACGGAAAAAAATGCACTTTTCGGGAGGCCAAATTGCTAATACTTTCGTAGTGAAAGCGCAAAATACACTAAGTCCGCTTTGAAAGGAGGTATTTCCTTAGGTCCTTTTAAAATAGGTGCTAGGTGTTAGTCAATGATTGAATGGGTTGGGATAGATGCCATTCGTGTGGGTTAGTGTTAGAAAACTAAAGTCTGATGGTCGTAGCTCGAGTCATTATTACCATTTTTACTATGTATGAGTCTTGATTATGCCATGAGTTGTCATTGAACTTTTAAAACCTTTCCCAATTGAATAATTTATCATTCCCTGCTCCCTCTTTGCATGTTATGAAGCTGCGGAAACTGTTCACTCGACGAATGTGGCTAGCATTTTCAAAGTTTTACGTTATCAGCGATCAAGCGAGAAAAAGAAAAATAAAAGTACCATGGCTTGAGAAGACCAAAAAAAGGTGGCCACTCTCTTGAGATATGAGCCATCAAACTTGAACCTTATAAATGAAGACCCAATAGCTTCAAAAATTTCGGAAGAAGACGGTGTTTACAGAGTTTTGCCAAATATTGCTAGGATTCCATGTATAGGTTTCTAAAGAGTTTTTCCACAATTTCAATGGGACGGTACCAAAAGTGGGAATGTTTGAACCTCACTATAACACTAGAGAATATTGCAACAATAGTAGGAATTCCAAGAGGATAAGAACAATGGTTCAAGGTTTCCACCGTTCAGCATGCGGGACGCAAGGGGTATGAAACCCTTAACATAGTGAGGTTGACCTTACAATGCCATTCCATGGAGCTACATGAAAGAAAATTTCTCAAGATTCTTTTGTATCATTCGAGATGTACTTCACTTCGAAGGGAGGTATCATAAGGTGTATTCTTACCACTTTAGGCTTCTGCTACATTTTAAGTGAAAATCTCTTGATATACCTTTTTATTTATACAAAATATTAGCAAAAATGAGATAAAGTTCAAGGATAAATCTGAAGGAAATGAAATGTCACTCTTTCATCATGCTTTAATCAATCTGTTGGTTTTAGAGGAGTTAAAAATATTAGGTAAGAACCAGGTCCTCTTTTTCATTTGTCGGTGGTTTTGAATTAGATTCCATTACCACTAAAATAAATACTAAACCTAGAGTTATACCATCACCTTCGGTAGTAGAACAAAGAGCCTATGAAATGAGAAAAGTGAACCAATAATCATGGAAATAGAGCAATTAGGGAAACTTGATCACACCTATTGTTTGAATTATAAAACAAAAACCAAATGTGAGAAAACCTTCAAACAAAATGACTGTGAGTGAACATGGAAAAAAAGTTAAATGAAGGCAAACAATGGCTAAGGGAAATTTAGAATATAGTACTGTGTTATTGATATTGAGGAAACCCCATAGTCCCAGTTGAAGATATAGATGGGGAGGAAGAAGCTCAAAGGAAGCCAAATCAGCAAAGAAGTTAGAGTTTCAATGTGAGGATGCGGGTTTCATGTTTCGAGGCCACAGAAACCCATGACAAGACATACTAGAAAACTCTTGGAAATAAATAAAGAATTTAGAGGTCAACGACAACATTCGACGACCACAGTATCATTGACCTATCATCACGTGCAAAGAAGATCAGGTCATCAAGAAAAATTAAGAAAAGGATAAAATTATTGAAAAAAGAACGATTGAGGTGTGAGCAGTTGAAGTTATAAAATCATGAAATAGCGAGTTTGAAGAAAGAACAGCAGAACATAATGTCCAAAAAGTGTAGTTTGAGAAAATGAAAGAGATTTGGGAAGAGCAGGTTGATAGTGTGTCAAAGACCTTAGATGATACAAAAAAATTAATAAAATGGACTCTACCATTGAGGAAAGAGGTGAAGCATGTTAGAAGAATGAACCTGCACTTGAAATATAGCAACAAAAAACTGAAGGACCAATTGAAAGACCTCGAGAAATGTAGAATTGATTCATGAGGAGACGAAGAATAAAGGTTAAAAGATATTTGTAGTTGAGGAACCCATAGCTCAACTCATCATTAATGAAGAGGAAGCACCTCAAGGCTATTAAGTTGAGTTTATTATGTTTTAAAGTTAATGCCATTTTTAAAAACCAAGTTTCTATAGCTGGAAGGTGCCTTTTTGAAACGAGGTCAAAATACGTAAAATTACACATTTTCCACGAGTTTCGTAGTGTTTCCTAGCCTTGAAGCCGGGAAAATGGTACGAAATTTTTTGTAACTTTATTTTTATTCTAAAACCATTTTTTGCAGCTTTCGAGGAAATGGTAGTGATGATGTCGAGGGTCATGGTGGAGACTATGGAACATCAAAAGTAGATATTTTGAGTTTAAAAGTTTTTTTTTTGTACGCTATGAAAGCACGGTTCGAAATACATTGTGTTTTAAATGATGAGTTATTTTTAAAAGGTTTACGAGCAATTTAAAATAAGTTTTTAATAGGTTGGCCTTCCAATAGATCGAGGGACCTTGCCACCAAATATTTATGACTTGAAGGCCATGAAATGGAGACAACTCACATTCTTTGGGCACTTCGTTGAAGATAGGGTCATGTTTTCCTAGAAAATAGGGTTTGTTTCCATATGTTGAGGAGGATATTTAGGATATCAAGTAGTGATGAGCTATGTCATATCTTTTTCAAACATGTGAGGCTTAGTTGTGAGATATGTAACTATTTTAAGAGATAAGTTAGTTTGATTTAATATTAAGTTTTTGAGTCCTATTAGGAAAAGGACATTTTAAAGTACTCTTGTCATTTTATGATTAAAAGACATGTTTTTATGTTATGTAAGGTGTCATTAGAATAATTTGATGAATCTATCCAAGAGGAAGATTATCTCCGATGTAAGAAGGTCTATTTAAAGGTAGATTATCAAAGTTTTAAAGGGTTGGATATTTTTTGCACTACTGTTGCTTTATATAATTTGTCTTCTCCAGGTAATACAAAGATTCTTCTTGAAAAACATGAGATTCTCATGTATTTTTTAATGCCTTTATGATCATATTTTTATGTGTACCAATTGTGATGAATTTCATCTTTATTACTCATAATTCATATGTCTATTCCTAAAACTTCCTTTATTCATGAAATATTTGTGTTTGCCTATGTTCTATGTGTAGATTTCCTTTGTTAAGCTTCTTCTGTACTCATCTTCATATGAAGAAACCTTGCCTTTGAATATACTAATTTGTTGACTCCATAAGCCCAATGGTTGTAGACCTGTATTTTTTTCAACCTACATACATAAAAATCAAGCTACTTTTAAAATAGACTTAGCCATCTATTTTTATCATTATCTAATATCATAAACCACTTTAGGAGATCCCTCTCAGACTAAAGGGGCTCAGCCTCCATCACAAGATGGTTTAAAACATCTACATAGAAATTGTCGATTACTTGGCAATGAAGTGAAATTTTGTGATAACATATCCAACATTTTGTTTCCATGTAGACACATGAAACACTCTAAATGAGGTCTCAACAAACTTGGATAATTGATTTGTAAAATAGAATGAGTTGAAGGCTCATATTGTCGAAAATGAGTTAAATTCTTTAGATCTAAATAAACTTGAGAACATTCAAAATCTCTTTACGAAATTGAAATCATTATTGCTTCAATGACATGATTTTAGGATCAATAAATAAAAAGGAAAGGTGTTGGTCTTCTCTATTTTTCTAAATTAGGTCTTGAATATATTTGTTTAACATTTAGGCATTTCATAAAGTTAGATTGCAACTAATGATAAATGGAAAATTCCCAAACTTGATGCATTTTATTGAGCCTGCGAGTTCACCGTAGGATAAGCTCATCGAGATGGGTTCATTAAAGTCTTCAAATTCACATAAAATTTCCATGCACTTGAAAGAAAATCCAACTCAAAACCAAATCAAGAATACAAGGAAAAAGGAAAAGGCAAGAGATCGAGATCCAAGAAAGCGAGGAAATTCAAAACCTCAAGATGACTCTTCCAACTCAAGGCTACGAAGGGAAAGAAAGGAAGCTCTAAGTGTCCTTAACAGCAAAGAGGCTATCATCTGATCCTCTTGCGCAGAAGACTCTTAATCGATGGAAAAAATTCTTTAACAAAATCATCTTTTCCATCACATTCGAGAAAGTGCCAAGAAGAAGACAAAGCAAAAACCATCGGAAACAAGGGATAATCGTGGGTAGCAGTTTCCCTTTATGATAGATCATCGATGTAGGAGCTTCATATCATATTAATTCTTCAAAGAAGTATTTTTCTTCTCTACTTACTTCTGAAGACCTCCTATTCTCGTGGGGGACAATTCTATAGTTGGGAAACTAGACAAGGAAGGGGCATGCATGGAGAACATATTCACTTTTTGGGCTTGTACACGGTGATCTCATGGGTCCATTTATAGTAAATTTAATGAAAAAGAGAAACATGTGTTGTCATTTATAGACAATTACACATGAGATTCAATTGGGTTTACTTTATGAAACTCAGAGGTACGAATTTATTTAGCATCTAGAATTTTTTTCAAATCACATGTGGAAAAATGAGTTTGGAAAATGCATCAAGATCCTATGCATAGATAATGGAAGAATATATAACCAATATATCCATAATATTTGTGTCAGTGAGCATACATTTGAAACATGCAATTCCTTATACTCCATAGCAAAGCGCGATAGGCGAGGAGGAAGAATAGATCTTTGGAAGGGATGGTCGGTTGTGCATTTCATGCGATATCTTTCATTCAAATTTTGCAAGGTTCGACGTAATTTTTTCCTCATACATTCAAAATAGATATCCTCATAAATTTTTTACTGGAGAAAAATACATTTTGAGGCTTACAACGGCATGAACATGAAGTCGAGGGCATTTCCACATTTTCAAATCTTAGGCATGGCTGTTACTTCCTACGAGAGAAGAGAAAATTTAGAGCCTCAAAGAAAAGACATGTGTATGTTTGTTGGATATTATGATAAAGTTAAATTTTTATATATTGATTTATGTTAACAACGAAGAAATTATTTATCGAAAGTAGTGAAAACTTTGAAGATGATGGCATGCACACTAGATGAACCTATTACAAATTTCCCTCACCACTACTTGATACGATCTTCGTGATACTTCAAATCGAATTCTGATCTAGGTGAGCCTTTTCTGTGACATATCGGACCACTGAATGTTGAACATCTAGATAATACTTCACTATTAAGTTTGAGAAAATACTCTTAGCCACATTCATTACAAAAACAACACAACATGAGTGATCTCTTAGATGATCACCACTATGCACGGTTTGAGGAAGCTCCATAAGAACTCTTTAGCTATGGAGTTGTGTATGCCCATACATTCTTATATGATGCATACATTTTATCCACTGACTTAGCCCTTAGAAGCAACAAATGATGGGGAATACAACTCTCTCATTGAGAGCCAGGACTTGGGACCTAGTTGCGGTACCTTTGAATTAGCAAACGTTTCGGTGCAAGTGGGTTTACATGACAAAGAATGTAACATATGGCCAAGTTATTCAATATAAGTCACGGTTGGTGGAATTTTTTCGAAGGTACATGGTGTTGGCTATGATGAAATTTTTATCTAATGGAAAAAATGGATTCCATTTCAGCTGGTTCTATCCATTGTAGCATAATTAGTATGAGGAGGTGAATCATATCGATGTGAAGAATTCCTTTCTTCATGGTGACCTTAAGGAGGAAATCCACATGGAGTAGCCGTAGGGATATATACAAAATTCATCTATGTTATGAAAACAAAAAAATCCTCGCTATGGCCTCAGAAAACACACAGAGCGTGGCATGAAAATATGGATTCAGATTTGTTATCTAAAAAATTTATACATTTTAAATATGATTCCAATGTTTATTCGTTGAATAAAATTGACTCCTTGTTGATCATAGTACTCTACATAGATGATTTTTGATAATATGTAATTCAACGATTTCCATTGTTGAGATTAAAACTACATTGCATAAGTGTTTTCCTATGACATATATATGTGCTTGATAATTTTTCCTTGGACTAGAGATGGAGTGGTTCTCAAATTACCATTTCTCGGTAGTCGCACTAAAGATATTTGCTTTTAATTTCACATACGTGTCGAGCCAACAACAACACCTTTCTTACCTAGGACAAACCTTGTGAATGGTAAAGAAACATCATTGGTTGATTGTACATTTATATCGCGGAAAGCATAGGGAGTCTTATTTATCACTAACTCTCTTCATGATCTCTCATATGCCATAGGAGTAGTTTCTAGATACATGGAGGAGCCACATGAGTTACACTCGAAAGCTTTAGCGACATCCTTCGATATGTTTAGGGAAAATAAGTGATGGGATTCATTATGTGGTTGATCGAGGTGGCTCCAAAAATAGAAGTGGGCTTGAAAAAACTAAAAAAAAATGTTCATTAGATTGAAGTAGGACCATGGTCGGATCGAAGATATCGTTGAATTAATTTCAGCAACACCTCCAATCCAAGTTTGTATGTAAAATTTACGACCGGTCAAATTTTTGGTCAAACCTACACCAATTGACAACTAACGAGGCAAAAATTTGGAAAATTCTTGGCACACAAAATTTGGCCACGGTAAAGGGGAAAATATCTTTCCTCTTTAATTTTTCCAATGACATAAAAACCAGCACCGAAATTTTAACCATTATTATAATAAAAAATAGTAAAAAAAAATATAAAAATGGGTGGCGAGCGCTTACACCCCAACGACATTGGTTAAATCATATTAATGTGGCGGGAGGCAACCTGCGGCAGACTCATACGACAAACTAGTCAATACAACCAAATTATATATATATATATATATAATATATATATGACTTGGGCCATCGAACACCGGGCACGCGACCCACGAAAACACAACGATGAAAGATGGTCGGAGATCGAGGAGGTCGAACTTGCCCAACCCGGGTGGGTCGACCCGCCAACCCTGGCCACAATTTTGAAATCAAACACCAAAATTGTTAGAGGCTGTATAATTTTCAACAAACCCACACCAAAATTAAAATGCGGAAGGGAGCCATAACCGGCGGCCTCGCAGGTTTCACCTGCGACCTTTCCCCAGCAAAGAAAGGATTAACTTAGGCACTATAAACCAGCTGGGCCAACGACCTGAACTTTTTCTATTCGAGTGGATGAATTTTATATAAACCTTAAACATTTTTTCATCGGGGTAGCAGAGATAGATGCCCATGTATAAGAGTCGAAGTAGCTCTGGGGAGGTTGAAACCTAAGACGAGTATGTTTTCATATGTTGAGAATATTCCTTTGGGGTCTAGAAGTTCCAATTTCACATAAGGTATGAAATTTTAGTGATTTTTCATGATTTTCCGAGGATTCCAACCATGCAACCTATTTCTACTAAGAAGAGGTTCTGCATTTTTAGGACATCCCCCGAAGTGCGGATATAAGGCATGATTTTTTTAATTTCTTGTAATTTATTTCTACTGCCCTTTAATGAAATAAGCCTCACCACATTGATGAGGAGCTCAAAGACGTAACCCACTGCTTCAGGAAGAAATCCATAATCAGATCATCATGTGTATTTGTTATCATGCTTGCTTTTTATTTCCATTTATTTTCATGTGTTTAAGTTACTTGGTTATATCTTTTTTATATGCAATTTTTTATGCATCCATGAAGTAAAAGATCTGTATCAAGTTTGGTATCGAGTAGTCCTTCTTGTTGTGAGTTGCGCAGGTGAATGCTAACTAGGAACAAGATTCAAGAGGAGAAGGAAAACTCAAGTCCTTTGATCTGCAAAGAGTGTGGCATACACCCTTGAAGGCAGAACATGGAATGAGGATACGGGAGAATAAGAAGAGCAAAATTATTGCAGAATGCTCCTCACCATGGAAGAAAAGATGACAAGTTGTTTTCATAATATGAGAAGATAGTCAAGCATGATAAGAAGGAGGGTAGAGTGATCATGCCTTAGAGCACCATGGAGGTGGAGGACGAGCCTCCTCCCTCTCCATCCACTAGTGACAATTATTTTTCTTCGTCTTCTCCTCATTGTAAAAGGAACCATAAAAATACATCTAAGAAGCCATTTTAAAGCTAGATGTAAATTTTGATTTTCCATATAATGGAGAATGTAATGCAAAGAAACTAAAAAATTGGATTAGATAGATTGAGGTTTGTTGAGGTTTATAAAATTGGGGAGGATGGGCGAGATCCAATTAGAATCTCTTCACCTAAGTGGCACCATTCTCATTTAGTGGGAGAGCAAGTTGTGGAAAGGTAGCAAAGACTTGGGTAATCTCCTTTCTTCTTGGTCCAATTTATTTTCTACATTAAAATATCGGTTTATCCTTTGGGTTATCAACAAAAGGATTTAATGGAATGGAAATATTGACACAATGAAAGGGTCAAAATCCACAAATCTCCATAGAAAAATTTAGAAAACAAGCGTTGAATTTGGATATTTTGCTTGATTCACCGAGCCCCATAACAAAGTATATTGGTTCTTTACATAGTTACATTGAGCATTATTTGTTTTTATTTTAGCCTACTAATATTGATATGCATGAGTGCGAAGGCCATTCCACCTTGAAAGTAGGGAAAACAATGATAAAGGAGAGAAAACAAAGAAATAATATTTCAAACCTAATAATGGAAAAATTCAAAGGAAAGGCAAGGGAAAGGACAAAGGTAGCTACAATGAGAATGAGTAAGGATAAAAGGCATATTGCACAAGTTAGCAGAAGGAAGGCCATGATAGTGAAGAGTGTTGAAGTTTATTTAGAGTTTACACCAAAGAGATTTGGTGGGAAGAAAAAAAAGAAGAAAGGTGGCAGAGTAAATACAACATGACTTTGGATATGATTCTGTTAATGAGACACAAATCACAATAGTGGGCACACAATTTACTCTTTCTCTTAATGCTAATGAAAATTCTGAATTAAATGTGAGTACAAGTTCTTCAAATAAGTCCCTTGTTAATGAAAAAAGAGGATTTATTTGTTCCACATTAGAGTCATAATGAAGCATACTAACTTGAAACATTGTTTGATCTTTCAGTCCACAAGTAAAATTGGTTTTAGAATCCTTGTTTGATAAGTGGGATTGAGGAGCAAGTCTCATACGAAACCCTACCCTCTTGGTTGGAGTGTGTGATAAATTATCCAAAATTACATGTAAACAAACAATGTACGGATATATTTTCTATTGCATCCAAAACGGTATATGAGGCTAATCTTGATGTTTTACCTTTGGATATTTGTGTCATGGTATTGAGGAGTCCATATTTTTATGACAAGAAAGTAGTTTTCTTTCTCCATGAGAACAAGTATCATCTTATGAAAGATGAGATAGAATACATTTTCATGGCTCATCGTTCAAATATTGGTGCCAACCTTTTAAGTTCAGGTCAGATGAAGAGGTTGGTAAATTCCAACAAAGGGTGCTTGCTCATGGTTTTGATTGAAAAAGATGCGGAGACATGTGAATCTTTCCAAGGTTGTCGATCCCACTCATAAATGTAAACGCCTTGAAATTTTTTCTAACTATGATGGGATTTTCGGTAACTTAGTGGGTTGCCTCCAAAGCATGAGATCGAACATGAAATCCATTCAAAGGATGATCCTCCTTTATGAAATATTAGTATGTACATGTTTTCAACCATTGAGATGGAGGAGATAAAAAGCAGTGTAGGAAATGTTGAACCCCGAGGGGTCACAATGCCGGAAGTTATTCTCCATGTCGTTCCACCTATTGTTGGTGCCAAGAAACAAGAATTCCACATCGAGGATGTGTGTGGACTATAGAGTACTCAAAAAATAACGGTGAAGAATCGGTGCTTATCGAGAATTGGATGAAGGACCTTAGTGATAGCTCAAAATTTCGAAGTGTTCGAAGTGTGCCAAACCTAAGGGATAGAGCTAGATCGTCTTCACACGATTCCGGCCACCATGAACATTTCGAAAAAACCGACATCGTATGAAGAAACTATTGCGATTTGAAAAGTCAGGTAAACTATAATTTTTGGACTTTGACAAGTTTGACTGATTTTGGAAAATTCAAAAAAATAGTATTTGAGGGAATATTCCTAGAATATTCCTCGAAATATTTCGATAATATTCCTTATAATATTCGCTAAAATATTCCTTACCGAATTCAACCGATGAATGAAAAGTGTTAGTAGGTAATGGGAGGTGGAGCATGCGTGGTTGTGTTCTCAACCAATTAAAGGCGTAGTGTGGCCGAGCCGAGGCCCTCACGTGGCCCATCCACATTGGTGAAAATTTTTTTTGGACTCCACAGAGGTTGACCTTGACTTCTCACACGCGCCCACGGCAACTTAACTCGGGTTATGTGTTAGTTCTTAATAACTAACAATCACAAGTTATATTTAAGGTTTAACGGTTTTGTTTGGGGTTTGGAGAGAGACCGGCCCCTCCCCCATATAACCGGCTTGCACCATGAACATAGGGTAATCCCAAAAACCACTTGATGGTTCCCACATTTTTCTCAAACTTGTCACATCAAATGAATTGGAATTAACATAAAACTTGTCGACGCAAATTTTTGCGCATCAAGTTTTGCGACCATGTGGCCACCATGATAATCCCATTAAATGCCATCATCAAGTATGGCATTAATTGTGTCTAGTGCACCCTAGAAATGACAGAGATGTCATTTTAACTAGAGTTAAGTCTAGTTCCTCCAAGTTTGGTGGAGGATTTTTAGGGGTCATTGGGCAAAATGATTTTAGACTCTATCTTGAGATAGATTCGACTATTTTAGTGCCAATATTCAATTTAGACTATCTCGGACATTATAGAATCATTGGTGAGGTTTTAGAGCCATCATAAGAGATTTTACCAAGTATTTCCTTCGGATAAGTTTGAGGGGGCCCACTAGGAGCCACCATGAGCTAACGATGGTTGTGGGTTAGCCAATGCTGCTAGGTTTTTCTCGACCGTCCAATAGTACAATTTGGATGTTTCAGATGTTTTGGAACTAATGGTGTGGTTTTTAGATGCTGTGGGGTATTTTTAAGGCTAATATTTTTTGAAGGATTCTGGGGGCCACGAGGGCCACCGGTGCTTGACGGTTTGAGCCTAGCCAATGTAGCTAAGTGCTTGTTTAGTAAACCAATAGTAAATTAGGACTATCATGAGCATTATTAATCCAATGGAGGAGTTTTAAAATATTTTGAGGACTTATAGAGTTGAAAGGCAAATAAGTTCTCTTTGACACTAGAGCCAGGGTGCCATCACGTGTTGAATTATTTGGAGTAGCGAGCTAATTTTAGCGAACAATAGTCTATTCTAAATATTTTTAACATTATGTTTCCATTGAAATTTTAAGAGTCATGTGAAGACTTTTGAAGGTACGCGACCACGGGGAAGTTTTGGGCAGCCCGAGCCGAGTTATGGAAGGAGGCCTATATTGGGGAGGCAGTGCTCTTTTGGAGCAAATGATCGATCCATTTTGGAGTTATGGTATGTTCTAGAGACACTAGGTGAGGTTCTAGGGACGAAAAATAATTACGAAGGAGTTAATTATGAAGCTCGAAAATTTGAAGAGCAACGATAGAAAGGAATCAAGTCTAAGGGAGCCTGTATATCTATTTTCAAAGTGATGGAAATCCGCAGAAAAGGATAAATATGGTATTATAAGCGATTGGTTCATTTCGGTTAACCATTGGAGTTGGGTTGTAACTTGTAAAATAAATTTTTCCATAATCCCAAAGAGCCAAGTCGAGATGACAAAAGCTCGAGGAGGCAGCCAATGATATTAGGTAGACTCTTAGATTAAATTTTATGTTATGTTACGAGGTTTATTTACGCATTATATGATTTTTTCATATGTTTAATATCAACAAAAAAAATGGTCTTAAAGAACTTAAACAATTAAAAAATACACTGTTTCGAAGTATTGATTTTGCCAAAAAGTAAAGTATAAGTTAAATATTTTATTTTTGATGGCGGGTGGGAGAGTTAAAAAATTCTTATGTTATCAACCCATTTTTAGATCAAGTTAGATCAGGTTGGTATCATAGCACTTGGTTTCTTGATTGAAAAAGCAATAACTTTCTTGTTTGACTTGAAATGTGTTTAAGCAAGTACGAAAGTTTGATTGTTTGCAAGCTGAATATTTACTTGAGTTTCATAGAGCCAAGGGAAGCTACTATTAGCTAAGTCCAAAAGAGGACAAGAATGAAGAAGGGTTGAACGCATTCTCTATATGAACTGAAGAGGAAACCCTTGAAGCACAAAAGGTTTATTTGCGAAAGGATGTGAGAAGAGCTTGACTCTACAACCATTTTCGGAAGTCTTTGTCGATAGTTTTTTGAAAGCTTTGTGAATTTTTGAAGTTATTTAGTTCATTTTCATAAGATGAAAAATTCTTCAAGTGAGTTTCAAAATCCTCCTCCTTCACAAGATTATTCGATGAGGCCTTGATGAGACTTCTACATTCTTAAGGATATGGTGCAAATTCTATTTGAAAGATTGAATAGAAAGCACTTTATAATTCATGAGGAATTGGTTTCTATGAAGCGAAGATAAAGGAAGAAATTATTCCAAGGAATGCATGATATGGAGATGCGGCTCCATCAAGACCAAGAAACCTGAACCAAGAACATGCATTAGCGAGAGGTAGATCACTCAAATTTTTTCTTCAATTTCCTCTTAGGATAGATGTGTTGATTCATTTGAAAAACACAACGGAGGTATAGGGTCCAAGTCGATGTTTAAAATGGGATATGAAGGCAAGGGTTTAGGAAAACATGCACGGGGCATGGTTGAACCTATTTTGGTTGAGAAAAGACCTAAGCATTTTGGTCTTGAGGATTTGTGTTCAATCTTATGGTGAAAAATCTACAGCCATGAAGGCATGTGAGACAACAACTTCAAGAAGAACTTTTGTTCCAAGTTCTAAATCACAAACATGTCGAAGTTTTTTTTTCAAGTTGATTTCTATTGTTTAAAGCCTATGTTGCGGCAAAGAAGATTGTATACATGCGGTACATTGGCAAGCATACGAGTTGACTATAACCGCAGGCACTGATGTTAGTCTTCCAAGAGAAAAGTTGGAACCTCTACAAGTTCATCTCCTCAAGAAGGTAAAAAGGATGGACATGCAAAGTAGCATGCGAGGTATAATTCCTCCCAAAGTCAAGTTGATTATGTTTTTGATAAGCATACCGTCTGTATGCTTGAATGGAAGAAAAGAGTTGTTGTGCATATTGTGGTTTGTGCAACCATGTTGTTTCAAAATGTTGGAAGAGGTTGAAGGCATACAAGAATCGGATAGAGGGGAAGGAAACTTGCAAAGAAGATTATAAGATTTGCACACATTGTGAGAAGAGGGGACATGTTGTTTCTCAATGTTGGACATTGCATCCAATTAATTGTCCCAAGCACATAAAGCAAGAGGATAGAAATACTAGAGAAAGTGGAACCAAAGATTCCATCATTCATATGAGAATAGATGTTTCACATGAAGAAGATTTTCAGTAGCAAGAGTTGTCATGGAAGTGGCTTGGTAAGAAGCGATTTGACTTCTTGACACAATAAGACATACATTCATTTGTACATATGAAAATTTCAGTTATGTATGCATGATTTCTGTTGTAATCACACGTTTGTTTGAGCCACCTTGGATCGATGAGCAAGGATACGATGCTCAACTACCTTCTATCAATTTCTTGCCGGGAAATTTGTGACTGAGTGCAAGGAAGACAATTATTGATAGGAGGACAAGTGCATCAAGAAGGGAAGTGTCGGCTTCTTAGAGTTGTGGTTGAAAGGCACTGTCGTAAGGCAAGTGTATGGGCGAAAAAGTGAGGGTGATGTACTCTCATCTCTTGAATAGATCAAGTAATCGATGTTTTCATGTCCAAAATATTCCCCATGAGAGGAGTGATCGGCTTTGGATCGGGACCTAAGTGATAGATCAAAATTCAAAATATTTATAAGTGTGCCAAACTGTAAGGTGGTAGGATGTTCTCATCTTCTTGATTCTAGCGTTAACGAAACTAGTTTGAAAAAATGGTAATATTTGTATGAAAAAGTTATCATAGTTTGAAAAATCGATGAAAGCTACAATTTTTTTACTTTGACCAAGTTTTATTGGTTTTGGAAAATTCAAAAAAAAAAAAAATTCTGGGGACCATTCTTCGAATATTCCTAAAATATTCCTGAAAATATTGCTTGGAATATTCCCTCCAGACCAACCATTGAATGAAAAGTGTCCGCATTTAATGGGTGGTGGACTATACGTGGTTGTGTTTTGAACCAATTTAAGGTAGCCACGTGGCAGACCTGGAGGCCACCACGTGGCCCATGCAAATTGGTGAAAAATTTTGTGGACTCCCCAGGAGTCGATCGCCTGAGCTCACGCTTGTAGTGCCCATGGCTTAGCAGATTCGGTCTATGTGTTAGTTCTTAATAGCTAAGGGTCTCAAGTCATATTTAAGGTTTAACGGTTTGGGGTTTTAGGTTTGAAGAGGGACGACCCGAGATGTGAGAGATGTTAGGGGCCACGAGAGCCACGAGGGCAGGAAAGCGAGTTTGTGGGAGAGGCCCTTGTTGACAAACCAATAGTTATTTCTGACTATAATGAGAATTATAAATACAATGGAAAAGTTTGCGAAGCTTTTGAGGACTTATATAAAATTAGAGAGCCCCATAATTTTTCTTTGACCACAGAGCCAAGGGGTGCCACTAGGTGTTGGAGGTGAAACTAGAGTAGCCGATGGCATAATTTTAGCGAACCAATAGTATATTATGACTATTTTTGACATTCTAAATCCATTGAAGTGATTTTTTTAGAGTAATTTGAGGACTTCTAAGGTCGAAGAGCCACGAGGAAGTTTTGGGCCTTTAGGGTCAAGCTGCGGAAGGAGGCCTAGATTGGTGAGCAATGCTCTTTTTGGCGAATGATTAGTCCATTTTGGAGGGTACGTGCTAGAGACAATAGGTGAGGTTTCGGGGACAAAAAATTAATTACGAAGGAGTTAGTGCCATAGAGAAGCTCAAAGAAGCTTACGAAAGCGACGACGGAGGAATCAAGTCTAAGGGAGCCTAGATCTATTTTAAGAGTGATGATAGCCATGGCCAGGGATAAATATGGTATTATAAACCATTGGTTTAATTCGGTTAACAATTTGAGTTGAGGTTGTAACTTGTAAAATAAATTTTACCGTAATCCCAAAGAACGAGTCAAGATGACAAAAGATCAGGGAGACGTGGCACGATTTTTGGGGTGAACTCCTAGATTAAATTTTACGGTATGTGTTAATGTTTATGCGTATATGAATATTTCATATGTTTAATATCGACAAAAAACAAATGGTCTTAAAGCACTTAAACAGTTAAAAGACATACACATGTTTCAAGTATTGATTTTCGGAAACGTGAATTATAAGCTAGATATTTTATTTTTTTAACTGAGTGGGAAGTTCTTGAAAATAATAAAAAGTTAGCCAACTCATTTTCATATCAGCTACCCTCTCCCTCGCATTGATGATTTATTAGAAAAGGTTAAAAATGATGTCTATTTTACAAAACTGGACTTGCGCACTAGCTATCATCGAAGTCGAGTTAGCAGAATAGGATAATGAAACTACATTTAATGCAAAACATGGGGTGTTTGAATGGTTGGTGATGTCATTCATACTATGCAATTGTTTGAACACATTCATGAGGTGATGAATGATGTTTTCATACATTCTCTTGATGATTTTGTACTTGCAATATGTCAGCCCGACATTCTTGTTTTAGTAGGACATGGAAAATCTTACCTTAGAGGTCATGTTAAAAAGGTGTTGATGTTTTACAAAAACAGAGGTACATGTCAAAATGTCTAAATATGAATTTGGTAAGACCTATTTGTTTACATAGGTCACATTATTAGGAGGTGGATGGTTAAAAAGATATCCTTCTAAAATTGATGTGATTGTCAAGTGGCCTACCCACAACATTCTGAGTTCATAAAGATTTTTGGGTGCGGTACAATACTAGAAGATTTGTTCCAACTATACTGGCATCACATTTCTTCCCCCTTACGTTGATAAACAAGTGCGAAAAAAACCTTTACGTGCAAATTGGCCCTTTGATACAATGAAATAGAAGATTAGTACTACTGCATGATTCTTGGCCCTACGACATCCGACAACCATTTGACATCGAATAGATGGGAGTGGGTATGTCGAGAGAAATGTTATTCATACAACAAGGAGGCCTATATGTTACCATTCGAGGTGACATTCTCCACACTATTGTGAACTATCACACATATGAGCCGTAGTTGTATGCCTTGGCTTAAAGTGTGAGGTAGTGGAGAGGTATTCGGCCCGACAAGGAGACCATCATTAAAACATATCAACAACCCTTTTAGTACTGTGATTTAAGCTTTAATTGACACATCATTTCATATGGATGGGATTCCTCTATGAGTTTGACTTGGTAATAAAATACAAGAAGGGCACCAACAACAAGGTGGCGGAGATATGCTTTTTTTTCCCTCCTATTTCGGCATTAGAGTTTGCCAAAGGATTCTTTATCTTTTGAAAGTTATGTTGAACAATATGTTGATGATGAATATTTTGAAAGGGGTTTATGCAAAGCTAAAACATGGTTCATAGGTGCTGAAATTACCATTCACCAGGGAAAATTGTTGTACCATCTTGGAAAAAAATTTGTATCCCCATATTGAAAGGATACATGTAATCATAGAGGAACATACCTCTCTCACAATAGGTCATTTTGCTGTAGGAAAAAAAGTGTGTTCTTTAAAGAGGTTTTGTTAATGGCCTTACATGAAAAATATTATGACTCGATATGCAAAGGGATGGGTGGTGTGTTAAGTTTGCAAGCCCTCTAATATAAAACTAGGGCTCTACACACCACTCACATTACGAGTTGTCCATGGGGAAAGTGTGTCAATGTATTTTGTTGGTGGTTTTCATTTTTCTCAAAGAGATCATAAATATTTCTATGTAGTTTTGGATCTGGCCGAAAAATGTGTCTTAATATTGTAAACCAAGTCACTCAAGATCACAATGCTCATCTCTTCCTTGAATTTGTATGGTTCCTGATCGAACACCCACGTCCATTGTTTCCTGATCGAGGATTTCGCTTTCTTGGAGAGTTTTCGGAGCGAGTTTTTGAAATGATGGAAACCAAGCTATGGGGACCACTATATTTCATTGACGGACTAATGGACAAACCCAGGTTGTCAACTACACGATGATGCAGCACTCCAAGGCTATTGTGGAAAGCATCCCAAGTTATGGGATGATCCAACTTCCTTATGTATAATATGCATATGGAGTAATACATTCATCCACTCAAAGTTCATCGTTCGAGACATGCTTTGGATATTTTTCAAAGGATTCTTTAGACAACTTTGTCATTGGGAGAGATGAATTTCTAGTGGAAAAGATGACATCTCTGGGCACAAAATTTCATTCAGTGGATTCATATGATTCACGAGGTAGTGTAGAAGTAGTTGGAGAAATGTCAAGCCCAATAAAAGGCTCGACATTAAAAGCGCCGGTTTGATCACCAATTCCACATTAGATATAGGGTGTGGCTCCACATCATCGAAGAAAGGATGAAAGGGGAAGGAAAGAAGTTGAGATCAATTCAATATGGCCCAATGACCATCTTAGAAGATTAGAGACAATGCTTTTTTGTTGATTTTCCAGCATACATGTAGATATACTTAGTAGTGAACATTGAAAAATTGAGCTTTATGAATCTCTTTTGATCATGGACACCAAAGAGGTTGGGCATGTTCCTACATTGGTTAATTTGCAGCCAAAATACTTGGACAAGCTACACAGGGATATTGTTCTTGACGGAGAACTAGGACTTCATGAAAAGGAGACGTGGAGTACCTATGTATTAGTTTCAGGGAATACATCCAAGTAAGGCCTATTGGTTTGAAACATAAAAAGTGGTGAAATTACATCACTTTACAATTAAGTGATAAACCTTTTGGTAGCCAAAAGCTCATTAGTGGGGATAAATAATCAGAATTGGCTCAAAAATAGAAGTGGCCTTAACAAAACTCCAAAAAATAAAATCCATTGGATTGAAGTGGGATTAGGGTCGGACATAAAATTTTGTCGCAAGATTTCCAACTACGTGAACAAAACCTCAATGCAGGTTCATATGTGAAAGTTAGGGCCAGTCAATTATTGGTCCGTATGCCCGATTCTTTTGGGTCACTAATGAGACAACAATTTGGCAAAGTCTCGGTGCATGGAATATGGGCACATGAATGGACGAATTTTCGGTGACCCATAAAATTATCATAGAAATTTTATCCATTATTATAAGAAAAATAAAAAAAAGTACAAAAATGGGGTGGTGGGTTGGCACCCCCAATGACATTAGTTAAATTATATTAGTGTGGTGGGGGGAGCCACCCATGAGCAAATAACCCAACTCACTAGTCAGAAACAACCAAACTATATATATATATATGGGTGAGGCCACGGAGACCCGGAGCCTCGCCCAGCCCACCAAAAATACAATGAAAACACATGGAGGGAGTTCGACGAGGATGTGACCTAGCCAACCCGGAGTGGGATGACACATGACGGGTGATCACAATTTCAAGCAACAATTATTGTTCGAACCACATACCGTTTGGTAGACCCGCACCAAAATTAAAATGCGGAGGAACCATAATGAGAGGTTGCGCGGGCTTCGGCCCAAGGACCTCGTCGGCCCCGGAAAGAGCTTAACTCGGACACGGCAACCAATGGGCCAACGTCCCGAGCTTTGGTTATTGTGGAACAAATTTTATATAAACCTTAAACATTTCCTCATCATGGTAAGAAGTTAGAATTCTCTGTGATGGGCAACCGATCCAAGAGGGAAAAACTATGAGAGGTATATTTTTTTGTATTGTGAAGATTCATTTGGCGTACGAAGTCCCGATTGTCGGAAAGGGGTTAAATTTGTAGTATTTTTCATGATTTTTCACCGGGATTCCAACCATGCAGCCCATTTCTCCAAAGAAGTCGTTTTCAAGTCATCCTCGAAGTGGAGGTTTAAGGTGTCATTTTGAAATCTAGTGTAATTTATTTGTGCTACCATTTAATGAAAATGCCTCAACATTGAGCAAGGCTAGAAGATGTAACATCTTGGGTGAACTCCGTAATCAAATGTCGTGTCTTTGTTTAGTGTTTCATGGATTTCCACTTCTTTTCATGTGCTTAAGTTACTTGGTGATACACTCTTTTATATGATTCGGTATGCATCGATAAAGTAAAATATTTGGATCAACAACGGTTATTCTTTGGATCTCATTGGGTTCACGGATTCGAGTTGGAAAGCCTGACCTTGATCTCAAGTCCACCTCTAGTTATGAACTCATTTGGGATCGGCCAAGATTTGTTGGTAAATCAAGAAGCATGTTATCATTTGACATCATCAATGAGTGTCGAATATAGATTCAATGCTACTATTCGGAGCCATTTGGCTACAACATTTCCTTTTTGAGCTTGGTATCGGTGTCCATGTGCGATGGTCATATCTTGTGGTATCAAATTACACTAAATTTTTGCGAGAGATCTAGCACAGGACACCGGACCAAACATCGAGATCAACATGCACTTCATTAGAGAAGTAACTCATGATGGGATCATTGATCTACAATATTGTCCTAGTTACGAGTAGATTGTCAACATCTTGACCACGACATTAATTGAAGCAACATCGTCTCGGGGTAGTAGACATGATTGCCTAGCAATGGTCTTTTCTTTACTTTTGGCATTATATTTTGAGGGGGTTTTTCTTCCCACTTGGTTTTCCTTCTTTCATATTTTCATGCATTTTACATGGGTACCTAAAATGAGCTTGTTGCAAAGACTCATTCATTTTTGCATCATACTCACCTAACTTATGCTTAAGGGGGGTGTTGGTGTACATGCTGTTAGTTAGCCTTAATTAGCTTAAGTTAAACTCTATTTCTTTAGTTAGCTTTAATTAGCTTTAATTAGCCATAGTTATTGCTTTGCTTTAAACATTGATTCTCAAATCAATGTTCAATAATGTAATGTTCCAATTTTCCTTTTCAATTCTTGCAAGTTTGTACAATTATTCATCAACTATATATTTATCCTCTTGTTCTTGTCCTCATGTGAAAATCAATCTTTATCTCTTCTCTAATAATTTTACAGACCTTGTCTTGTTTTGATGTAAGAAGAATCAACTCGCTACATTAGGCTCTTCAGTGTCGACTTCGTTAATGCACAAAGACTATTAGGTTTTGGAGCTTTACTTGTGACAAGGAATTCGAGGAAGACAGGGAGACGATCGAGACTGAACATGATGACACTGAAGTATTTTAAGCAATGATCTGACGCCGTAGAACATGTTGCTGGACCTGTTATACACCACAGAGTTCCATGCTTCATTGAGGATGTTGGAATTTGGTGTTGTTCGTGTGTGAATGATTTCCCGGAGCAGTATTACTTTGGCGGGCGTTGTAGTGGATTCTTGCCATCTGGTTAACATGTCACCTATCAAATGGGTAAAGGCTTTGTAGAAGGCATTTTCGGACTGTGGCTGATTCATTTCTTGATCTAGTAGCAAGTTGTTGACAAACGAAAGCCCACTCAGTACTTCCGAGACTTTTCAAATGCCTGTATGATCCTGAAATCATTCATAAGATAAAGAAAGACGCTGTTGTTGGACGAAAATTAAGGTGTAGCGAACAGCCGAGATTTGTGCTGTACACCGGCCAAGATCGAGGTGTAGCTAAGTGCAAGCAAATCATTGAAGAACACTGCGTGTGGGGTCGGGGAATGTGTGAGAAATTGAGAAGTCGTTTCTGCGTGAAGTTGTATTGCTGCTTGGGTCATGCTATGCTTCAAAGGAGTTGTGAGGGCCGATTTTAGTATGATGCAGCAATCGGGGTGTATTCTTGTCTATTTAGGCGAGAAGCAAGATCCCTAAGGTTATGATAGTCAACATGTCTCCCTACATGGTGAGTGTTGAAACTTTGGATCACAGCTTTCCTACCAATATTGACATATGTGATTGGAGTGTGCAATTATGCCGTTCTGACTCAGATGGCCAGCGAGTTACCAAAAGCCAGATTCAGATAGAATTGAAGGATTTTCTCAATATAGCATTGTTAGAGCGCAGATCATGAAGTTCTATAAAGCTCAGAGGACGCAAAACAAGCCCATATGAATGCCATGTTGCGATTCTCCTATCGATCACTTAATGTTGCGATGGTGTAGTTCAACAATTTGCTGATGGGAGTGGTAGTTACTGCAACAGTTGTTATTTTTGGCTATTTATACCAGGGATAAAATGAAATCAAAGTGAATGTGTGTTGCAAGGAAAATCCAAACGTTAACAACTGCAATTATATTCTGAATTAACTGTTCTGCTTTAGTTGACCCGACTCGAATAAGTTCGATGCACCATATGCTATGTTGTAATCATGAGTTATAAATTGAGGATTTGGAAAAAAGTATAGAAGGTAGGTTTACAAGTAAAAGAAGCTGCAAGTTTCCTTAGAAAAAGGAAGAACACGAGAGACAGTCTGTAGAGAAGAAAAATATGAAGCGATCTCTAGTATTTCAAGGCTTGTCTCCACACGGTTGAGGAAGGAAAAAATAAAAGGCTTGTCTCCACACGGTTGAGGAAGGAAAAAATAAAAGAATCTGAACGTGTTAAGTGATAATGATCCAGCGTGGATACACGCTCAATTGAAAAAGAGAATATTTCACCCACAAGTGAATACTCAGCTATAATGAGCAAATGCATGCATCTTTGAAGCCACCAAAACAAAATCCACGTGCATTTCAAAGTATAGGTTAGTTTCCGATTGCATTTTGATTGAACACATGTTTTACTATATTGCAAAGTTTTGTGTTTTACTATATCGCAAAGTTTTGTAAGAGTTCATGGTTGTAATGATTGGGTTGTCTACACATATTTTATTTCAATGGCCTTATCAAAATGAAAAAAGTTATTAGTATGTAAAGGAATCAATAAAAGAAAAATGAGTGGCCAAAATTTAAATTCAAATATTGGCCAAATATTTTTATAAGCCAGATTGAGAGCCATGAAAAAAGAGATTGAGAGTCACAGCGAGTAATGCTACAAAGGATCTTTTATGAAAAAGAGTTACCATATAAGTGACTCTTTTATGTCCAATTCAAGAGTAACCATTAATGTAAGGAGACTATGTAAATAAAGTGAAAGTTTAAGAAATCAAGAGTTAATAGCCAATGTTGAGTTAAAGTCATCCAGCACTTGAAAAATATTATGAGTTGAAAAGAGTCTATGAAGTGTTTAAAGATTGCATGACCGATGTTATCCAACACCCTAGAAATTATGTAAAATTGTAAGTTAAAGTATTGAAAGTCTAAAAAAAGAAAAAAAAGCAAATCAATATAACTCATAACATTAGTGAGTTGATTAAGATTTTCGATCAAATGTCATAGCTTTCTTGTTAGATGGACGCACCCCACTTACAAGATACAATTTTATGCAGATATTACTGCAAAATATTCATATGAAGGATAAATAATGAAGATGATAATGAAGAAAGAAAAAGACTCCATGAATGAAGTAGAAATGAAGAGGAATAGAAGTAGCAAAGACAACATTGACTCAAGACAAAAGAAAGTGACAAAAGGAAAAAGGATAATGCAAAAAAGGTGAAAGGAGATAATGAAAAAATGGGCACAACCAAGGAGAAAAAGTGAAGCAACGAAAGCATGAAGCAAAGAAATCAACTTATAAATAAATTTTTCCTTGTGATAATAAATCCATAAAAAAAAAACCATGAAAATCTATATGGTCCTTAGTGAGTAATATTTTGGTGGTCTTACGTCACATATTGTATTAATGTTAGATAAACCTTGAGATGAAGGTTAAGAGGTATGTACCTAAGTCATATGTGATGTAAGCCTTGAGACAAAACGGTTCCCTTAGGAGTTATTATATGTTTGTGGAGTTTGCCAAAAAACACATGACATCATGTGTTGTGGGTCATTCAATTTGAGATTGTTATGAGTGACCATTGAGTTAAAGGAAAACTGATATGAGAGTTTGCAAGGAGTGAGTAACACATGGTCAAGAAACCATGAAATGTTTTTTTCCTCTAGAGTCTGATGCAAGATCATCGACAATTGGCTTATGGGTGAGCCAGAAACACGAGAGAAAGATGATGATAGAGCTGGAAAGGGGAAAAATAGGTACAAGGAAAAGGTATTTATAGCAAAGACATTGATTGATGAACCATGTACGAGAAGGAATTTCATATAGAACTGGTGGATACAACTGCTGGCGACCCATGTATTTTGGTGGATGGATACTGTTTTATGTGGACCGCAACTTATATTTGTGCTTATAGGTACAAAATTAAAAGTGGAGATAATACCAGATCAACCAAAGATGAAGAAGAAGGACGAAAAAGGAAATATATAAAATGGGACGAATTTAATACTCATTAAAAATGGGACAAAGGAAATATTCTATTTAAAATTCTTATTAAATAATATGATGTGAAATGTGATAATGTAGAATTACTCTAGGGAGTCTATGTAGGAATGGGAAATGAAGAGCATTGGGGGAAGAATAAAGGGATGATATTGTTGAGAGGATCATAAAGATCTTGTTGAGAGATCATAGCAAAGTTAAGGATATATTCTAGGAGATATTGTGAGTTAGTTTATCATATGGTTGAGCTAATTAGATAATTGTAAGTTGCTTGTTTTCTCACCTATCTTATATAAACGAACCATTTGTATACTAAGCATGTAGGAGGAGAATGATTTAATTAATAGAAAAATCCCTAAGTGGGGATTACAACATGCTCTCTGTCCCTTTCTACATTAATGCATGGCTTGTTTGATCTACTACCACTATGGTGGCATCACTTCTTCTTCCTCCAGGGATTCAATTCTTTCATTGTCTGGGGATACTCCTTGGTGACTTTCTTCATGAGTCTATAGGATCTTAATGGATTTTGTTGATGAAGATTCTGTCTTCTATCATGGAATAGTTGGCTTTTATTCTTGTTTCTTTTCCCTTTGTTTCCCCTCTTTGCTAGGTTTCCACTACTCATCTTCATTTGCGGGTACACCTCCCCTTTGTTGGATTGTGCCTTTTCATTCCCTTTCAGAATGGCCATATTTGTGACAAATATTGCACTTAAAGGAAACATTCCATTCTATGAAACATGGAAATGACTCCATTTGCTCTATATAAAGGTACAAGATGTGATGGAAATACTTTCTCTAAATCAACCTCTACATACGTATTTATAATGGAATTGATAGCCACGGGGTTCAACATGATCTCGATATCTAAAGAGGACATTTCCAATTGTCCTCAAACAATCATCTCAGCAATGGGATAATGGGATCTCGGAGAATTTTGAAGAGTCTGACCAAATATTTAGATACATTCCTTTTGCACCAAAAAACGTGGCCATTCCATAAATCACATCTCTATCTTCTTTGATACGAAATTGGAAAGGCGCAGAAACCATTTTCGTAGGCGAACAAGCCAATTTTCCTTTCATCATTTGTTTCCAAGGCTTGTCTCGTCCTTTCTCCATATATATAGGAGATGGCCACATTATATCAAATTCTCCGACTAATGCTACGTCTATAAAATCTAGAGGGAGTTTGGAGATATTGGAAGGAATCGATACTAAGATTATTTCATTTGTAGTTTATTTTTGAGAGAAGCTACCATATCTTGAAATGACATTTTATTTTCGTATGGGTGGAGAAGCCCCATATGATCCAATCACCATAGGATCTTAGCAAAGAATAGTTTTGAACTTGCGGCATTTCTTTCATTTTGCGGAAGCGACAAAGAGATTTTATTAAAATATCCTCTCATTGAATTATATGAACATTTCGGAAAATTACTATGTTCCGATCTCTTTCATATCTTGTACTATTATGGATAATTTTATAATTTTCAAAATGAAAAATTATATATTAATTATGTATTTTTATACAAATCACTAAATTAAATTTATATTTGTAAATGTGGAGTTTCATATTAATCTTTTTTATAATTTGTAGATTCTTTTAACTATGTTGTTGAATGTTTCCACACCATTTTAATGTTTTGAAAAATCAGTAATTCAATTTTTAATTATGTGGTAGAATTCATTTTAATGTTTTGAAAAATCACATGATTCAATTTTTGACTATATGATTGAATGTAATAAATATTAGAATAAATGATTTTCATATCTACATACATTTATCAATCAAATTAAGTGTCAAAATGTTTGCTAAAAAATTATTATATATAATAGTTCTAATTATCAATAAAAATCAAATTGAAGACCTAGTACTTATAAGAAATGCACCTTCAATTTATCACCATTAAATATGATGATAATATCCTTATAATATTACCTATTATTATTTTATTTTATTTTTTTTGTGTTAAATTTAATTCAATAATAAATATAATATTTATTATTATTATTATTATTTAAAAATATAATTAAAAATAATATCTTTATTAAAAATAGTTTTATGTAAAAATCAATATTAATAAAAAAATGTAACAACTTAAATCGATATTCCTCCTTTTCCATTCCTCAGTAATGTGGAGTTTTAAAGCTTTTACCATTATCCGGAAAATAAATATAGTTGTTATTACATTTCCCTCACACTTTCACATCCACAACCCATAAAAAAATTCAAGCTATTAACTAGCACATCTGCAACTATAGAAAACAATTTTGAAGTTATGAGTTCGTCGATATGTGAATGATTATGTCTAAGAACATCATGCTTCCTCATTTACAACTCTTGAAAATAATTATTATGTTATGGGGTTGTCAATATTTTTATTGATTATACCTAAAGCATGTTGAGAAATAGATATAAAATTGTTGCACTTGGTTTTCATTTAATGGAAAGCTTTTCTCTTTACCATGATGCCCGACGACTTAGCAAAAGGGCTATTAATTATGATGGATGTGTAGTTTTTGGCATATACCCACGTTACAAGCAAATATTAGTGTGCTAGTTATATAAATTTGAAAATGATTAATTTATGGGCAAAAGGATTATTATTTAAGTTTATATTTTATAAAATAATGTTGTTTTTTCTCTTTTCTTTAAAATAGTGTTGTTAAATATTTTATTAATATATTTTAATTAAATTGAAGAAAATATTTTAATTTATTTGTTTATCTATTTATAAGTTTCTATATTTTTCATGTTAAGTATGAAGATGTTAATTAACTCTTTTATTTTATTAAAAAAATATTTGTTTTTAACATTTTTTATTTAAAAAATTGTTTTCTGTTTTACCTACATTCTTTTATTAGTGGATTCATATATCAATATTCAACCATCTTCTAATATTCTTTTCCAAAACTATTTCCATTCTTTATTATATTAACTATTACAAAGTTTTAAGTTAATTTTTTTTTAAGTTAAATTTCAAAAATAATCTTATTTCATTTATATAAAAACTTTGTGAAAATTTTGTAATTTCTTTTCTATAGATAAATTTTGTGACATTGTGAGTTACTCCTTTAACAAATATATCTTATAACATTATAAAAAAAATACTATTTAAAAAATTAGACAAATTTAATTTTACTTGAACATGCCTCTTGTGCCATTACAAAAGAAAACTAAAATCTACACTTTAGTAAAATTTTAAACAAGGCTGTGATGCAGTGGGATACCTGCCTCATAAACTACCATACAACTAGCGTACAAGGTATAAATTTAATCTACCTTGAATCTATATAAAATTATGATATAAGAAATATAAAATAATACTACTTAGTTAAAATTAAAATATAAAACCAAATTATTTAGTTAAAATTATAATATAAGAAAATGATTATTTAGTTAAAATTAAAATATAAAACAAGACCACTTAGTTTAGTAACTGGAATCGGTAGTTCTTCTAACCAAAAGAACTTTGTTTTTATTTCCTTTACATTTCCCTGACTAATATTTCTTTTGCATACCGAAATTCCCATCATCATTTCCGTTACTCATATTTGTTTTGCACATCTAAATTCCCATCATGTTTTCTTGTTGTTCCAAGGAACATAATAGAAAGAACAACTACAATAACAATTAACACCCCATGTTTCCATGTTACGAAGACCACAATAAGAAAGCACCGGTGCAATAACAGTTAACAACCCTACTACTGCAATACCAACAATCCTCCCACTAGTTAAATTTTTTCCCTTTTTTCAGGGAATGATGAAAGTTAAGAAACCTCACCTTCTACGTTATCCACAATCCGGAAATGGTCCAACATTACAGAGGTGCACGGTTACAAGCATTGACAAGAATGGAATATTTCTTTTGGCTCGGGACTCTTTCTTGTTATTTCCGAAAAACTCTACTTTGAACGCCCTGGCAATGAGAACCGCAGTGACTCATTGGAACACATATTTAAATATGTTTTAAGCACAAATCTGTAACCCTGGAAATAAAATTCGCATTATTTTCCTTTTCTTTTCAAGGATGCACACAAATATATAGTTCAACAGTAGTTTAGGAGTAACTAATCAATTCAATGCTCAATTAAAAATCTAAAAAAAAATACTTGGGCAAGATATACTATGGAAGCAAGACCGGAAGATCGTGGAAATAACTCGAGGTCTTTGCACTAATGACAGTGTATACAAACAGGTATGAGTTTTTCACAAAATTTTGTCATTCCTCGATTGTGCTTGGACAAAAAACAAAGTTTCGTTGTCAATGGAGATGAGAACCTGCATTCCTCCAGAACAAACCCAGATATTAAAGATAGAAAGAAAACCAAGATATTAAACATAAGACTAATATTGAAAACGATTGCATATAGTCCAGCAACGAAGCAAGCAATAAAACATTGAGAGCAAACCCATATATTAAAGATTACAGAAAGCCCAGATATTAGAGATAAGATTAACAAGAAAACAGTTGCATATAGTCAAACAATGAAGCAAACAGTAAAACATTGAACCCCAGTCCCTGCAAGTCTTACAACAAAAATAATTGAATGCTTAAAAACTGCTGCTTCCCATTTTTTCTTGGCCATTGCAAACACTACTGTTATATTGTAAATGAAGTTAATGCTACTCACATTACTCACTTAATTTTTATAGATTATCTATAAGATTGTCGCAATTACGCATGTACTACTCACATTACTCACTTAATTTTTATAGATTATCTATAAGATTGTCGCAATTACGCATGTATGTTTTACATAAATTGCAAATTTATTATACAAACTTTGCAATGGCCTTTACATTGTTAATATATAGTGCAGAATCTAGAATGAGAGTTGCCTTTTATAGGTAGTGGAAGTTCAAAAGGGGTGACAAAATTTTCTCTATTGTACTTAGTATTTGAAACGAGAGAAACCAAAAAAAGAAAAGACTGTATACAAACATAAATCATATCCTTTAAGGAAAACTAAGACAACAATAACTTAGGTATGTTATAGCATTAAACTCTTGAACATCCTTTTTTAGGAGGTATAATTAGGAAAAATAATTACATACATACTTATTTTTCTCCATAAGTGACAAAATCAGGCGACCAAAACTGACCTCAAGCATAATTGCATTGAAGTTTCTAAAGAAACATTTGTGGATCAAAGCAAAAATCTAAATACGAGTCCCAAACCCCTAAGGAAGTGAAACCAAGCACCAAAAACTCCAAGAAGACATAACACACATATGTATATTTGCACACCAATCAAGTTGTCCATGAAGCAAAACAAAATGTTGGTCTTCAAACTAACTATAATACATGATAAATTCAAATTCACAATGAGGCAAATGTAAGCCATCCACACATTATGTACTATGAAAATACATTGTTAATGTGCTTTGTGAAATAATTTCGGTAATACCTAAATTTACGGATTATTGTGTTTTTATGTTTGATAGGAAAAATATTATGTGGACCTATGAGACAATTATGATGTTGGAGGAACTATAATTTTTTATATATATAATATTGGTTGAAGAAAATCCATACTAAAATTGAAAAGACGGTATAGAGAGATCCAAAATTCTAAATCATGAGGATAAAGGTATAATTTCACAATTTCCAAAATTTTCTAAAATATTCCTTCGAGAGAGAAATAAAATTGAAAAAATAAAATAGATGAAAATATCCAAAAGTTCATCGGTAAAGAGGATAGTTAATGGGAATAGGTAAGAAAAACAACGATGAAGAAAAGTGTAACATCTGCGGATTCCTACAATTTTTGTTTTCTATTTGTAGTATATAACTTATCTACACATCACTTTTGGAATATTATTCGTCACTTTCCATACGAATAATCTCTATCGACCTTATTTGTCTGATATTTACTTTACTATACATTTAAATCCCTTATTTTTAAGCATAGATTCTATTGGTGTCCGGATATGAACAAAAATTCAACTCCTCCACATAAATTATCAACCCGGGGGTGTTAGTTGTTACGAGACTAATGGCGAGTATATGCGGATACAAGCACATGACTTTACGCTTAGATCATAGGTTTAAATCCATAACACACACGGACCATTGTAACAACAATTAAGCCATTTAACGAAATTTACGGGACATCACAACAATTAAGAGTAAACTATAACGGCGGTAAGAAATCGAAACTAAAATTCAAACAATGGAAAGAGAAAAGGAAATGCAAGACTGGTCGGAAAAGTGGAGCTCAACTGCGGCAATCGAAAGTACATTAAACTCACGAATTACAAAAGAAACTACGGGCTATTATGCATTCGATTAATGATAAAAGAGGTTTGTTACAAGATCTATATGTAAATAAGCTTAACCTCTATTCACAACCCGCAAGCCTCTTCATACAAATGTCACAGAACCCTCGTTCACTCTCGGCGATCCCATAGTTGCAAAAATACATCTTGTTACAATGATAACCAAGTTTCCCAAAGGAAAGCGTGAAAAAGGCTTTGAAATGGCGGGTACAGGCATATACATTACCTTTGCTTAACAACAAATGAGAAAATGTTGGAGATGATGGGCTATTCCTTGACTCATGGTACAGATATACGAAGCTGGCAAATGCAGCAGAAATATCGGAGTTAATATGTAAAAAAGGTAAAACCTCCATGACAAATACTTCATCGGTAAAACATCCCATGAAAGATAAGGAAAAGGCTTTTTACCTCATGTGTTTAAGAGTAATAATTCCACAAAAGAGATAGAAAGATAGGGTAAAATGAGAGGAAAGTATACAAATGCGGTACCCAACATCTCCCCCCAAGCCCAGGGTCTATACGCATGTCCTCATGCGGCTTGTGTCGTCTCTTTTAGATCCAGTTGGGCCGAATGTGATTGGCATGGTACATGTGAGAGTCATAATCTACAACCATTTATGTTCTGGTGGCTTATATCCCTCTATCAAAACAACATCCTTCCACGATTTGGATCGCGTTGTATGCGGGAGTATACGCTTGGCTAGCGACCGAGCGAGGAAATTGAAACCTTAAGCCCATACATCGACCCCACGGTATGAATTCATGCCACGCAACATGGCATTCTCTCTAAAGCCCATGCAAAGTTGGGTGCCCCAAATGGTTCTCATTCTCGTGTTGAGGATGACAACATCCACAACACACGACAACTATCCGGTGCTTCCTTGCGAGGCTGTCGTAATGCGGAGTGACACATGGGGGGTATTTTTGTTTCTAGGTTGCCAACATGTGTTCTTTTATGGCCCTACGATCTATAGAAATGTATAATGCTTGTTATAAATGTTGAGGACTCACCGAGGCTCTCTTCTCATCATTAATGTCCTTCGGCTTGATTTTATTCAAATGCCACCTCGAGCTTTTCTCACTTAATCCTAATTGATGGTATAAGAGGTGAAAGATGCCAAATGGATGTCCCCCACGATGGAGACAAGGTTAAAGGAATGATCTTGCTTAAGTAATACCCATTCATGTAGAGCTTGCACATTAAGTGTTGTCCTATGATATCATGAATTTTTAAAAATATGAAGAAATTGAATGGGGTCTTTAATTTGGTACCAAATCTCCTTATATATACTTTCAAGACAAAAGAAAAGAAATTGTTCGTGAAGGAATAAGGCATAGATATGTGCGGAGGTCTACGAGGGCTATCACCTATTGTGCCGGGGATAACATCTTCTCCTTATATGTTTGCATAAATTACACTTGTTCTTCCAATTCCTTTATTCTTGTCTTCTGTTTGCTTCCTTGATGCATTTACCTTGTATAACTTATCCATGTACCTTGTGATGAATCTAATGCTTTGTTCAGACCCTAGTTGTTTCCTTCTTACGGTCAATCGCAACGGACTACCATACAGATCTCGGTGGCCAATACAAATTCTTGACCTTCCAACAACTCTTGATCGGGCCGGTCTAGGTGGTTGCGGAAGGAGACATCAAATTTTGGATTTATTTCCCTCCATTTGTAGATTTTTACCTTCTTTTCAAGCTGAGAAACTTGTTTCTTGATCTCGCACCTACCATTTTAGTCTCATCATTTTCACAAAGCTATAGGTAAGTCTCTTCTTCGAGAGGGTAACCTTATTTCTCACAATTTTCAGCAGATATGTTTAGCATTAAATACGGTTTACGGGCCTATGACGGGTTGAAGAGATGGTTTGAATCTCTGCCTTAGGTATTCTCGGCGGGGTTCTCTTGTTAAGCCCTTATGGCTAAGCTCTCTATCTTCGGGGGGTTTCTTCCTCTATATTCCCCTCTGAGAGCTTCTGTGTCCCAGTCGACAATTTCATTGTCCACTCTATGTTACGGTGTTTCATCGAGAACTCTATTTTCTTCAAGAGCCTCTAAGTGTTCTAATTCGATAATGGAAGTGAGCCAATCTTGGTTGTGTTAACAAATTTAAGCACGGAGGAACAACTACTTCAAGTCCATTAATCATTTACACAAGTGGAATCCCCTCACCCCTCTGGGCATTAGGGATTGGAGACGGAGAATGGGGGACAAACTCATCACCTTCATTTTTCGGTTTGGGCCAAAATTCGCGCATTTACACTTTCAATGGTAATTGATCTTGGTTCTTATGAAAACATCGATTCCGTGTCTTATTTCCCTTCTATCCTCTAGCTCCTTGCTCACCATTTCTTCTTGGGTGAATACTAGTTGTTGTGGAACAATGTTGACCTCCCCATTCATTCCTTCTCTACCTTCCTTTGTTCCTCATGAGTTGCCGCTTTTCCACGGTCGGTACTAGTTCTTGAGGGCTAGCATCGGTACTTCTGACATGACACCTCATGTTCTAGGCTGAATTGGGGGTGGTTCTTGTGTAACACCTCGACACATGTCGGCCTTATATGTTTGGGCGGTGATGTTGTTTCTTGCAAAACCACATCACTTGCCATTCTTTTTAATACGCACTTTATTCCTTTGTTCTTCATTGACAAAATTCCACATTGTATACAAAAATATTGACTTCTTGCATGATGTGTCCATAATTTCTTCCTCTTGTGGGCTCTTCAACGAGGCTAGTTCTTGTGTGTGAGTGTCGGTACGTATGCCGCTAATTACTTCCTCCATTCTCATTTCTTATTCTGCGGGATTTTCAGCGAGGCTAATTGTGTTGCGGCCTTGCATTTTGTGTTGCAAGTACCTCCTCCATTATCATATCTTCATGCTCCTCTGATCAACCATCATCTCTTCTTCTTCGGGTTCCTCTTGATCCTTCCATTTCCATTTCCTCGGGTTCCTCTGATCGATTTCCCTCCAAATTTTCTTCTTCTACCGGACCGGTCGGAGAGGTAGTTCCTCTTCTCTGGCAGCGATAATGGTTGCTACCCTCTTCCTACGAGGACTGCGAGTTCCACCCGGGATACCGGGGCTTTGCCTATTGCATACATGACCGATAATCACACCAATCCGTTGTTAGAAAGCATTGCCAAAATCTAGCGAGGTACCCGAGTATTTGTGCCATGTCTTGCGGTTGTTTCAATAGGAAGAAGGCCATGTTTAAGGCGTTTTTGATCTGTGGAATCGAAGGTGCATTAAATTTTAAGTGATACTTGAAAACCAGTTGTGGCCCAACCCTTGTAGGTTATCTATTTTATTACGAAACCTGTTGCCTTTCAAGGATACGACACGGTTACGCAATCGTATCCTACCTTCCATTTTAAACGGCACTTTCTTGTCACTACTGACTAACAATTTAGGAAATTTTGGGAGAGAAAATTTACGAGGCTGTTGCCCTTGTTGTCTCGGCCCATAGCCTGCAGAAATCACCTCTTCTATGAGAGGAACTTCCAGAACCCTCTAACCCACGAGTGGTTCTCACTCTAAATTATTGGTGCAAATTCATTTTGATTCCTGCATCAAACCTGCAATGCAATAAAGTAGGCATCGACCCCGGCGTGACAAAGACTTGCCATACCTGCGGAATTCTTTGCGAACTGAAGTTGTGTTTTCGAGGGCTCATGCCTCACAGCCCCGGCCCACCCATACTATGGAGACTTGCTTAGCAGCACTACTTGTGAGAGACCATTGGTGGTGGTGGTGCAAATTGGGAGAAACGACATGGTGAAAATGGAAAGGTGGTCATGGTAAATATGGGTCGTAACTCTCCAAAACTAGAGAAAAAAATATAAAATAATATGGTAAATGTGGTGAATAAAATTAATAATTGTTTCTTATAGAGTGGAAGATACATCTTATGGATCCCAATACATATTAAATGATGATACCACATGTTGATGGGAATCATAAGGTGTACCATGAGCAGTTTTCATACGGTTATAGGCAATTATTATATCACGACTATGATGGTACCTCAACTTGAATTTTTTCCGGTACACGGTAGATCTTCAAATGGGATATTTAATTAAATCGATAAAACTCACGTGGGCTTTACTGACCTGGATGAGTGACGAGTTGGTAGGATGACGACGTAGTAATGATGTGGATGGAAGTAACGGCGGTACGATTAACAACATCAGGTGTAATAAAATTAGGAGTAACAACGATAGAGTAACAACATCTTGTGTAACAACATCGGAAGTAATAGCATACGGTGTAACAATGATGTGGTGTAATAGCATGGGGAGTAACAACATTGGAGTAAAAAAATCTGGTGTAACATCAATATGGTGTAACAACATCGAAAGTAACAACATCGGAATAGCAACTTCGAAGTAACAACATTTGGTGTAACAACATCTCTTTCCGAGTAACAACAGTGCTGAGTAACATCTAGAGTAACAACAATGTGAGTAACAACATACGGGTGTAATGCTGTCTGATGTTTCTTAGTGTGAGTAACAACATCTTGTGTAGCAACATCGAGCAAGGAGTAACAGCATCCCGGTGGCGGCATACGGTGTAGGTATCATGAGTAGTAGCAGCGGGTAACAACACCATGTGTAACAACATCATGAGTAGCAGCAATGAGTACCAGCATCATGAGTAGAAGAAATACGTGTAACTCAATGTGTGGTAGCACAGTACTTTCTTCCTGAGTAGCAACAACAGAAATGTGACATTATGTTTAGCGACAGCGCTAATGCTTTTGAAAAAAATTCTTTGATTTTTAATCCTTAGTAGTAACCACACACATAAAAAGACAATAAGATAAACAATATAAGCCTTTATTATTTTATTATTATTTATTATTATTATTATTATTTTTATTATACTATTATATTATTATTATTTTTATTATATTATTATATTATTATTATTAATTTTTATTTTATTTTTTTAACAAAAGATTACGGAGAAATATTCTCTGTAACGATGACCTTCAAACTTGATTTCCTGTTGTTAAATAAAAGCATCCTTGGGAGTCGAACGTTGATATAATCTTGAGTGGTATGCATTGACCTAGTAAACACGTATATAATCAATTGTGACTAGCTTATTTGTTCCATTATCAAATACGATTACCCACCTCGTAAGGTCCATCCAACGAGTGCAAGAATTCCCCCTTAAAATCCTTAAAATAGAGTCATAAAGTACGGCCCAATCTCCACTTTCCAAACACCCTATTTTTAATAAAGGTATCGTGCCATTTCATTCTGCAATTGCTGGATATCGATAGTTCATTTTGACCCAGACATTGAATAGATTTCATAAAGTTCATTAAGCTAAGCGATTCGGTGTTTGGGCATACGATGGTCTCGGCCAACTTCGGAAGCATTACCGAGCATAATAATTTCAAATTCTATTGGAAACAATGGGGATTTCCCATAAACCAACTCGAATGGTGGCTTCCGATTGTGTTACTTCATGTTGTTGTGTACCGGAAATTAGCCACAAGTGACATAGGCTTAATCCTGACAATGGTAAGCCACGAGTTTTTGTCAAGATGTTTTCCAATGTCTTGTGTGTCCTTTCCACTTGTCCATTTGCATGGGGGTGGTATGGAGATGTCACTGTGTGATTGACCCAATATCCCTACATGAGCTTTGCTATCATGTGTGATGTGAATTATGCTCCTCCTCTGGCGCAATCCCTCTTGGAGTACCGTAATGAGAAAAAATTTCTTGAGGCAAGAAAATACGAGACCACCTTTCTGTTGCTTTTACGACAACTTTGCTTCCACCCACTTGGTACGTAATCGGTACAAACCCAGATGTGGACTTTTTGCTGGGAGGGTGGGTTAAAGGAATCCGAGAAGTCAATAGTCCATTTCTCGAAGCTTGAGGACTAACTATGCCTACAAAGGAGCTGTTATTTCAAACCGGATGCTAGTATGTTCCAAATATCACACCTCGTAACATAATTCTAAGATACATGAAAGATGAAAGGCCAGTAATATGTGTTGAATCCCTATATTGCTAGTATAGTCCTTATTGTTGTTAGTGTAGCCTCCCTTGTTGTTATTATTGTAGCCTTGTAACCCCCATTTTTTTATTATTGTGCCCTTAAATTATTATTGTTAGGTCGGCTTGGATTACATTTTGGCCCACTAGGATTACATTATGGCCCCATGGAGTCATATATATGAAAAGGAAGTTTTCTAAATTGAATCATCCAAGAATTTTCATTTATGTAATGGTTGGAGGTTTCCTACGAAGTAGCTTATTTCTAAGGCATTGATATCTCTTTTCTTCTATTTTAGATGGTTACCTGACATTTGGTATAGAGCTTTGGATTACGAGATTCTTTGCTCTAAACGAGGTCATGTTAAATTTAAGCTATAACGTTTTTTCTACAAAGGGTTAGAAAGTCTAAAATTGTTAAGTGCAAGAGAAAATTTCGAAATCACGAGAAACCCATCAAAAAAATTTCAGATTTTGGTTAGCAATATTATCGAATATGATCTATGAAGGTAGTACTTTTTCAAGCTCTGAGTTTGTCTCAAAGAGATGATCGTGAGAAGAATTCATAACTCTCTCTGAACATCGGTTGGAGTAGCCGATAAAATTGATGCAAGTAAGTGGATTTTAGTTTGTTAGATATCAATTTCAGAGCCTAAGGATGAAAAAGTGACACGTGGCAAGTCGTACAAGTTCGCTCTGCGGGCGAGTCCCATAATTAGGTCATTGTGGGGAGATTGGACACGACTTTATCTTGGAGAATCAAATCGAGTCCAGTTGTGGAATTCAAGAAAGGTCGGAGGGCTACGTCGGTACTAAAATTAAAACATTGAAGTGTCATTGCGACTATAGAATAATCCAATTTCAATGTCGAGCTCCTCAGTAAGAAAAAGGTGTGTATTTTTTTTCCGAATTGCGCAGTCTTGTTTGAAGAATCAGACGTTGATTCCAAGATATTGTAGAATAGATATCGGTATTGGGTTCTAAAATATCCCTCTTAAAAATAATTCTTCCATTAAGCCTTGAGCTCTTTCTACTATGACTCATGAAGATAAAAAATTGCAACATGATCTATCAAAATTACAAGAACAAGTGCACCAAATTTCTCTCACGCATAGAGCAACAAAAAATGAAGTGGAAGTTTTGAAGAAAAGTCGAAGCTAAGATGGATGGCATGGAAGATGGCATGGAAGCTAAGATGGATGACATGAAAGACGACATGGGAAACCATGAAGAATGATCTAAACGGACATAGAAGGTTTGACAAAGTTGATACAAGAAATGTTTTCTTAATGGTGAAAAGATAGTAGAAGAAACTCATGATGAGAACAAAATAAATGTTCGCCATTGATTTAATAAACTCTAATGTTGGTGGGAGGAACCACCATATTCAAAAAATGAAGATGAGGAAGTTTGATGGAAAAGGACCTGTAACATGGATACTACAGATGGAGCAATATTTTGATCTCCATAATGTGCAAAACACACAAAAGGTACGCATTGCAACATTACATTTATAGAAATATACATTTTTATGGTATCGATGGCTTTACTCCCGTAAAAAAATTGACACTTGGTCAATTTTTACGGAGGAAATGATAGCACATTATAAGGATACAAAAGCTTACTGTATTTAGCCAATTGATAAATCTCAAACAAAATGGCTTGGTGGGGGAGCACATTGAGGACTTACAAAAATTGAATATAAGGGTAGGCGATATTCCCGAGGAGGAACACGAGATTGATCTCTTCACGAGGCACTTTAAAGGATAAAATCCAACATGAAGTTTGAGTTTTGGAACACGATTCATTGGAGAAGGCATTCAAGTTGGTAAGAAAAATTGAATGTAAAATTATGACGACAAGGAAGCCTACCACACTCACTTCTATAAAGAAGGAAGTGTTGCCTCGCCTAGATTTCCACAACCTACGAGAGTTGAAACCACAAAAAATTGGAATAAAAAAGAGCAAAAGGGATTTTTCTACGATTGTGATAAAAAATACGATTAAAGGTCATAAGTGTCTTTAGAGGAAGTTATTTTACATGAATTGTGAAGAGGAAGAATAAAATGAACAAAGAAGAGGATATACACTAGGAACTAGCCATAGAAGGGGAAGAAATGAATGGGTATGCGTGTAATGCACTAAGCAAGGAATTACCACTCCTTCGGAAACTCTGTTATGAAGGAAATATCGAAGAAAATAATAATGTTGATTGATTCGAGGTAGCACCCATAATTTTATTCATTGTAGGGTAGCCAAGGAATTAAATTGTTTTCTTATACCCAACACCCAAATGTCCATGTGATGGTTGCAAATGGAGGAACTATAAATTTCTCTAGAAAATGCCATAATATCAAACTAGCAGTGAGGGAATATGCTGGTAGCTAGTCCGAATTCTTCCATTCCTATGGGAGAGTCTTGATGTTGTACTAAGAATAGAATACGTTACAATCTTTGGGGACGGTAGCTTTTAATTTTAAGAACTTTTCTTGAAATTTTTTTTCGGAAAAGGAAAAGGAAGTCGAATTACGGGGTATTGTGGGGAGAAGTAGGAAAGATAATAAGCTCTAATGTCATTAAATCTTCTAAATAAAGAACAAGGAAGGCGTAATTGCACATTTATGCTCACTAGAAGTTCCAACATCAGAATCTTATATTTATGAGATCTCCATAGTCTTGGACAATCATTCCAAGGTGTTTGAAACTCCCCGAGAATCCCTTTTGTTTTTTATCATGATCATGCTATGCATTTGATTCCGAGAAGTGTTCCTCCAAACATGAGACCTTATGAATATCCTTATCTCCAAAGAGCGAAATTAAACATATGCTTGTAGAAATGCTAGAACGGTATAATTCAACCTAGTCAAAGTTCTTTTTCTGTCTTGTAGTATTGGTACACAAGAAGGATGGATGTGGCGAATGTCTCTGGATATAGGGCTGTGTCTCACCATTAAAGATAAATTTCCTATTCACATGATTGATGAGTTATTGGATGAATTACATGGAGCAATTTATTTTGCAGAGTTGGATATTCATTCGAGGATATCATCAAATTAGAATGAAGGCGAAGATATTCCAAAAACAACATTTCAAACTCATGAGGTCATTCTGAATTTTTGTTCATGACTTTTGGCCTTACCAATGCACCTTCTACATTTCAAGGTTGATGAATTCCATTTTCAAACCCTTCCTTAGAAAAATTTTTCTAGTATTTTTATGATATATACTAATCTCTGACAAGTCTTGGAAGGATCATGTTGAACATGTTGAAAGGGTGCTCAAACTATTACGGGAGAAACAATTATATGCCGCTCATCCAAATGTTTCTTTGGAGTACAAGAGGTGGAATATGCGGGTCATATTGTATCTCACAAGGGTGTTAAGGTAGACCCTAACAAAATTAAAGCCATTAAGGAATGGAAAGTCCCCACAACCATAAAGCGGTTGCGAGGATTTCTTGGGTTAACGAGGTTATTATCGCAAGTTTGTTACAGAACTATGGGAGAATAGCAGCACCTCTAACAACATTATTGAAGAAAGATGCATTTTCATGGACTCACTTTCAAACAGTAAACCTTTGAACATCTTAAAGAAGGCAATGTCGAGCACCAGGTCTTAGCTACGCTGAACTTCACAATAACCCCATTGTGGAATGTGATGCATCGGGGAAATGGATTGGTGTTGTTTTAATGCGGAAAGGAAGACCCATTTCTTTTGAAAGTCGTCGATAAAGGAAATTGTTACGAGAAACCTATTTATGAGAAGAAATGTTAAGCTCTTTTTGTACATTAAAGAAATGGCGAACTTACCTAATGGGAAGACACTTCAAAGGTAAAAAGCTGATCATGATAGTCTTAAACACCTTTTGGAACAAACACTATCTTCAAAAGAAAGAAAAAATGGGTCAAAAATATGTATTTGGGTTATGACTTTGAAATAATCTACAAAAAAGGAAAGCTTAATGTTGTCTGGATGCATCTAAAAGAGAAAGAATGAAGGTGGAAAGCATTTTTAAAATGCCTTCTATCAACGTTCAGATATAGAAACAGAGATAGATGAAGAGATAAAGTGTTTGGTTACTCATCAGTTTTAGCCAGATCCTAGTACATTTATTAGTTTTGGAAAAAATGATTCCTTATGGTACAAATATCATATATGTTGTAAGAATTCCCAACTAAAACAAAAGATTCTTGGAATTGCACACTTCTCCTTTGGGGAGGACACTCAAGATTTCTAAAAACTTACCATAGGGTGAAGAATTTTTTTTTTTGCGATGACGCAAAGTAGGTATTCAAAAGTTTGTGGTGGGATGTTTGGTTTGCCGACGAGAATAAAGTTGAGACAATTAAGACAACAGGGACTTCTACAACCTTTATCATTCCAAGTCAATGTTGGAGGAGATTTCAATGGATTTTATCACGGGTTTGCAGTAGGAAGGAAGAGTGCCATCATGGTGGTAGTTGATGGAATTCACCAAGTATGCACACTTTTGTGCATTATCTCATCCATTTAAAGCAAGTACGATTGCTACTACATTTATGGACAAATTAAAAGCTACACTTGGAAGCCCAAGGGTTATTGTGAGTGACGAGAGATCCCATTTTTTTTCTGGAAATTTTTTTAATAGAGTTATTTCTTGTTTGGGTACTTAATTAAGCTCATAGCTCATCTTATCATCTATAAAATTTGATGTATTTAAAAATGAGATAAGTAAATAAATTTTTGGAAGGATATCTTCATTGTTTTGTATTTGATAAACAAACACAATGAGTCAAATCTAGTTTCCTCTCGACTGAATGGTGGTATAACACTTCCTTCCATGCTGCCGACAAAAATGACCCATTTATGGCACTTTATGGATATCATCCACCATCAATGCATCATCTTTAAAGGAAAATTAGAGGTTCGAAGTGTAAGGTGCAGCGAGCATGGTAGAAGTTTTCCAACTCTTGAGATAGCTTTGAATTCGCTTGCAAAATCGAATGAAACAATAGGCGAGATCAACATCGCGGCGAGAAGGAAATTTTTGATGTAGGTGATTGGTATTTTTACGGCTACATCCGTACAAAAAAATGTCCCTTAAGCAACCTAAGAAGGATAATAAATTATTGCCAAGGTACTATGATCCGTACGAGGTGTTACGGAAATATTGGTACTATGGCATACAAATTGGAGCTTCACAGCTTCTTCGCGAGTGCATCCAATTTTCCATGTTTCATGCTTAAAGAAGGTTATAGGTGAAAATCTTCCAATTCAAACAATATTGCAGAGAATTGATGAGGAAGGAAAAATCATATTGGAACCTAAAGAGGTCACGAAGCAAGAACTCGAAAACTACGGAATAGATCAATTTGAGTATCTCATCGAGTGGAAGAACACCCATGAAGATTCTGCATGGGAGGATGAGGATTTTATACGAAGCACTGAGAACTGCTCCAAGTGTTGAGGACAACAATTTTTGAAGGAGAGGGGCATGCTAGGTCCCTATATTACTAGTATAGTCCCTTATTTTTGTTAGTGTAACCCCATTATTGTTATTATTGTACCCTTGTAACCCCAATTTTTTTTATTATTGTGCCCTTAAATTATTATTGTTAGGTCAACTTGGATTACATTATGTCCCACTAGGATTACATTATGGCCCCATGGACTCCTATATATATAAAAGGAGGTTTGTAGGTCAGATCATCTAAAAAAAATTTCATTTACGTAATGAATTGGAGGTTGCCCCCTCGAAGTGGCTTATTTCTAGGCATTGATATCACTTTTCTTCTATTTTTTGGTAGTTCTTCAATATCCCCATTTGTAGCACCTTATGGCCTATTATTTTGTACGCATTCCTCCTAAGGAAATCATGGGAAGCTTTAGGTACCTCATAAATATCATCCTCGGACACATGCCCAGATACGCTTATCTTCTCCTGTGTGAAAAAGGTGCTGCCATGCAAGAATATCGAACCTTTGTGATGGATAATTTTTCATTGTTCCCGGTATGAAAAATGAGGACACCTTTCTGTAGAATATTTAGCAATATATGCATACCACGAGAGGTTTAGTAGAAAGCGCAAAAATATGTTCATCGGGGAAAGCTATCGTCTGTGGGTGTTGCATTCATCATTTGTTATCCATTCTAGATAGAAATTAGCCACTACCTGGCTTGTATACTATTTTAATATGAAATTCTTGAAGCGAGTAGCTACCATCTTGTAATATGGCTAGGAGTAATATGTTTGATATCAATGCAGTTGATGCATGGTCATTATAGATAACGGTAGAGTACTAGGTGATGTAATAGCGGAACTTATTGAAACGAAAATGAAAACAAATAATTCTTTTTCTATCACCATATAATTTGGTTCAAGAGATTTAAATTCTTGTTGACATAGTAAATTTCGCATAATTAATTTTATACTAGCACCATAAAATATCCCCCTACGATTTTAAGGAAACGCATCGTATGTATGTGAAACGGTAATGCTCGGAGTCGGGTCCTCGAGGATTGGGCATTTGTGCACACTGGCCCCTTTATTTTTGTGAACTTGTCTCACAATATTCATTCCATAAAAGAATTCTACATCTTTTCTTAGCAATTTAGATAGTGGATGTGCTATTTTAGAAAAAAATTCTATGAAGCGTTTATATGCTTGGCTTTAATAATAAAGCTACACTGCTTGTGTGGGTGTTTTGGGTACGAGGAAGTGTGATATTACCTCTACTTTCACCATATCAAATTGCATTCCAACAGGCAAGAAAATTTCCTAATACTAATCCTTCTTCCCTCATCATATGGAATTTGACTATACTCAGAGATACATGGGCTTGTTTACATCTTTTGAGTACTTTCTCTAAATTTTCCAATCCTTCCTTAAATGAGTTTCCATATGGAGTAAAATCATCCATATAGACTTCAACACTATCATCGAGAAAATCGAAAAATATTCCCAAGATTTCCCTCTGGAAGGTAGCATGAGCATTACACAAGCCAAATGGGGAGGACACGGCAAAGGTTCCCAAAGAAGACATGTGGTTAATTTAATACTGATCTTTAAGGGCTATACGGATCTAGTTATATGTTGAATCCATATAGGAAGAGGAAAATAACTTCTTTCCGGCCAAGATATCCGGACTTGGTCAATGAATGGCAAAGGAAAATATTCTTTTTGCATTGCCTTATTTAGGTCCCTCTAATCTGCATAGATGCATGAAATTTACCCTTCTTTTTGGGAATGATAACTAGCGGGGATACCCATTGGCTATCTTAGATGGGTTAAATGAATACTACATCCAAAAATTTTGTAATTCTTCCTTTAAAATGTTTCTAAGAGTAGGATTCATCCTCTAGTTGAGGTTGTCTTACGGTGGCAATCTTCCTTAATATAAATGTGATGGCTTGCATAGGTTGGCGGGGATACACTTCATGTCGGTATAGTCTAGGAAAAATCTTATTGACGATATTGAAGGACATTAAAAAGCTATTTTACGAGATGCATACATTTTTTTGAGGTTGATCTTAAGTGTTTTCCCTAGTTCAATCTCAATTGGAGTAGTATCATGGGATGATTCTGAGAATGTCTTCAATGTCATCTTCTAGTTCAATTTTTTTTCTGTGCCTCACGGCTCATAGAAAATTCTAGAATATGTCGATTTGAATTGGAAACAAAACTAGAATCATTAATGAAAGTGTTAATAGCATCATATTCGATTTTTAATTTTTTTTTAAATTCAAGAGAATACCCAATGCTAAGGACAATTTTAACATATTCATTTTCAGGTTCGGGCTCTTCTACGAGTGAGGTCTGTAATTGGGCGTGATTTTTTAGATGGGCTCTATTCTACGGGAGGATAAATCTTGAGATTCTTTTAATTTTCCCATTTGATATAATCAAGTGCAGAGATCGACACCCTGTACATGCATCTACGGTTGAAAGCCCGAGGGTCTTCCTAGAGGATCAATGGGTGACCACTGCTAGAGATCGGGTACGTAATATAAGGAGTCCATAGGTTAATGCCATGAGTCTCTCTTGAAATGATCACATCCTCTAATTCCCCCTTTGGTTTAATTGTGGATATGTACGCAAGTTCCCGAAGATAGTAGGGGTTGGTTTAATTTTTCCAAGTCCTAATTTGCTCATTTACACCGACAATGATAATGTTAATGGCCGCTCCCCAAATCCGCCGGTCCGTTTGGGATTTTTAACCCCATTGTCTGTGTTATTAGAATTAGATTCCCAAGGTCTTCATATTTTATAGGCATGATTTTTCCTAACATGATATCGGATAATTACGCCACTAAATGAATGGTTAATGTATTCTTACGTTTCCTCCCTGGTTTTCTTTAAGTATTCTTTGATTTTTTGTGTATATAGGTACTTATCCCTCATAGCTTGTATAAGTGGTATTTTGTAAAAGATATTCTGTGATTTCCCTACGAAGTCGAAACTCTACTTGAGGAGTTTGGTTTTACTCAGAGTCAATCTTCCGGGGTATGGAGAGAAGTTAAATGACCTTGATCGAGAACAACTTGGGGAAGTGTATATTTATTATGTTTTGGTCTAAATTCTCCCTCATATTCTACTGTTCTCGTTTTGTATATTCACGGTCAAAATGTTCGGTAATAATGGGTGAAATGCGTGCATTTACTACCCGGCCAGGATAGTAATTTGCTTTGTTAAAACTGTGGTAGAAATGTTGTAAAACGGAAGTTTCGGAAGCGTACATTTGTTGGACCCCATTATTATTTGGATTCGAGTTATTTGGATAAGGCTAGGGTCTAATGGATGGGTTTTCTGGGGGTACATTGGAAGGCAAATAAAGTTGTTGTTGTGGCATGGTGAGAAATTGTCTAGTAGGAGAGGTTCCACATGAGGTGTTTGATTCCATGAAGGATTTTAAGAGCGCTGCAGAGAACACATTTTTTCCGAGGATATTGATATTAAGACCACATAGCCTGAAAATGAATTAAGTTGGGGACCCATATTGAAATTTTTAAAATATTGAGATGGGTCGTGAATCATACTGGATTCATAATTGGTGGTCGAAGTTACCATGGCTTCTTTTGCTCCATGAAGTACAAATGATCTACCACGCTTTCTTCACTTGCTCCTTGAAAAATTGCTTTCAACACGGAAAGGAAGGATACAAAGGCGAGTCGCGTGATTTTGTTCCACGGTGTGCGACCTTCCACAGTGTTCAACGGGCATTCCTTGAAGGGTGCTTATTTATGTATTTGTGGGTAGAATATGGCCATGGTTTTCAACTCCATACGCTTCTATTTGCCTTGTAAAGTTTCCTTATAGGCTGATAGTGTTAACAAATTATCGATCATATATTGTCCAGTAGATTTCAATCTCTTCTTTTGTGACCCCTCCTGAAAGTCTTTGATGATCGAATCTCTTGTCCACTTCTTGCGACCCCCTCATGCACACTTAATACGATGATAAACGGAATAGTATTGAAGTATTTCAAAAATATCCTTTTTCCTACTATATTCAGAGATTGCGGTGAGTCTTCCCTAAGTGCTCGGAGAAGAGTGATCTTGAGAATGTCCTTGTGCAAGTCAACATGTCCAGGACCTACGCAATATGTATTTAAATCGTTCTACATAGTCCTCCATGTTTTCATCCTCTTCTGTGAAAATTTAAATATTTCCTCTTTAATGTCCTGAAGACTTACGGTAATCTTGGTATTTCTCCAGCTTCATTCATTCATCCCATGAAGTAATGGTGTCGCTTCTAAACCCATGAACCATCTCAGAACCCATGTCCTTTGGGGTAGTATGAAATATCTTCAATTTTGGGCCTATGAAATATGGTCATATCATGACAAGCAATATCAAATTCAAAAAGGAACATATCGGGGTCTTGAGAAGAGAGCCCATGGAAACTAGGAAAATTTGTTAAAGGGATGGTTTTCTCATTTGCTTGTCACACCTTAACATTTCCAATGGGAAAATCAATAAAGGAACTTACGAGGTGCCATAAATACCCTCCAATACTCACTTGGAATTTCGATTGTTTTACTGTGGCCCAGTAATTGGGTGTGACCATAGGAGGTTGCACCACACTTCTGGTCCTTCGGTGTTCAAAAATATTTCAAGAATCCCTTTACGAAATTAGAGAATCATTTGATTAAGCTACGAATTTTTACGGCACTTCCTTGGTCTCGTAGGGATGAAAACCCTTTTAGAGTTTTCTTCCCGGAGTTAGAGGTTTCCGGTTGTTCGATCCCCTGCACTTACCACTTCTTCCCCACTCTACGCTGATAATGATATCTCCTCAGTGAATACCTTAGAAAAGGAACACCTTTTGGTACCATGGATGGTGTTGGTTGCTCCTGGGCCCCGCACATCGGACTTCATCGAACTCCTAACCCTAACAGCAACAAGAGATGATGTTGCAAATCTCGATTTCTCAATAATATCCTGAATGTATGTCTTCCTTCCTAGATCCTTTCCTTTATTTGGGGGTCTTCCTCTACCCCTCTTATGGAGATCCTTGTTCATAGAAATTTTGAAGAGGGTTCATCAAAGTAACAACAATTTTCTCGGGACCGAAGCCGGGGATAGATAGCTTCTTCCTCGAGACAAGAGAATAGGTTAAAATAGACAATAAGAAGAAAAAGAAAAAATTGAAGTTCAGGACTTGAAGTAGAGTAATCACATACCCTCCTTAGGATGATAACTTGGCCCCCGAGGGGAAAAAGAAATAAAAAAAGAAAAGCTGGAGAAGAAATATGCCCGGGACGTAGGGAAGGGTTAAGAGGGATTAAGTTTAATGAAAAAAAAGAGAACAAAAGAAAAAGAAGAAAAAACAACATGCTATGCTCGGGACTTGGACCGGAGGTAATAAATTCCCTCCCCAAGATGAGAGATCAATTCTACGAGAAAAAAAAATAACAAGGAGGAAAGAAAAACACAAAGCACGTATGCTCGGGGACTTGGAAAGCGAGGGGAAATAAATTCTCTCCCTAGGGTAGATCCTATTCTTGAAGCTGATGACCTTCACAGCAACGGCCTTAAAATGTTGATGTTTGGATATGAACAAAATTCAACTCCTTCTCCACTTATAAATTATTACCCGAGGGCATTAGTTGTTCAGAGACTAACGACAAAGTATGAAGATACGAAGCACATGACTTGCTGTAGATCACGAGTTTAAATCCATAACACAGCGATACTATAACAACAATTAAGCAAAATGTAGAATTTAAAGGGCATTCCACGGTGGAAGTAAACTATAAAATTAGTAAGGAAATCAAACTAAAGCTTCGAAACAATACTAAAGAAAAAGGAAAACGCAATACCTAATCGGAAGAGTGGGCCCAACTCTTTGATCGGGGTAATAGTAAAGTCACGAATTATAGAAGAAACAACAAGTGATGTGAATTCGATTAATGATAAAGTAGTTTGTTACAATATCCATATGTAAAAAAACAACCCCTAATTCACGGCCCGCATGCCTCTTTATACAAATGCGGAACCCTTGATTCTCTCGGTAATCCCATAGTTCCCCAAAAATACCTCTTGTTACAATGACAACCTAGTTTCCCGAGAAGAAAACATTGAAAAGGCACGAAGTAATTTTGTGGTACAAACAAGTCACATTACGTTGTAGCAGCAAGTGAGAAAACAACGGAGATGATGGGTTATTCCTTGACTCCAAATTTCATGATGCTGCTCTGGTACACAGCCAAATCTATAGAAATATCGGAGTTAATATGTAAAAATGTAAAACTTTGTATTTTTAAATACTTCATTAATCAAATATACCATGAAAGATAAGGTAAAGGGTTTTTACCTCATGTGTTTAAGAGTAATAATGGCACAGAGAGATAGAAATATAGGGTTAAATGGGAGGAAAGTATGCTAAATCTCTTATCCAAAGATTCCTTTATCACTTTTATATTTTCTTTGAAATCTTATACTTCGGGGGTCCACTCATCTATTTTACGAAAGTAAAATAGAGTAATAATTTTAACTATCAATTCAATGCTTTATGTCAATTAATTGGTACCCTTTTTATTCTAACTCTCTCCTATCCATATAGACCATATATTGGACCTAAATAATTAGGTCTATATTTTTTCTATAATATTATATCAACATAATGCTTTCGATTTAACCCTCTATTAATCATCCACACAAATCCCTTTTTTCAAAATCCTAAATTTTGGCTTTAGGTTAAGAATTTCAACATATGCATTTGGGAATAATCAAATTACACCTTAAATTAATTATTCTCATTACTCAACCATACTTTGCAAAGGTTCTTGATTCCATATCTATATATATTTTAGGCCTATATTATTGTCCTGCAATACATTTATGTCTCATTAATTATCACCACGGTCATAGTGTATGATTATTTTATGTGTAATATCTCTATCATCACATCAAAAATACCTTACTATACCATTTCCTCTTTCACTCTATCTATTTAATGCTTGAGCGATAGTGTTGGACTATATCATTTCTGTTCATTTATAAAACTCTCCCTTTACAAAATCCCCATAACACATATGAGTGGGCTTCTAAAGTTGAGGAATTATTCCTTACTTATTCTCCATGGTAATTTTGTATTTGAATAGTTGTGTTCTTCCACTAACTATTATTATCACTTCCCAACTTCACATCCACTTTAATTACAATTAAAAAATATTTCATTAACAAATTTAATATGAATATAAAATATGAATAGGACCCTCTAAATGACTCCTTCCATTTCTCACGGAGTTAAAGGTGATTACCATATATTGTTTAACACATTATGTTAACACATATTGTGTATGTCACATATATGGTATCACATAATCGTAATTATGCAAACATTAATTCGAATTTCCAACTATATATTTAATAATGCATACCTTTGTATTTTATTATCCAAGTTATATGAATAAAGATACAACTGAGCCCTTTATACGACATCTTTTCATGTTTCATGGAAAATTGTATCTTGATATTATATATTTGTTTAAAACCTAATTTTATCACTTAACTTACCATGTGAACTCCACCTTAGCAACATTGACACCTATCTTCTTATATTTAATCTTCCAAATTAAAAGTTTGCATGAACCATTGATACTACAAAGGTAGTGCTTCATTAGAGTATGTACCACTTCACTTGATTTTCACCCGAGCAAACGTAAGCCCATATTAACTCATACGATTATACGAGGTTGGAGTTTTTGATGGTTTAGGATTTCAAAGTCTTAGCATTTAACCATTTTCACCGTATGTCGTAACACCAAATCCCTATAATTAATTTACCTCGGGGATCTCTTCTATTTTAATTCTTAATACATAGTCACATGGGAAGTTTGGTGACATTATTAACCCATTCCATCCACGAGAAAATTTCTAAGTTAGGTTTTTTTTTTTTGCATACCATAAGTCAACTTCATTTTCTATGGATGTTTGTTTTCTTTTTTTCTATTCTGTTGCCTCGTTCAGTCTCCATGGCTACCCTTCATGCCTGGAATGAAATACGAATTCTCTTGTATTCCTTGTCCCACCATGGATTAATGGAATAAGTCTCCGTCAATTTAGTAAATGGACGTAGTGAAAAATCAGCTAATCCATTCAAGTAATGGTTCTATGCGTGTCAAACATTATGAGTTTAAACTCTGGGTTTAATTCATTTTTTTAAATATATTTTTGCACATTGATTCATAGTTAACCATGTTGATTTACTTGCCTAGATTCAAGACATCGTAGTTTAGTCCCTCTGTCAGATGGGTATTTACAAGTCTTTCCTCCTTTTCGATTATTAAGGTAAGCTCTTGTTTTGTTTTTCTTACCCATAAGATTGCTTCTACTCGTTTACGCAAGTTCCTTATTCTTGGGATGTTGGAATTGAAATCTTGTTACTGCTTATGATTGAAAAAAATAATATGATTTCGTTGTTGGTATTTTTCCTTTCTGGAATTTGTCAACATTGAAATAATTCCATATGCCAAAAACGATTTATATCAGAAAAATCCCCCACGAATACATATCTTACAAGATTTTCCTTCCCTTCTCTCCTATATACATTCGCATATAATTTATTCAATTATTACGAATCGTTCAAATGTTCATTTTTTATCACACTTGAGTTTTGTGTATGTTAAAATTCCTTACGGCAATAATATCTTCAACGTGACAATATGAAATGCATATAATTTCCTAGAACCCTTAATTTCTGCTCATATACTTTTTGACCAGCTACGGAAATTAAAATTAATGTTTGTTCTAGGGCTTTCTAATTTATTTCAATTAAGTTCTAGTAAATATTTCTATATTTGGATATTAATTAAAACCCTTATTGTATCCTTATGGAGAGTTTTGGTCTTTCGTTCCTCGAAAAAAATTATGTCTATTATTAGGATTCCTTCGAATTTGATTTAATTCCTTTTTCTACTCATATTTCGATCTTTCTTTACTCATGATTGTATGAAGATAATTTGATCTAGATAGAATGTTATTTTGAATACATACAACTTGAAGAAGTCTTAAACCTTCGTGGCTATGGAAAGTAGACTTTCTACTTCATGGCGAAACTTCCGGAGTGATTTTCATTTACAATAGTTTTGACTAAAACCTATGATATGGGTATGTAACATTTTTTTCTTCATAGTGCGAACTAATATGCTATGCTTTATTACGGGATGGAAGCCCAATGTTACCCTCTAGGGTGATTCCTTTACCCTTAAATCTAGTGTTTAGGTTCTCAATCTTTGTTCTCTTTTCTTGTGCTTTTTATTTCCAAAACTAACTATTAGTCCTTTTTACTTTTTTAAATTTTCCGGAAAAACCACATTTCCTAATTTTTTTTTACCTCTATTAATATTTCACCTTCCAATTTAATGGTTGAACACATTTCTATCAGGTTGATGGACCTCCTTGTGGGGCTATTTGCAGGCAAACATGCATGGGTATTAATGGACTTTAAAATTTATAAAAAAAGGAAATTTTCCCTCATTGTATAATTCCATTATATATCATGTAATTAACTTAGAAAAATTAGGTAAACTAAACATTTAATCTTATATCCTTCTATCATATATATAATGGATTTCTTTGTTTTTGTATGATATTATTCCTAATTAGCATTTCTTTTTACAATGTCACAATATATATTTTCGAATAGAATGAATTCATTTTTGGGTCTTATAATGTTCAAAGATTAATTTTCTTGTTTGATGATACTATCAAGTAAGGTTGTATCTTTGCGGAATTTCATCATAGAAATAGTCTCATTTCATTTTTTCTATACTTATTACCTTTGTATCTCTTCTCTGATATTTTTCTTAATAGGATTGATATAAATGCAACCTGGGAATAATGTTATTTTTAACGAGTAAAATATTCGGAAATTAACACTTCACCTTGTCTCATTATGTTACAACCTAGAGATTGGTTTTAACTATCTTTGTTGCTTGCTTCTATGCTAATTCTATAATGAATTTTCCATATTAATGATAAAGAATTACTATACGAGACTTATAAATGGAATATAAGTTTCTTGTGAGGTACCTAACCTCAGATCTAAGCCATTTTACTAGGTTTAGACATTTTGAGATTAGGTCCTCTATAGAGTTATGTCTCTACAAGTCCACAAAAGAGAATACTTTATTATAGTCAACTATTTTTTTAATGTACAAACCTTCCAAATTTATTTATAATTCCACTTAATACAACAACATAGACACATATTCATATTTAAAATTTAATACATATTTATTCTACTATGTTTTCTCATTAACTCATAACAGAAAAAAAGTATAATTTAAAACAAATCAAATTTATTCTGCATACCACTTAAGGTTGACTAGGTTCCTCCCAACCTTAGAGCTCTATCTGCACAAGTCACCCTTGAGTAGAGATCAATTTCTCTAGAAATAGACAACCTCTTGTCTATATGGTATCTTCTGTTGTGTAACCAGCTCCAAAAAGAGAAGAAAAGAGATATCAACGCCTTAGAAATGAGCCTCTTCGAGGGGGCAACCTCCAATACATTACATAAATGAAAAATTCTTGGATGATATAATTCACAAAACCTCCTTTCTATATATAGTCCATGGGGCCATAATGTAATCCTGGTGAGCCACAATGTAATCCTAGCCGACCCTACAATAATAATTTAAGGGCACAATAATAATAGAATGGGGGTTACAAGGGTACAATAATAAAAATAAGGGGTTTACACTAACAATAATAAGGGACTATACTAGTGATATAGGGACCTAACATGCCCCTCTCCTTCAAACAAGTGTTGTTCTCAACGCTTGATTATTTCTTGATGCTTTTGTATAAAATTCTTATCCTCCCATGTGGAATCTTTTAGAGGAAAGTTCTTCCACTTGCTGAGATACTTTGAAATTGATCGTACTTGTCGAGTTCTTGTTTTTGTGACTGCTTCATAACTTCTTTCGATGTCATGTTGATCTTCTTGTTCTTTCATTAGATCACTGGGTGGATATCCTTTGAGGTTGGAAGACTTGTTGTTGATGCTCGATGTGATCTTCCACTAATTTATCATCCATATTTGCTATTATTTTATCCTTCAAAACATCCAACTTAGCCTCCATTTCTACTTTTAAACCATATTTATTTCATCTTCGATTGCTCTTCGTAAGATCGAAACTTTTTGCACTTGGTACCGTAATTTTGATACCTCATACTGCAACTCTTCCTCTTCATGCGTCATAGTATAGATTTTTGAGGGATTAATGGGTATGGAATTATTTTTAAGAGGCATCTCAGAACCTAATACTGATAAAAATTCTAAAATATGCCCTTGTAATCAATTCAAATTGATTCTTCAAACAAGACTTATGCAATTCGGAAAAATACACACCTTTTTCTTGCTTTTGAGGAGCTTGATATTGAAATTGTATTATCTCTGTGATTGTAGAACTTCAATATCTGAAATTAGGCATTGAAGTAGCCCTCTGAATTCTCTTTTGAATGCTACGAATTACGACCTAATTTGGATTCTCCAAGACAAAGTTGTGTCCAAGCTTACCCTGACCTAATTATGGACTAGTTCAATAGAGCGAACTTGTACAACTAGACACGTGTCAACATTTGTCTTTTTCTCTAAAATTGATAGCCAAGAAACTACGGTATGTTTAATTGCAAAATAATTTTACGGCACTCCAATACGATGCCGAGAGTTATTGAACTTTTCCCACGATCACCTCTTTGAGATGAAATTCAGAAACCTGAAAAAGCACTACCTTCCACAGATAATATCTCCAAAAATATTGCGAAAAAAGCTCTGAAATTTTTTGAAAAATTTCCTCAATATTTCAGCTTCGCACCATATGAATTTTAGATTTTGAACCTTCGTAGAAACTTTTTTATAACGCAAATTCCACGATGACCTGTTTAGGAGCCTGAAAAAAAACCTAACTTCCACAAATCATATCTCTGAAAATGTTACGAACCAAGCTCTGAAATTTTTATACAAACTTCCTCAAGCTTTCAGCTTCACACCCTAAAAATTTCAGCTTCTGAAGCGTCTTAGAAACAACGTTATAGTGAAAATGCCACGATGACCTGTTTGGAGCAGCGAAACCCTAGAATCCAAAGCTCTAATACCAAATGTTGTGTAACTTGACTCAAAAAAAGAAAGAAAAGAGATATCCAATGCCTTAGAAATGAGCCTCTTCAGTGGCCTCCAATACATTACATAAATGAACAATTCTTGGATGATACAATTCACAAAACCTCCTTTCTATATATAGGAGTCCATGGGGGCCATAATGTAATCCTAGTGGGCCACAATGTAATCCTAGCCAACCTAACAATAATAATTTAAGGACACAATAATAATAGAATGGGGGTTACAAGGGTACAATAATAAAAATAAGGGGTTTACACTAACAATAATAAGGGACTATACTAGTGATATAGGGACCTAACATCTTCTTATATAAGAATCATTTCCTATCTCGTTTCCCTTAACTCCATCCAGTTAAATCAAAATGTTGCTCATGCCCGAGGGCTTTCCCTTTATTTCTTCCACAAAGTACTTTAAGATTAAATTTTCTACTTTCTAGCTTTATTCTACTTTGTTTTTAGTAATTTCCTCTTTAATGGGGTAGCTTTTCTTTAGATTTTATCTATAATCTAATTTTAGTACATAATATATTTCCACCAAGGCTTTTTGAGGAATAGGAAAAAAGTCTTGTAAATCTTGTCCATCCTCATGAGTGGGTTTCCAAATCTTTAATCATTATCTAGTCTTTGCACCATTTATTCCTTTTTCATTTTATTAATTTAATCTCATAAAATATATCCACAATTAATATATTCCTTCAGGCTCACTTGACCCTTAGAGTCTCTAACTTCCTATTTTTAAAAGAAAAAAATTAGGGACATTACATATTCCCCCTCTAAGCTGAACCACTTGTCCTCCAAATTCACCCATGATGTTGATTTCTCAAATCGGGGGATGAAGATTACTCCTTCATATTTTCCTCTCGCTCCCATTAGTTTCTTCAAAGTACAACTACCTTCCTCTTGCTTTTACTCTTCTCTTTGCTATACTCTAAAATTTGATTATATTTTGCTTCGGTATAAGAAGTATATTTGGAAAAATATTTTATTCATGTTCTTTGTCACAGTTCATATCTATTCACATGAGTAGTATCATATATATTGATAATAATTAATCATGATAATATTTCGAACTTGAGTATTTTTCAATAAAGTCACTTATTAGAAAAACCCTTCGGGGTTCACGGTTGTATAGTGCAATTTTAAGCACAACTTCTTATCCATTCCATGTGTGTTTCAATGAAACTTCCTCCTCCATGACCATGGTTTTTTTGATTTGAATTTTTTGGTGATTTCTCTTGCACATCTTCTCACCTTGACTCCTTTTGTCAGAGTTGTACAATTCTTATTACACTTTGCTTCACAAAATAGACACCTATTCATTAAAAGTTCATGAATTTAGAAAAAAAAAATTGTCATATGTAGAGGTTCTGCTTAAGGTTCTATCCCCCTTTTTATAGTTCATACATGCACTTCATGTACTTAATACTTGATTTATTTTCTCAATCGATTTAGATGGTGATAACCATGCTCAATTTCAACTTAATACTGGTTTGTCTATACCATAATTTCCAATTTACACTTGAACTTACCTTATCAAGTGTATCAGTTATTACCTTAAGTTGTGGAGGTAAATCCCCTCTATGGACAGAGGCAATCCCTACTAGCCCGAGCCCAAGGTCTAGCAATAATCGCCACACGCTATAGTGCAGGTTCATAATTGCAAATAAAGCAAACTAGTGATGAAGGCTTACATGGAATCCAAAGTTGTCGCTTATAGAGAAAGTAGTGCTCCCATTCACTTAGCTACGACGGATCACGATCCTCATGATCTCGGTGGCCAGGACACTTGCACATGCGAAACAACAAATGCAAGCGTAAAATCCGGTATATGCCAACTATATGTCGGTTAGAGAAGACATAACTCATTATCATAATAAAAAACAAGGAGGTAGAACCATAGCTTGATAGTCACTTATCATTAATCAATCGAAGGAGGATACGGCTTTGGCTCTGACGTTGAATTCTCCTTCGGAGGGTCGCCAGCGGAACACGTCTCGAAAAATGCCTATCGGGGATAAGACAAGTCTCTCTCTTCAGATGTCTTGAAAATAATATCCTTGCTTGGATTTGGCCTTAAGGGAATGAATCAAGGCTTTTTTGACATGAGCTTTGATGGCTCTTGGGGAACTTGGAGACTAGCTTGCAAAAAAGGGAAATGGCAAGCTTATATAGATAATTAGAGGAGTTGGGATCCCTACAATCATGGGATTGGCCCTATCCTCAAAGGCTTCCATGAGAGGTGGCAAACCACTTCCTCTACATGGAGATCAGTTCCAAACCTCCCAACTCAAACTGAATGCAATTTGTGGGTAGTTAGGACAAAACTTCCGCCATTTATTTTAAAAAAACACTCCTTAAAATGGCTAGCGCGGTGCAAATCTGGAACGGACGCCAATTGGCCCGCCCTATGTGAAGGATTTCCCCCATTAGGCGCGGGTGCGCGGCGCTTCCCTCGCGATGCAAAGGGGTGTTTTAGGGTTTTACGAGAGTTATCTTTAGGAAATAAAATCTCATGTTCGCTTATCATTAATCAATCAAGGGAGGATACAACTTTGGCACCGACGCCGAATTCTCCTTCGGAGGGTCACCGACGGAGCAAATCTCGAAAAAGCCTATCGGGGATGGGGCAAACCTCTCTCTTCGGATGTCTCAACAATAATCTCCCTTGCTTGGATTTGGCCTTAAGGGAATGAATCGGGGGCTCTTGCAACATAAGGCTTTCATAGGCCATTTGGGAACTTGGAGACTAGCTTGCAAGGAAATAAGCAAGCTTATATAGATGGTGGAAGGGGAGTTGGGATCCCTACAGAAAATCATGGTATTGGCCCTATCCTCAAGGAATATTCCATGAGAGGTGGCAAGCACTTCCTACGCGGAGATCGAGAACGAACCTCAGGAACTCCGATTAGACGCCAGTTTATGGATTAGTTAGGACGAAACTTTCGCCATTTATTTTTAAAAAAAACTCTTTGAAATGGCTAGCGCGAGTGCGACTCTGAGACAGAGTGCCAATTGGCGTGCCCTATATGAAGGATTTACGCCATTGGCATAGATGCCCACCGGCCCCGGCTTCGCACCCCGATAAAAAAGGGGTGTTTTAGTGCACTACCAAGGAGTTGTCGTCATGTTATGAAAGTGGTTTCTAGTGATGCTTGCTCCTGGTCGGGGGAATGAGCCCTCTAATTCTACGGGATGGGGAATTGCGGGGGACGGTGACAAATTTACGTAGCAGATGCTCCCTAAAGCATGAGGCCCGAAAGAGCGGGGTGAAATGCTTTACGAAAACGTGTCAGCGAAAACACAGCGAGTCGAGCCGGTGTGAGAAGCACAACTAATATTTCAAATACATGATATATATGTGGTATGGGCACGGCCATGCCATAACGAGTGTATGTAATAATCCGGATCCGAGCATGGATGTGGCCATCCGGTGAGGGATCGATAAATAGACTCGGTATGGTCGCGGCCATCCGGTGAATGAGGCATGTAACCGATAACAATCCATAAAATCACGGCCCTGGAATTCCAGAGAAAAAATCCAGGTCTTGCACTCCATCTCAACCCAATCAAAGTACAAGTTCGAGCATGTGAATAAGTGGTGAAGTCGAACATGCAAAAAAATGCGAAATGCGATTGCAAATGGGTGATGAGGCGTTAACGGACACAAGAGAATACCCACCAATAATGACAATAGCCCTCGGAGTACTATACTGCGGTACAATATACGGCATGTGAATCAATGAGGCCCGGTATCGAACACCGTGGGAATCACTCAATTGGAGGCCAATGTTTGAAAACCTCCCGTCGAACGTGAAGAACGCCATTGAGGCATGCGAAGCTCCAAGGTACCCGAAAAGGAGTCTGGAGTCAGCTTCGCGGATATTGAGCTGAAGTCGGCAAGGAAGTTGCAGCAGTCGGAGGTGGGCCATGGTGTTTCCCACATCAGTGACATGAAACGGAGGAACATGATGTCTTTGTGAATACGAGGATTGGATGAGAAATCAGGAAGGTTGAATTTTGGGAGGTCAACTTCTCTTGAACATATCGGCCCAAGCATGAAAGTGGATTTTGCGGTATTTGACATCAATAGATCAAAGTTCATGATGATGAGGCAAAGAGTGGATGAGAGGTCCAAAAGGGATCACCCAAAACCACGTGAGCAAGTGAAAAATGAGATGAGATATCCCCAACTTGACACGAATGAGACAAGTGCCATGTTCGAAGCCGACATCTGCCAGAGCATGACAATGATGTTGGTTCCACTTTCCCCACCATTTCGAGTACCTCTTTATTTTTACACAAGATTGAAGAGGATACCATATGATTGATGTATGAGCCCATCCTAGTACATTTAATGAGCCCTAGGAAGGAGGAACTCGGGTACCATCATTACAACTAAATCCAATTTCCTCAGGGTTTAACAAGTCCTAACTAGGGAAGAACTTGAGCGTCTTTTCATGTTTAGAGAGTTTGAAAAACCGGTGGAAAAGTAAACTCCGGTACAGCACCGTAAATAGTTTCTCGGTTTTGAAAAGGTAGAAAACTTTGTCTGAGAAAACCTCCTAGTCGCAATAGGCTAGGGTATTCATTTTTCGTAAATAATCTATCCCAGCCCAAAAAAGGGGTAAACATACACTGGGTAGATGTCATTTCGTGTCCACTTTAACAAGATCAAAACGATAAGGAACTCGGCAATCTTTTCATGTTTAGAGAGTCAGAAAAGAGCTGAAAGATGACTCCAAAATGACTTCTTCGTGTTTTTACCGAGTCCGAAAAAGTATAAAATAAAACTCGTGTCACCATTTAAGTTGCATAAAGACCGTCGGCACATAAAGCAAGTGAAAAATCCATTTTTGACAAACTTTATTGTTAAAAATATTAATAAAAAATGACTTTTAAAACCTAATTAGGTTTCAAAAAGTTATAAATAAGTCTCAAATGGTAAAAAAAAATACTTTCTTTTGTTTACCTCATTGAAGTGACGATTGGTCCATTTGTGTGCAAACTTAAAGCTGACTGTAGGCGATCGGCTATCATTTGGTCGCCATTTTGTTCTGAGTAAGGGCACTTCATGAACTCCATTTTGATCCATTTTTAAAGAGATTTCCATTACGGATTAGACTTCTTTGGAAAATTTTTTGAAATTTTGAGCTCGCCCATTAGGCGTGGTATCGGGCACGGACCCGCGCCAATGGCCTTTGTTTACAAAGGCGGTGCCAATGGCGAAACTCAATTTTCTACTTTGAATTTTCGGGTGTAGAGCGATCCCAAATGATTTAAATCATAATAGAGATCTATTCGAGGATTTTTGATCATGTTGATCTGCGGGTTACTCAAGCATAATGGTTATCGAATGGAAGGAGAGGAGCATGGGGGAAGAGGATGAACTAAGAATGTGGAGAATGAAGCTTGTGTGAACACTTAAGAACTACGGACTCAAGAAATTTCTTCTTGACGCCACCTTGTAGGCTCAACCGGAAGCTACTACAATATTTCGAGTCGATATGGGATAGAAGCGAAGAAGTGTTTAGCTTCGGGACCAAGTGTTGGAACTTGAGGTTTCCAATGTATGTTGATAACGGACACCATAAGCAGAGGTCATTTGTCACAGACAAGCATAAGACAAAATACGGAGAAAAAGATGCAACAGTAATGGAAGGGTGTGCCCGAGGGCATGAATGGGATCGGGGAAGCGAGAAGGTGGACATCCACCTTGTCGAGGATACGGCACTCGAGGTAGTGCTACACACCATTACACGGTACAACGGATGCAATCTCCCCTTTTGAAGACAACGAGCCCAAATCATACTGGCCTGCGAGTGTGGTCTGCTTCATTTGATTGGGCTACGACGGCGTGTAACCAATATCAAGGCGGTGACAGGGTTAAGAAATTCAAACTAAGCGATTTGTACGATTCCATTTTAGTGTCATTCATCCTAGAACAACTACACAACCTACCCGGGGCCCGAGGGCCATAGTTGCGGTCGATACCCTGTGAGAAGAGGATGGCTCGGCGGGCGACATTTATGCCCGGAGTCGAAGGCCAACAGAGATGTCTTGGAGAGCACAGGTTTTTGGATGGTTACGGTGTCGGTTGATTGTGGTTGAGGGGCGGCCCTACGGCGGGACCGATTTCCTTGGAGATCTGCGATCTTCCACTCTGAAGGGGAGGATTGGGATGAGGAGTTGGAGTATGATACTCTCTTTCGTTTTTTATGTTTATGATTTTTTGGTAATACATGTCTGTTCTATGATATTTTTATATGTGTATGTAGATGTCGGCCTGAAGAGACATCGCGTGTCTCCTATTGCATGGAGAACTCAGCCTGACTGATCATCGAGCGGTGTTGAGGGAGGAGGTTGATCGGAAACCTTTAGGGGATCGACGGGGTTCCGGACTACGCCCGGCGGCGGTGTCCGATGGCGTGTCGAGGAGACATACGGTGGTAGTGCCTAGTCGCCTCCGCCGACTTTTGAGATGCTTAGTGCGCACGGTAGCATGTTACCAAGCACCATGCGAATTAGACACCTAGGGCTTCTTTCATGCATATTTTGAGAAAACATGTGTCTCTAGGATGTATTAAGATGAGCATGTATATTTTTTGATTTTATGTGATGCACACTATGTAAACATTTTGTGCACATATATATATATATACATGCCTATTTACGGATGGATCTTTTTACCATGTGATGATGTTTTTATATGCTATGCAAATGTCTAATACAATGTTATCTTAATGCATCGATTTGCATAACAAATGACCCAATGAAAAAAAGTTTACATAATGTATCTAATCACACATTTTATTTTTATGCAAGCTTAAAAGCACACATGAAAACACATGCAAACTATGCTTGGAAAATGAGTTTTTATTTTTATGCAAAGTTGAAACACAAACTATGTGAGAAAGACGGGCATGTGACATGGTGTGTCAATTCGAAAGTACATGCCCCCCATGCTTCAATCCATAGGAAATGGATTGAAGGTTGAAAAGAGATTTGAACTAAATCTATCAAAACTCGAATTGAACGTGCTTGTGTTTCATTATTTTAACGAGTTGACACACTTAAAGGAGCTGTCCTCGTGGGCGATTGTTTGTTGTTTTTAGGAGCTTGACTGAGAAGAAGAACTATGCTCGGAAGTGAGCTCAGCGAGGAGGCTCGGAAGAGATGATACGGATACATCGCTGTCTAGATAATCGGACATTGCCCCCCGGGTTGGTGTGAAGGAGAGAGGATGATGTGGCTCGAGGAGGCTCACTCAAGAGAACATGGTTTCAACGGTGGCTTCATCGGAAGGGAAAGTCAAGAGGATCAAGCGAGTCGGCCTCGCCAAGCCAGGGGATTGAGAGTAGACATCTAAAGCCATGCTCGAAGGGCATATCGAGAGGGAGGATGCGATGCCGACGATGATTTCAAATTAATTAATCTCTCACGGGAGTTAAGGGCTTCGATTCTCCGAAATAAAACACCTTCTCAGCGAAGGGATGAGCCATGGGTTGTCAAACCTAGAAGATGTATTAACCGAGCGGTGACGGGGTCTTTGAAGAGACCGAGTCCTACTGCTTGTCGAGGATTTGGGATGCGATCCATGTAAGGAACGTTGTTCTCGGAGGTGGAGGTGAAAGACAGCTGATCCGCTCGTAACGATTTTCCTCGTGAGGGAACTTAAGAAGTAAAAAAGAGGTGGATGGCATGCATAGCATGGCGTGAGTCCAACGACGGCGAGAAGTATGTTGTGGTTAAGCTTGGCGTCCTTCCCTTCTACTTCTACGTTGACTATCTTCTGTGTAAAGTAGCAGAGTAAACTCTGAAAACACCCGGGGGTTTCGATTCACGACCATCGAATGCCTCTAAGGCATTGGGAGAGGATATGAAAAGTTGCGATAGCCTTCCGGCGGGCGGATGACATGACATGGGCGAGCACCTTCATCACATAACGACCCTATGGATGTTAAGACCGTTGATCCGAGCTTGAATATCGAAGCGATGCGATGTATGTGATCGGGGGGTGAAGTTTTCTAAATCGAAGGTGAGAAGATTAAGTCAGAACAGGATCCAATCACAGAATTCTGAGACAATAAATATTTCCGTTGTGATGGGAAAATTTGAAGAACTTCCAAAGTAGACATAGCAAAAGGCACTGTGCCAAATCCTCAACAATACGCCAATTGCTAAGTGGTGGGCATTTTGGGTTGTAGGAAAGATCTTCGTAGAACACCTTTGAGCGACCTCACAACGAGGTTTAGGAGTAGGCTTCTCAATTTCCAACGGACGGGAGGCAATTGGGGAGGTGGGCCATCCACAACCTCCTTCCCGACTTCTGGTGTGATCCGGTATAATCCTTTTCCGGAATTTGGAGGGTGGGAGCGAATTATTGGAATAATTGGACTTGCTTCCCATTCAAATATTTTCGAGAATTTTGAGATACGAACCAATAACACCATGCGCGGGGGTAGGTGGGGCTTTAGAGGTTCACAGGCATGGAGCATCGATCGAAATATCATACAACGTGCGAGGAGCGAAGTATACCAGATCAAGATACGAGCACGTGCTATGGCTTGTTCTTCGGTCACACATACCCCCATAGCAATATCTTGGGTGATTTTGTTAATGAAGGACATCGGGAATATCAAACTTGATCGGTCTACGACGACGTCGCCACTCATGAATGTGATCAGAGATGTGGGTGGCTTTATCCTGCTTCAGCTTAAAGTCGGGGAGATGCGTCTCGGACTCGTAACGGACAGTGGCGGAAGTGAGTCGGAAAAGCCATGGCTAATGTATTGAAATCTTGAAAGATGCCACAAGGTAGTCGTGCTACCACTTGGCAACAACGCCGGTGAAGTACATTGGAAGAGACGTAGACAAATCGAATCGTCCACGAAGTTGAGCGAAGACACCAAAGATGGTAAGTCATAACGACTTGGGGGTCCTCTCCGGCTTTACCCTCAAATTTTGGGCAATCATAAGTACCTTGGTCGGGCGAGCCAATAAGGATTGTGCGAATCGGATCATTAGTTGGTTTCGAAACATATGGTGGTCCCGAGGTAGCCAAGAACGGAAATTGCGGATTGAGAGCATGCTGGACAGCAGTAAGGACCGGTGCATGCTCACGGCCCCCGGTTGAGAATATCCACTGCCCCATAGGTTACGTACGTGATTCGTAGTAGGGGGTATAGGGCATATGGCAGGTGTGATTTGGTTGTTGGTAACCAACGTACGGGGCTTGATAACTGAAGTATGGACCTTTATTATATGTACGGCCCTCGTAAAAACGGCATGGATTTAGCTGCTAGCGTAGGTGTAGCAGGTTGTTGAGAGTAATAGTTAGAACCTTGGGGCTAGCTGTAATTCAGTTAGTATTGACCATGAGAATAGTAACCACCTTGAGGTTGAGTGGGCTGCTTATGGGTGGGACCTGGCGGGCTTTGATAATTAGGGTGCGACGTGATTGATTTATTCACGGCATTAACTAGCGTCGGTGGTGGGCGGGGGTTGACGGAAGGTCTCTTGATGGCACAGTTGGGCGAGGCGACACCGGCTGAACGGGCTGCCCTGGTTGAACGGGTTGGGATAAATAGGTTGTACCGGTTGCGGGCTGACACCGAGCATTGAGAGCACCAGGTTGTGCCGAATGGGCGGTTGGCTGGTGGAGGAACACCGAGTTGTGCCGGATTGGCAGTTGGCACAGTGGTGGAATAGAGCCAAGTGGTGGGTGATAAGCTGGTTTGACATAGCAGGACCATAAGATGGTCCTGGCTGGTGTGCAATATTTGGAGCAGGATCTGAGGTTGCATGGGTTGAGAAGGGTGTCAGGACACCTTTAGAAGACCATATACTAGCCCTGGTTGGTACCCGGTTCACAGATCACTGAGGCTAGCCCAAGTGGGACTCCAAGGAGAGGGTACATGAGTTGACACGAAGGGTTGTATCTTGTCATGAGACCATATAATAGCCCTTGCTAGCACGGAGGGTAGCCACCAGTATAGGTTGTCCCACTGCTTGCGGGTCGCAGGATAACGACTGGCAGGATTGTGTGAAACGGTTGTCCATGCGGGTTATAAGGTTGTCACATTTTGGTTATGCGGTAAACCATGAGCATGAAGTTGAGCCTCGGGGAGCGGGTAAACGCAAAGGGTTTTCGTGCTCATCGTACGGATATGGAAAAACGTACCCGGGTGTGCCATCTTGTGCATGGTGCGAAAAATACGGTGTTGGGATCTTGAGAGGACTATACGACCTCGGGGACCGATTGTTGCGGGGACAATCGATACTCCTCCGGCGAGATGTTCTCGGCATGGCAGATGCTATATAGATGTCTTCGGGAAGCGATGTGGTCCTTACGAGGGCCGGTGGTAACGAGTGTTGATGTAGCCACACAAGCAGGAGTGGGCGACGGGTACGAAGTGTTGTGGGGATGACGTAATAGGTTTCTTAGGGAGACATCCCCAATGAAGAACAACGGAAGGCCTCGTAGAAGGAGTTGATACCCCATAGAGCGATGGCGGTAATAATGCGGCCAAGGATCTATGCCACCAACGGTAATGAGGGACCCACAGGTGATGACATAATAGATGGTTCGGGGTTGTCTTCTAGGAATAATTGTAGATAGCGGTAATATTCATGTACTTGGGGATTTCCGCTGGGAGAATCACTCATATTTGAACCTGTAGCTAGATCTCGTAACGGACGAGACTAGGAAGGGAGACCGACGTGACTAAAGGCGAACCCGATGTAAGAGGGAGGGAAATTCTCCCCTACTCCCGATCCGGACCAAGGGTCGAGAAAGAATGACGAACTCCGGCCCCCGGATCACTCCAAAGGAAGTTCGGATAAGGCAGGTCCCCCGTCGAAACTCGACGATCGAGGCACAACTTTGAGGTTCGGTCGAGGATTGAGAAACCTTTGATGAATCGTCCATATAGGGACTGCAGGTAGACAAAACGAGAAGGTTCCACCACTATGAAAACAATGACGAAAGATCAAGCACAACACACATAGGCTAAAGAGAGTCCAAGACACACAATCCAACAACCAACAAGCAAATTCTAACGAGACGTGTGATCGCGGGTGATTAATTTTACCACATTGAAACTTAGAAACTTCACGATTTCATGTTTTAAGAAGTCGAAAACGGATAGAAAAGGTGACTCTATCTCTTTTTTCAGTTTTGAAGCAAGCTTGAAAGGACAGAATGCTCGGTGATCCTTTCAAATTTGCGAAATCTGAAAGAATCAAATGACTATGGTAATCTAGGCAAAGGGTGTGCAAATAGTGACTTTCAATATACACCTTGGTTTCAAAATGAACGAAAGTCGGCAGACTTAACGTGCGTGCGGAAATCTCCTCGAATGATGTGTACGGTGTGTACGGGTATAGGGCGGCGAATCGGCTTCCTATGGATAAAGGATAAAAACCTAGTGGGGTCTCCTTTGCTGCTGCTACCGATGGTATGAGGAGCACAGTCCGTGCCTAGTCTTTGACCACAGAGGTAGGCTTGGCCGGCTACTAGGTTTAAAGACGTCGAAACACGTCTCTAGCCTAGACCTACAAATGTTGTGTTAATGTTTTAATCTTTGCCCTGGTGTAAATTGAATAAATCTTAATGTTTATCTTCAATTACGTTTTAGTTTCAGGCCCTAGCGAAATTGTTATGTCTCGAAATCTCCTAAATACACACTATATGCCACAATATATCATTTCCATTAGGTAAGCTAATTATAAGAGAGTTAAAGAGCTTTTCACACAATAATAAAATGATTAGAGAACAAGCAACAAAGTCTCTAATGCGGCTAATGGAAACCAAAAACTTTTCTCTCAAAGTCACTAATCACTAATAACTGCTAAGAAAAGATTTTAATTTTCACTAACTAATCGAAAGCAAAGAGATTTTTGTATTTCCAATGTTTAGCCAACAAGAGTGCACTAAACAAAATGAAAACTAATGAAAAGAGAAATTTGAGAAGTGATGTAAGGAAAGAGTAAAACAAACAAATTTGCTCAGCATAGGCTTCTGATAAAATCTCCAAATTGACAAAACAATCCCTCAAAACCAGAATCCCAAAGACCCAAACGGATCATATGAGTACAGGCCCAAAGCGAGAGAAAGAGAAACTTGAATGAAGAAGAAAAATCACTCCAAATAATGCGATAAAATGATAAACAACAGCAAGCAGATACGGAAGGGAGCGATCAAAGGTTGAGCCGAACAATAGAAACAAAAACTCCCAAGGAGGCTCAACACACAAGAGCACCCTGAATGCCCTAGGGCTAGAATGTGTAAATGATGGAAACGGAGCAAAAACCAAAGGCAGAGAATTACGACGATCAAACAAGAGCTCCGAGAACACTCAAGTAGTCAAAAAACAAGACCAAACCTGTGATCCAAGCTCCAAAAACAAAAACGAGAAGCGAAAGCCTAGTACCTCACAAGATTGAGCGCGGCGGTGAGGCTGAAACTAGCGCGAGAATGGAATTGGCATGGGTAATGCACTAGCAACTAGCGATGAGCCTTGGTAGCAGAAATTTCGCCAAGCGCGCCGGTCGGTGTCTTTGTACGGAAAAATAAAAACAGGCAATCAACAAACAAACAGTGAGCAAACTAACCAAAAGCCAAAATGCAAAAAGAGCAGGCCAAAAGAGCTGATCAAGCAAGCGAGAATCGACAACCGAAAAGATAAGACAATACTCCAAGTTTCGAGTTCATAAACTAAGTACCGGAGATTGACGAAGCAACTTTCGGTTGCTTGGCTAATGCGGAGCAATACGAATTTCAAAGGCTATCTAGCTAACCGAAACAAAATCACCGCGAAAGCACAAACGGAAAAACAACAAGCTAGACGATCCCAGTGTGGTGCCCAAATTTGTTGTGTGGGTAAATCCCCCCTCGCTGGACGAGAGGCGATCCTCTGTTGGTAGTTAACAACCGTCTGCCGCTATAGTGCGGGTTCTAATTTCAAATAAACCAACTAGCGATGAAGGCTTACACGGAATCCGTCGTGTCGCTTCTAGAAGAAAGTAGCGCTCCCGTTCCTGCCCAAGCTACTGACAGGATCCGATCCTCATGATCTACGGCGACCGGACACCTACACATGCAAGAAACATGACAAACGCAATGGAAATCTAGTATATGCAACTATATGTCGAGTCGAGAGGGCTAACTCATTATCATAATCAACAACAAGAGTGGAACCATAACCAATAATCGCTTATCATTAATCAATCAAAGGAGGATACAACCTGGCTAAATGGCAGATTCTCCTTCAAGGGTTGCCGAGTGGAACACGTCTCGAAAAAAAAACTGTCGAGGGGATAGGACAAGCCTCTCTCTCTTGGGATGTGTCTGACAATAATCTCCTTGCTTGGATTTGGTCTTAAGGGGAATGAATCAGGCTCTTAGAGGCATAAGGCTGCGATGGCTCTTGGGAACTTGGAGACTAGCTTGCAAAAGGAAATGGCAAGCTTATATATGGTGGAAGAGTTGGGATCCTAAAATCATGGGATTGACCCTATCCTCAAAGGCTTCCATGAGAGGTGGCAAACCACTTCCTCTACATGGAGATGCGGAGCCAAACCTCCCAGCGCTCAGGTCAGATGCCGAGTTTATGGATTAGCTAGCGGATGAAACTTCCGCCATTTTATTTTTAAAAAACACTCCTTAAAATGGGTAGCACGAGTGCGACTACCGAGACGAGCACCAATTGGCGCACCTATATGAAGGATTTCCCCCATTGGCGCGCGATGCCAAACTGACTTCCGTGCGGTAAAGTGTTTTGTAGTTTCTGAGAGTTGTCTTCGGGGGAAATAAAAAGCTCATGTTTAGAGGATGTCGTGAAAGTGGTTTCTAGTGATGTCACTACTCACGGGTCACGGAATGACCCTCCAATTGTGCACGATGAGGAATTGCGGGGGATGGTGACAAATTAACATGTAACACCATACATCTCGAAATTTCATATCGGTTTATAGTTTCGATCTTGGACACATTTACTGCTTTTTATCGGTGCTAGTTTCTAATTCAACATGATGTTAAGCCGACCAATGTAAAATTATTTATTCAAAAAACTTCCTATTTTTATTATGGAATAGGAATAGGATTCATATTTTTTCTGATATTTAGGTTTCAGTATCTCTTAGCAACATTTTCCACATTAGATTTTTCATTACTCTTTCCTCATGCAGTCAAACATGTATCATGTTTTAAAATTTGAATTTAATTTGAGATACCCGTTATGTCCTTATCTAAGGACATCTGTAATCTTTTCTAAAATTTTCTGAGGTCACATTATAAATGCACCCTTGTTTTTGAAATTATCGGTTCCTCACGATTATACGATTTTTAATATTTTTGTAGTTTTTTTTTTTGGGAAGTTTTCTACTTTATGCGATGTCCTCTATTTTGATTTGCCTCAATTATTCACAATTGGAACTTTTATTATTCGGAATATTCTTGAATTTTTTAGAGATACTCCTCTTTAAAACATGTAAAATCTCATTTTCTTACACGAGCATACATTAGAGACCTTAATACGTACACGGTATAATTATTGCTCATTTGTCTATTTTTTTTTCAATCCTATGTTATAAACAGGTAATAATATTACTTTCTATTCTTTCACACAAATATTTCCTCTTGCCATCTCTCGGCTTGGTTTAGGATCTTAAAACATGAATAATATTTTTTAAAATCTTTTAACTATTTAGACTATTTTGTGCATTTTGGGGTCTGTGTATTTCCTCTCCTTGTTACGTAGACATATTCTAGTAGAGGCTAAGATTAGAAAATCTACTGTGCCATCTCTTTTATTATTTTCAATATCGAAGGAAATTTTATTGTGGAAGTATCAGGAGTAGCAATTAGGTTCATGTTCACTTGAGCGTTTCTGGTCTACTACTCATCCTTAAATGCAACACATTACTTAACCATGAGATTTTATAAATATCCTTTTTGTTAGGTCTATCATTTTTATTTATGCCTTCTAAATTTTGGTAGAATCATAAAATTATGGATTGTTCCTTTAGGTTCTATTTTACTTGTCACATAAAGGAGAAAAAAATTTCCATCGATTATTTAGGTTCAACTTCATAAATTCGTATCTTGTTCTTCATATAATTCTTTAATTTTTAATATATGATATGGGATAATCATCTCTTGAGTAGAGAATCCTCATCCTTGATAAATATTTTATTCGGTTTCGGTAATCTATTCTTACTCTTGAAGGTTGGTCTTTTGTTTTCACCAACATTAACATTTCTCTGGTAGGGATATACTTGGTCTTACATAGTTTCTATTTAGCAGCATTTTTCATTTTCGGTTTGCTTTCTCACCATTTTTTAGGGTTATTCATCCTATATACTCTAAGAGACTAATATGTATGACATGGTTTTAAGTTCATTTAACAATCGATTCCCTATTAGGAGGATACATGATAAATTTTGTCTGGCACTACTTCCTTACTCTTCTGCTAACTAATAAATTTTCTACAATTTTCTTTTTCGATTTGGTGTCTAAATTTTACGACATACATTTTCTCGATCTTTTTTTTTTTGGTCTTTGTAATATGGTAGTTTCCATCACCAAAGATACTCTATAGGGTCTTTCTAAACAATTTTATGAGTCCTTATTGTTGTTCTACACGAGTTTATTCCTATTAACACCGCATGGGAATTGATAATTGAACATTGCTTTCAAATTCATGTTCTTTATTTTTGTTACCATTCATCCACCTTGGGTAACTTATACGTACTTGTTACATAATTCCGACTTGTTGGAATTTTTTTCTTTCTTTTCCTCTTTGTACTTACTTCCCTTGACCATAATAGGTTGTTTCTCATTCATATCCTTGAACCTTTTTTCAGTGTCTCTACGCTCTTTTTGTCCTACAATATATTTTATCCTTCTACGACCAGAATATCTACCATTTCCAGCTTTGTATACTTCCTTGATCCAAATGTAATACTTCCTTAAAAGTATTTAATCCTGATATGTGGTTCATTATTTTTGATATTGGAACTTTACAGAAGTTTTCTTCACAAATTGTGTGGTTCTTCCACTCCACCTCTTTCATCATTTTCTTGCTAATCCTGGGATTATTTTTATTCTACAATTGAAAATTTCAATATTATTAGTTTTCAAATTTAGGAGACATAATATCTCATTCTTCTTCCTATAGCTAGTAGGTGAATAACTTTTTTTTTTCTTGTTATATATCAACTATGGTATTTTTAAAGCATGATCCTAACTTTGCCTTTATTTTGGTATAAAAGGAAAATAGTGAAACGGAGTTGGTGAGTACGATACCAAATCAGCAATAATACGTTGTCCAACCTAAGCTCCTAAAACTCTTTAGCTTTGTCATCCTATGGTCGGTCAGTTTTCAAAAATTTGATGCAAACATATTCTTAGGATTCCTCACTTCTTTCCCTACCACTATAAGGTAGCCTTACCTTGAATTTGATACATAGTCATCCTAGTTTTAAAGTTACTTTAATTTTCCTTAACCTATAAGTACATTTATTGTATTTTTAGCAGCTCAATATTATTCATCTTCCTCCTTCTCTCCATCATAGGAGGAAGGTTTTCTTACCTAACTTTTTTATCTTTTTTTTTTTTTTGGAATTGACTCTATAATTCCTTATTCCTCCTAGACTTCTTTACAGAAGGCATCATCTTCCTCGGGAATCTTTTGAGTGATTTACAATTCCCTTCCTCTTCTTATCAAAACCTTCACCCTCGTAGTGGTGGGGAGGTCAATTCATATTAACCTGCACTTTCTCTTTCTTGGCTAAGATAGCCTTTCATTGTGGCTTTCGGTTGCATCATTTCTCTTTGCATTCGATTCATCATAGCCATAAATGGAGAATTTTATCGATTGGATTCTCTTCACCACCTAGATCCACATACAATGATCCCCTTCACTCATGTTTTTGAGTTGTATGCTTTAGCAACGTTTCCTTTGTACATAAATTTAAACATTAGTGAAAAATAAATTTAATAAATAGTTTACAACAACATAAATTTTCTCTTGTGAGCACACATTACGGCCAGGTGTTTTAACATGGGCATATATCATTGTAACATCTGCGGTTCCCACAGCCATTTTTTATATTTATAGTATACAACTTATGTACACGTCACTTTTTGAATATTATTCATAACTTTCCACCGAATAATCTCTGTAGAACTTATTTTTCATGGTATTTACTTGACTATGCTTTTAAATATTTTATTTTTAATCATAGATTCCTTTAGAGATAAAATCACACTTTAATATTTTCTTTAAAATCTTATACTTCATGGTCCACTAATCTATTTTACCTAAAAGTAAAATAGAGTAATAGCTTAACTATCAATTCAATCCGCTTTATGTGAATCAATTGGTACCCTTTTTCCAGAGTATCATCCTATCCATATAGACCATATATTGGACCTAAATATAAATTAGGACTATATTTGTTTTATATGATATTATATCAACGTAAAAATACTTTCAATTTAAATATACTATTATTCATCCACCCATAACTCTTTTCACAACGTCCTAAATTTTGGGCTTTAGTTAAAAAATTTCAACATATGCATTGGGCAAAAATCAAATTCTACCTTACATTAATTATTTTCATTACTCAGCTTCATACTTTGCAAAGGTTCTTGATTCCATATCTTATATATATTTTAAGCTATATTATTTTCCTACTCATACATTTTATGTCTTGTTAATTATCACCACGGTCATAGTGTATGGTTCCTTTATGTGTAATATCTCTGTCTTCACAAAAAAATATTATTATTCCATTTCCTCTTTTTATCTATCTATTTAATGCTTGAGCCGATAGATATTAGACTATATCATTCTATTTCATTTATGAAACTCTCCCTTTATAAAATCTCCCACAGCCACACTGTAGATGGGCTTCTAAAGTTAATTAGTCCTTACTTCTTCTCCATGGTAATTTGTATTTTAATAGTTTTTTTCCACTAACTATTATTATCACTTCCCAACTTCACATCCACTTTAATTACAATTAAAAAAATATTTCATTAACAAATTTAATATATGAATATAAAATATGAATGGGACCTCTATATGACTCCTTCCATGCTAATAGAGTTAAAGGTGATTACAACATATTGTTTAGCATTATGTTAGCATATTGCTATGTATGTCACATAAATGGTATCACATAGTCGTAATTATTAAAACACTTTAATTCAATTACCAACTATATATTTCATATTGTATACCTTTTTATTTTATTATCCAAGTTATAAGAATAAAAGATACAACTCGAGCCACTTTATACAACACATTTTCATGTCTCATGGAGACAATTGTATCTTGATATTATATATTTCTTAACACCTAAGTCTATCCCTCAACTTACCACGTGAACTCCACTGTAACATTTGACACCTATCTTATTATATTTTAATCTTCCAAATTAAAAGTTTGCATGAACCATTGATGCTACAAAGCTAAGGCTACATTAGAGTATGTACCACTACACTTGATTTTGATGACAAGCACAGCAAGCCCATATTAACTCATCTGTCGATGGCTATACGAGTTGGAGTTTTGATGTTTGAGGATTTTGGAGAAGTCTGCTTGTTTAAACCTTTTGACCATGTCTTCGTAACTTTTAGTCCTACTCTTAACTTACCTTGTGATATCTTAGTCTTTAATTCATGGTACTTAATCATATGGGTAGTTTGTTTGTTAATATAACCCATTCCATCCGCGGGAACATTTTATTTCAACGACATATTTATGCCAAGTGGATGGATAGAATAGAAGTATAAGTTAGGAAGGTTTTTTTTTTCATCCCATAAATCCTTTCGTTTTCTATGGATGTATATTTCCCTTTGTTGTTCAGTTCCTCGTTCAGTCTCCACGGATACCCTTCATGCCTAGAATGAAATACGAATGCTCTTGTATTCCTCATCCCACCATGGATTAGTGGAATCAATCTTTGTCAATTTAGTAGATGGATGCAGTGACAAATCAACTAATCCATTTGGGTAACGGTCCTATCCATGTCAAACATTATGAGTTTAAACTTTGGTTTTTAATTCGTTTCTAACGTATATTATTTTCACTTTGATTCATAGCTAACCGTGTTGATTTACTTGCCCAAATTTAGAATGAAATGCAGGTTTGGTCCCTCTATGGACTAATTGTAAGAAGTCTTTCCTCATTTTCAATCGTTAAGGTAAGCTCTTGTTCTATTTTCTTACCGTAATATTTCTTCTACTCGTGTACACGAGTTTATATTCTTGGGACGTTAGAACTGAAATTGTGTTACCCTACTTAAGTTGAAAAAAATAATGATATGATTTTGTTGTCGTTATTTTCCTTTCTAGAATTTTTCATTGTTTGACATAATTCATATCTAAAGAGTTTGTGAGAAAGTCCCCATTGAATACACCAGCTTACAATATTTTTCCTCCATTCTCTCCTATACTTTCTCACTATGTTTATTCAATTGTTCTAAATCATTAAGATGTTAATTTTTATCACACTTGGTTTTATGTATATTTAATTTCATACAAATAATAATATTTTCATTGTGACAATGTGAAATGCATATAATTTCTAGAACCCTTAATTTCCTGCTCATATACTTTTTGACCAGCTACGGAAATTAAAATTAATGTTCCATTTCTAAGGGCTTTTTCTAATTTATTTTAATTAATTTCGGTAATATTTCTATATTTGGATATTAAATTTGGAAACCCCTATTCTAATGGAGAGTTTTAGGCATTTGTTTCATCGAAATATTATATGCTGCTTTGTTCGATTCCTTCAAATTTAATTTAACTCCTTCTACCTAGATTTAGATCCTTTCTTTCCTTATGACTGTATGGAGATAATTTGATTTGAATAAGATGTTATTTCAGTCTATACAACTTGAAGAGGTCTTAAACCTTTATGGTTTTGGAAAGTAGACTTTTTTTCTTCATGGCAACTTTCGAGTGGATTGTCGTTTTACAATAGTTTTGACTAAAACATATGATATAGGTATGTAATTCTTTTTTTTTTCTTCATGGTACGAACTAATATGCTTATATTGCAGGATGGTAGCCAAATGTTTACCCTCTAAGGTGATTCCTTTACCCTTAACTCTATGGTTTCGGTTCTCAATCTCTATTTTCTTTTATTGTCCTTTTTATTTTAGAACTAACTATTGTTCCTTTTTAATTTTTTTTCAAGTACTCACAAAATCTCGGTTTTGAAAAGTTTTATAGCTCTATTAATCTTTCACTTTGAAATTTAGCAGTTGAACTTTGTTTCTATCAAGGTTGTTCCAATTCCCTAACAGGGCCTCTTTGCATAGGAAAACATGCATAAAATTGTCGATAGACTTTCTGAGTTTATAAAAAAGGTTAATTTTCCTCGTGTATAATTCCGAAATATACATCATGTAATTAAATTGGATAGTTCGATAAATAACATTTACTCATATATGAAATGGATTTATTTCTTTTTTTATAGAAAATTATTCCTAATTAGCATTTCTTTTACAATATCACATTATATATTTCGAATAGAATGAATTCCTTTTTGGGTCTTATAATGTTCGGAGATTAATTTTTTATTGTTTGACAATATTAGCAAGTAAATATTTGTATGCTAGAATTTCATCATACAAATAGTTTGATTTTCATTTCCTATGTGTATATCTCTTCTGCGATAGTTTTCTTAACAAGATTGATATAAATACCTTAGAATAAATTTTATTTTCATAGTAAAATGTTTAAATTAACTCTTGCACATTTCCCGTTATATTATAGCATAGATATTGGTTTATCTATATTGTTTGATTGCTTATGTGCTAATTCTATAATGAATTTTCCTGAATACTAAAGAATTACTATATAGACTTATAAATGGAATATCAGTTTATTGTGAGGTACCTAACCTCATATCTAAGCCATTTTACTGGTTTAGACTTGATGCAGGTTGGTCCTCGACATATTTATGTACATACAACTTGCAAAAGAAGAAAAATATTTTATTATATTCAAATATTTTTAATGTACAAACCTTCCGTTATTTCTAATTCCACTTAATACCTAACTGTAGACACATATTCCTAATTCATAATTTAATACGGATCTATTCTATTGTTTTCTCTCATTAACTCATAACGAGAACTAAGAGTATAATTTAAAACAAATCAAATTCTGTGCATACCGATTAAGGTAGAATAGGTTCCTCCCAACCTTACAACTCTATCTCCACATCTTACCCCCAAACGAAGATCAATTTATCCGGCAATATACAACCTCTTATCTATCCTGTATTTTCTTATATAAGTGTTGTTTCCCATCATCCTTCTTTCCCTTCGCTGCGTCCGGTTAATTCGGGATATTGCTTTCATGGTACTATGCTTTCCTTTGTTTCTTCCTAAAATGTACTTTAAAGCTATGTTTTTTTTCTTCTTTTAGCAGATTCTTCTCTTTTCCCAATAATTTCCTCTTTACCGAGGTAGTTTTTTTTAATATTTTTATCTCGATCTAATTTTAGTATTTAATTTATTTCCTCCAAGGATTTTTGGGAATATAGAAATCCCCTTTAAACCTTATCCATCCTCATGGATTGGGTTTCCATATCTCTAATCATTATCTGGTCTTTGCACCATTTATTCATTTTTCATTTTATTAATTTAATTTAATAAAATATATCCCTGATAAATATGTTCCTTGAGGTTCACTTGACCCTTAGAGTCTTTAACTACATATTTTTAAAAGCGAGAGAATTAGGAACATTATAAAAAGCGAGCTTTAAAACAAAAATTTTGACGAGCAAAAATAAAAAATCTGAGCTATGGAAGAAACAACCCCCAATAACAATAATAGAGGACACCATGTAGGCTTTGCTAGAAAATTTGTCTTAAAAGTTCCTTCACTAGTGCGACAAAGGGTTTTTATGTGGGAAAAAGTGAGATCTCCACTTGGGGAGAATGCGAGGAGAAGCTCATGGATGGGGAGGAAACTAATCTTTACAATTGGTATGCGATGTCTATCTGAGACTTGTATTTATTCTATGTCATATTAATGAGGAGAAGTTTGAGAAGTAAGAAGGACCTGCAAAGTTTTAATATTCAATTCGATTTTATGTTAGTGAGGAATGAAGGTTTCTTGAGACTATATAAGTTCAATTTCATGTATTTTCACCTTTAAGGAGTTCAAGGTAGTACAAATTTTGTAATGCCTTAATGCGAACCTAATACAATAAGTATATTCTAAACTTTTATTTTAATTATGCATGGTGTTGGTGATATTTTAATATAGTTTAGTACTTTAATATCATATAGAATGTACACAACCATTCAAAAATCCTAGGGGATAGATGTGGTTATATAAGGATTGATAGAAAATACAATTTGCAAGAAGGAATCTCCCAATATGGGTGATAGAATATAAACTAACGCATAAACTCTAAATTCTAAGAAAAAAATATTTCTCTGTAATTAGATTAATACGAAGGGGAGTAAACAATAGAAAATTTTTGTATTTTATTGCGGAATGTGTAGAGGTGATTGCCAAAATTATATTATTATCGGTGGTAGTATGTTAGAGAAAGTGCAATAAAGTAAAAACACTCTTTTGGGAGTTCGGATAATCCATTTATTTTCCATTTTAAGAGCACAAAGAAAACGAAGTTAGAAACCTCAAACACAAACGCCGAAGTTGAAAATTTACACATAAAAATATCGATGAATAACAAAATTTTTTCGAGAATTTTTAGGCTAAAACCAACATTATGACGGAAATGTTTAGGTATACAAACCAAGATGAAATTAGGAATATAATCGTTATCCAAAAACCTCACAAATGTTCTGAATACTTTGTCCTCATGTCTACCATAAATGTAAGCATGAAAATGACATTTAAAAATTTGTATAAATTTTTGTTGATAGGATAAGGATGAAGGGTATCTTCCCGCTTTCTCAATTAAATATCTAAAGTGGCCTATAAATGTCCCACACGGATCAATACTTGTTCTTATTTAACTCATGAATAGAAAATTTGTCTAGTAGAAAATACGATAGATAAAACAAAAAGGGAAATATGAAAAGAAAAAAAAAATATATCTCGCTTAGAACACATTAATGAATTAGATCATAACATTCGGGGTACTCCTATATGACGAAATTTCATATGCGGATGAAATTTTTTTTAATCCTTTTCAACGGTATAAAACATATGAAATACTAAGTCATATAGCAAAATCATGAAAGCTAGTTCTATGTGTAAATACATGGGGTCGAAGAACGATAGTAATTTATACAAAATAAAGGTATATTAGTGAAATGAGTAGAGTATTATAGTCAAAACATTTTAAATACTGATTTTTTCTTAATACGGTGTACAATCAAGCTCATGAAATTAGTAGTTACAAATAATGTTTCAAAAAGGCACCCTGATGAGTTGGGGCCTAACCTTTGAGAGTTCAAAGCTATGAGTCATGAGAATAAATTCCAAGAGTACAAGCACATAGGTTCTTATCCGGCAGAGTTATGGAAAGATAGGGAAATCCAACCAAGATGAAGGAAACCATAAGTTAGTAGAAACTATGCGATGCAGGCGAAACGAAAATGGAAAAATTTGATTTGACTTGTGTAAATACGAGCCCATAATCCTATTAAAATTTGAAATTAAAATTGGTAAAGGAAATTTCTCATCTCACGATTGGAAAATATTACCTTGGTAGAGAAGCAAAACAAGCTAAGTTTGTGCTGGAATTCTGCACATATAAATGAAATGGTATAAATAGACGATAAATGGCTATTCGAGCAAACCAAGAAATAGACAAGACAAGTATAAATATTAAACAAGTAAAAGGGTAAAATTATTACTTAAAGAAGGGATGCAAAAATCCCATCAAGTTAGCTCATTGTAGGATCTCCTCCAAATTTGAAATCCATTATTACAAAATAGAAAACTAGTACGGTAAAAAAAATTGTAAAGGAAATGGATAACAGCAGCGCCAAGATATGGAAAAAAATAATCGAAGTTGTGAAGGAAAAGCGGATGCGGGATAGTCCTATGTAGGCGAAACCCTCATGACGAAGAGGAGAAACTGAGAACCTCTTCATGTTAATAAAAAAGTTATAAAATTATGCCCAAGAGTTTGAGAGAATTCTAGTTTCGAACCGAGAGAAGGGAGAAAAATGGCACACACAATTACGCACAATTTGAAATCTCTTTGCCAACATCTACCAAGTAAAAATTCCTAGAAGGTAGTTTATTGGGTAGATTTGAAAACCTTGGGATGAGATGCCAAAATATAGGTCTTTCTTCAAAAACCATATAAGAAAAGAATAAACCCTTATTTGGGTCAATAGACATGATAATGAAGAAAAAGCTAGAAATTACCTAACTACCCTTTCTCTGAAGAGTAGCTAAAGAGATATGGGGAAAATATCATACATGTAACCCAAATTTTAGGGATTTTTATATGCTTTTGAAATATTAAAAAAAAATGTATTGATTTTATCCCTATAACCCATGAGTTCCAGAGAATAGAACAACTACACTAAAGTACTCACGGAGATAGAAGTTCTATGGAAACGGGAAGGAACAAAAATCTAATCATGTAACTATTTAGGTGCAAAAAATGACTTTTAGGGATTACTGTTAAGTAAGGAAACCTACGGAAAATTGTCTGCGGAAAGTGAATCATTCAATTTTACATAGGTACAAGGTAACACATACTGTGTTCATAGCCGGGGAGAAACGAGAGATGTAAGGCGGTGGGAAGTCGCATGCTGAAATGATTTCCCCCAAATTTCACATTTCATCCACAAGCACGATGAGCATCGAGCGAAAGTATTATCCGGGGGGAGTATTTATAAAAAAAATTGTGTGCCTCCCGATAACCATTCCCCGAGCCCATTGCATAAAAGTTAACTTACCTTAGCATCCTGTTAGACACCATTCAAGGATGGAAAGAAGTGGCGAAGAAAAGCATCCTCGGCCATAGCGGCCATACTCCTATGGTAAAGATTCAAAATGATGAGGAAAAAGGAAAGGTATAGTATTAGGGTTTATGTCCTCAATTGTGGATCGTAGATCTTCTACGAGAAATCTCCATTTTCCCCTCCAATTCCTTGATGTTTGTGGAGACAACATGAAGGGAGGAGGTTGTTGGCATGGCCTCCGACAGATGGAAACTAGAGAGTGGACGATGTCATCAGAGGACAATCAATGTAGATTCATATTGAAATTTGGGATTAAATTTAACAAATGAAAACCATATGAAATAAAATTTTGGGACATCGATGTATTCAAAAAAATGATAGGTTCATAATAAATTCAAAGGTTAGGGGACCAATGTACCTAAAGAGTATATTAAATGTATAAGTAATACTAAATGGTTTGGGAACCATTATATCACAAACCCATTTATACATAAGCATAACCCAGAGGTTGGATTAAATTTGTAACTTGATGAAAGTAAAAAAATAGGTGTAATTATGATTAGTGAAGATAAAACAAAGATTCTAGTTCTTGGAGAAAATATTTAACTCGGGACATTATTGCATCATGGACACAGAGGAAAGTAATTCCAAAACATAGAATGGTACCATATGAATATCATAAGAAGCCAAAAGGTATGGTGATAATATAATTAATGAACCAAACAAGTGATAAGGAAAAAAGTATTTGGGACATGACAAGTGGTGTCGGTTCCATGTTAAAACACTAGCCTTATGGACCTCGGCACTTGAAGATTATAACATGCAGGAAATTTTAATTTTACGAGTCAATTTTTTTTTACAAAATATGACCAATGGAATATTATGTTAGTTATTGAATATCCATCATATATAAAGTACAAACAAGTTTACAACCATTTCCATGATGGATAGAGAAAGAGGTGTATGTGGAGATGGGGGAGGAGGATACTCCCCCTCATTCCAATGCCCAAATACTAGAAATTACGAAGAATCTACGAGTGGAATTAGTTCGGATAAGGACTAGCAATAAACTTCTCATGATATGAGAGCACACGAGAGGTTTATAAGAGAATTAAACTCTAAATCTAGTCATTAGGAGGGGAAAAAGAAAAAAATGAAAATAAATGGGAAGCGAGAAACAAACTCATAAAACTACTTAAGGAGTTGGGAAGAGCCTAGGAAAAAAGACTTTAAATCTAAGAAGTTGAAGGGGTTGCAAGGACAATTGTGCAAGATAAACCTCTAACCTTTGATGGAGAAAAGAAGAAGATGTGGAATCTTTATAACACGTGAATATAGTTAAATATTTTTAATTATATGAGTATGGAAGAAATTTAAAGGGAAGGCAGGTAGTTAATGAATTTCCAAGGTAAAGAAACACTCCCTAGTGGGAGGAAGCCAGGTATATAGTTTTTGGATGGAAGAGAGCAGGTCTCATGGAAGAATTCCACCATAATTTTAATCTCGATACCAAGATGTGTGATGACGGGGCTAAATACATTACGCAGGCTAATGTTGGGGCAGCTCACCATAGATGAATTTGTGACAAAATTCACAAACCTCCCTTTGTGTGCCGTATAGAAGAGAGGATAAAGCATAGGTACAAAGGTTCTTAGAATTTCTTTCCCCGATATATAAAGAAATAATTGATTTGATAACCAAAGACTATGGATGAAGCTATTAAAAAAGAACAAATGTTCTACGAGAAATTTAGGGGATAGAATAATCAACTTTAAAACACACAGAAGAATAAATAAAAAGGGATGTCAGGCAAGCTCAAAAGACCTAAACCATCTCTGAATAATTTTGGCATAAACAACATACAAAAAAATCAGCGAGTGGGGAAATTAAATTAAAATAAATACAAGATCCAAGCCATGGAAGGGAACAAAAAATAGGATGCGATGGTAAAAAACAAAAGGAACCACTAAAATTATGGGGGGGTGTGGAGAACCTAAATTGTTGGGGGACTTTCAAAAATACCCCCATGCTATCGAAAACATTCAAACGATACCGCAGAGGCAACCACGATGAGCGATGTCGCCGGAGAAGCATTCCATGAATCAACGCCGCATTAGAAGGCAGAAACGGAGCTCAACATCAATCAACCATGATCTAAATCGAAGGTATTATTTTCAACCAGCACAGCTATCTGTTTTAATTGATCTTGGAGCTAGTCTAAGCTATATTAGTCCACATATAGGGGAAAAGTGTGACTGGCAGATGAAAAAATTCAACACTCTTCATTTGGTTGAGTGGCTATAGGTACCAAATGGAAAGTAACCCATAAACTACATAAGTACTGTAAATATAAATGGGTATCTCACAGATCTAAACCTCAATTTTCTTCCTTTAGGATCTTAGTACATATTGTCTAGTATGGATTGGCTGGAACAATAGAAAGAAGTAGTAATATTAGTAGAAAAAAAGAAGTAAATTGCACAAATGAACTACGATAATCGGTTATATTAAGAGAAAAAAAATTTTGTTTGTTAGACAAATTTGCATTACAATTAGAAGTGAACATCGAAAGGATTGTCAATTTTACATGGTATAGGTTGAAGACTTTGGACAACAAGCGAAAATGATTCTATAGAAAAATTTACATTAATTAGATACTTTCGAGATGTATTTCCTAAAAAAATCCCTCATATTACCCCTCGAATGGATATAGATTTCCTGCTCTGTGAGATGATACCAAGAGCCACCACACTTTCCCAAGCCCCATATAGAATGGGCATACAAAAAGATGTTAAATTAAAATTATTTCTAGGCGGTAAACAAAGGTTATATCGAACCAAGTGTATCTCCATGGGAGCTCTGGGTCTTATTTGTGAAGAAAAACGATGGTAGCCTAATAATGTGTATAGAATATAGACACTTAAATAAGTCGACGTAAAAAAACATACCCCCTACCACGAATGGTGGATTTGTTTGACCACGTAAGGGAGCGACGGTATTTCAAAAGTTGGATTTACGAATTCGGTATCACCAACTTTGCATAAAATATGGAGACATCCACAAACAACTTTTAGAACTTTTTATGGACATTACGAGTTCATATTCCCTCTTATTCGAAACTCACTAATGACCCTGCTACCTTCATGTGTCTCATTAATAGTGTCTTGCACATAAATATTGATAAATTTGTGCTAGTTCTCATAGATTACATCTTTGGTGTACTCTGAAACCGAGGCATTAGGAACAAATATGAATAGTGTTGCAAACATCAAGGGGACATAATATATATGAAAAACTCAGCAAGTGTGAGTTTTATAAACCAGAGATTCAGTATTTGGGACATGTTATCTCAAAGCAGGGGTTGGCAGTAGACCCAAAAAAGGTACAATAAAGTTTCAATTGGGTAGTACCCACGTAAGTATCCACAATCCATTCATTCATGGGTAGCATACAATATTATCTCATAATTGTGACGAGATTTTCTGCATTAGCGTATCCCTTTACCTCCTTATAGAAAAATGGGGTGAAGTTTAAGTGGATAGCAAAATATCAAGAAATGTTTCAGTACAAAACAAAAATTCTTTGGCCCCGATCCTAAAAATTGTTGATATAGAAAAATAATTTACCGTATGTACTGATGCTTATATAGAAGGACTAGGAGGAGTGCTACTACAAGACAATGTTGTGATAGCCTATGAATCTAGAAAGCTGGAAAAACATGAGAAAATTTATGCAGTTTATGAATTAGAATTAGTTGTTGTCATACATGCATTAAAAATGTGATGACACTATCTATTAGGTAAGAATTTTGTGTTAATGAATAACCATATTAGGTTGAAATACTTATTTAGCCTTTAATTTGAATATGAAAAGCTAGATGGTTAACTGTCTAGCTAGTTTGACATGGAAATCAAACATATTAAGGGAAAAGAAAACGGTGTAGATTCCTTAAGTAGACACTCCCATCAAATTGTTTCTTACACATTTGGGAGTGTTAAGAAAAATTTCAGAAAAGGTTCATGAAGTCTTGTGGAAGACACTGTAATATATCTAGAATTATGATTAAAGTACAACAACAAGGAATTCTAGGTATACCATAAATACGAAAGGATTAATTATTTATAAACAAAAATTTGTAAATTCCCCTAACGTAACTACTTTTAAACATATGATAATGTCTGAATGCCATAAGAAGCGTTTCACTGGTCCATTTGTGTTACCAAAATATAGTAAGAACATTGCGGAAAAATTATTTTTGGCCTAGAATGAAGAAGGAAACAAGCTGATTATCTGGAAAGATGTTTAGAGTTCCAACAATTCAAGGTGGAGCATAAACACCACGTAATTTTTCTAATCCACTAGATTCCGGAATGGAGAGTGGGAAGTAATATCTAGATTTTCATAATAAATTACTCGAAATAAGTATCATCATGAATCATTATGGTATTAGTGGACACATGACCAAGGGGCTAGACGGGTTTAGTACGGTACAATCTACATTTGGCAAAACCTAGTGGCCAATGTTTTTATGAAGAAATTTTTAGGCTACATAGGAGACGAATATTATCATCTACGATAGGGATGCAAATTTCATATCAACTTTTTGGAAAAATTTGTTTGGAGGGATGCAAGAACAAAGCTGAATTTTAGCACAAACTATCATCCTTGTGATGACACAAGGGCCCCGAAAGAACAAATTAGATATTAGAGGAAATTCTTCACATGAATGTAATGGATAGACACAAAGGTGGGACAATTTCTGCATTTAGTATAATTTCTATGTCCACAACGACTATCAAACCTGCATAAACATATAGGTATTTTCAAGGCTTTATGGCGAGAGAATTCCATTCTCCCATGGTAGACCCATGTAGAGGATAGATTTGTTTCTAGGTAAGGGCATTTTCATGAAATTGACCAAAAAATACATTAAATTCAATAGAACATCAAGAAGCCCAAGACCTCCATAAGAGTTATCCGAGTAAAAAAAATACACGCAAATAATTTAAAGATTTGGGATCATGTTTGCGAAGGGTAAAACCTGCGCAAGGGTACCCTTAACACCAACAATTGTGCTAATTTAGCACCGGTACTATCTACGCTTTGAATTTTTGGAATGAGTAGATCTAGTAGCATATCAGGTCGCTACGACTAGTCATGTTAAAGTAAATAATGTTTTTTTTCATGTATCGTTATTGAAAAAAAATATGTTCATGACCCTTCTCACGTGGTTGAATGGAATTTGATAGGCAAACAAAAGGGTATTTACTTTGAGAACCACTTCGTATATTGGGGCGAGGAAGAAGCAGAAATGGTCCATAATAGAAGAGTGGCTCGAGTGAAAGTGTGGTGGAAGAACTTTGAACCGAAGGCTACATGGGAGCGAGAGAAAGGCATGAAGAAGCCTGCCCAACATTTTTCAAAGAGTAAATAGTTACCTTATAACATCAAGGAAAATTTTTTTGTTTTAGGGGGAGATGATGTATAACCCCAACTTTACAGTTATTATGTTTTATGTTAGATAGAACTAATACTATGTGGACCTATGAAGCAATTATGATGTTGGAGGAATTATAATTTTTATATATAATATTGATTGAAAAAAATCCATACCAAAATTGAAAAAGAGTATAGAGAGATTTGAAATTCTAATCCATGAGGATATGATAGAATTTCATACTTTCTCAAATTCTCCACAAAAATTCCTTTGGAGAGAAATAGATTGAACAAAATATAGATAGAGGAAAATATCTAACAATTCCTTAGTAAAAGAGGAAAGTTACGGGAAGAGGTAAGAAAAGAAGCATTTGAAGAAAAGTGAGCTTTAAAAAAAAATTGTGAAAAAAAAACAAAAGAAAATTCTAGGGTATCGATGAGACGACTTTAGAGATAACGGGATCATTATGGAAACTTGTTAGGGAAGAGTTTGTTTAAATGTTCTGTGTGGAAAGAGCTTGTGACACTTGGGATAAAGTGAGATCTCTACCGGGGGAGAGCTCAGGAGAAGCTCTGTGGATGGGAGGAAAGGAGTCTTTACAATTAATTTATGAAGTATCTATATAGACTTATATTCATTTTATGTCATATTAATGAGTTGATAGGAAGGATGCATAAGTTTTAATATTTAATTCTGTTTTATATTAGTGAGGAATGAAGGTTTCTAGGGACTATATAAGTAGGATTTAGTACTTGTTCCACCTTTAAGGAGCTAGAGGAAGTACAAATTTTGTAGTCCTGTAATGCGAACCTAATACAATAAATTTATTCTAATATTTTATTTAATTATTTATGGTGTTGGTGATATTTTTAGTATTGTTTAATACTTTAATATCATATATAATGTCTACAACCATTCAGAAATAATAAGGGATAGAAGCATGGTTATATAAGTATTGATAGAAATACAATTTCCAAGAAGGAATCTCTTAATAGAGGAGCTAGAATATAAAATGGCGTAAACTCTAAATTCTAAAGACAAATAAATTTTCTATCATAACTACATAAATACGAAGGGAGTAAAGGATAGAAAAATTTTGTATTTTATTATAGAATACAGCAGGGATTCTTACTTAAAATCGTAATATTATTATTGGTGATGCTATGTTAAGGAATTTTTTTTTTATTAAAGTACAACTAATCTTTTGGGATTGCGAGGATTAGTCATTCTATTTTCCATTTCAAAACTTGAAAACGAAGTTAAAAATCTCCAAACACTAATGTGAGGTTGAATATTTACCGCAGAGATATCTCAATGAATAAAAAAACATTTTTTTAGAATTTTTAAGGTGAAACCAACATTATGACAAAATGTTTAAGTATACAAACCAATATCAAATTGAAAATGTAACTGTTATCCAGAAACCTAAAAAATATTCCTACGATAATTTGTTTACTATCTATCATAAATGTAAGCGGAAAATGACATTTAAAATTGTATAAATTTATATTTATAGGACTAAGGATGAAGGGTATTTTCTCTTTCTCAATTTAATATCTAAGGCGGGCTATAAATGTCCTACACATATAAATTATTGTTCGTATTTAACTCGACAAAAAATTTTAGTTTAGAAAAAAGACAATAGATAAAATAGAAAGGGAAATCCAGAAAAATAAAAATGTAACTCAACAATTGATAAATAACATCATAACATTCGGGGTACTCTAGCACGTGATGTCATATACACGAGATGAAGAAATTTTATGATCCTTTTAGCATTCTAAAACATGAAATACTAAGTCATATAGAGAAAATCACAGCTAATTCAATGTGTAAATATATACGCTAAGAAATGATAATATTTTATACAAAAGAAATATATGTTAACGAAATATTTGATCTTATGCCAAATTTTTTTAAAGGGCGAAATGTTCTTAGCCTGATATAGTCAAGATCATGAAGTCCATCTTCTAAATAATGTTTCAAGGGCACCCTAGCTGAATTTATGGCTGAATGATGAGGTTGAATATGAGCCATGAGAAGAAATTCCGGGAGTACTAGCGCAAATATGTGTTATCCACCACTGCAGAGTGTGTGTAGGAATGAGGAATACCCAACCTAGATGCCAGAAAACCATAACTTAGTAGAAACTATGAAGCGAGAATGGACGAAAACTAAAAATGGAAAAGTTAGATTGGACCTCTGTCAATACAAACATAATCCTATTAAAATTTGAGATTAGAGTAAATTAAAGGAAATTTCTCATCTCAACAATTTAGAAGGAAAGATTACCTTGACTAGAGCCAAAACAAGGCGAGCTCGTGATGGAAGTGTGAACATATAAATGAAGAAATATTATAAATAACTTATAAATTTTTATTCAATCAAACTAGAAATATACCGAAAAATATAAATATTAAACAAGTAAAAGGGTAAAATTATTACGAAGAAGGGATGAAAATCCCATTAACTTTGCTCGATGTTGTACGTGCTCCATATTTTAAACCCATTAATACCAAACGAAGAAAACCAATACCCTAAAAAATGTTGTAAAGAGGAAATTGATAACAACACCTATAAAAGAGGGAAAATGATAGCAGAAGGTACTATGGAAAGGCTTTGATGCCGATAGTCCTTGATAGACTAAAACCCTCGTCATGAAGAGAGTAAATATGACGGCCTTTTTTGTCAATAAACAAAGTTATACATTTATACCCAAGATTTTGAGAGAATTCAAGTTTTGAACGAGAGAATGGAAAAAGGGCATATTACACAGTCTATGTAGTTTGAAATCTCTTTGCCAACATCTACCAAATAAATATCCTCGAAGGTACGCCATTGGATAGATTCGATAATCTTGGGATGAGAATCAAAATCTAGGGCTTTCTTCCAAAAACTCTATAAGGAATAAAATAAACCATTATGCGGGTAAATACACATGCTAATGAAAGAAATATAATCAGTTATAAATAAAAAAAAAGAAACAGAGTACCTTACGCAACCATTTCTGAAGACCAGGGTAAAGAGATATGTAGTAAATGTGGTACATGTAACCCAAATTTTAGGGATTTTTTTATATGATCCTAAATATTTTAAAAGAAAAATATTTATTTTATTCTTGTAACACACGAGTTCTGAATTATAGAAAAATTGTACTAAAAAGTTCACAAGAGTATAAATTCTCTGAAATGGGGAAGGAACAAAAACATTGAAGATGTAAATATTTGAAGCCAAAAGGCGAGTTGATGGATTACCTATTCACAAAAATCTCTATGAAATATCTTTGGCAAGTGCGACGTTTGATATCGAGCGGAGTCCGAGGTATAACTTATTTTATTCACATTCGGGGGGAGGAAGCAAGGAAAATGTAATGTGGTGGGAAGTCACACCTGCAAAAGAATTTGCCAGCAAATTTCTAATTTCATCCGGAAACACAACAAGCATCGGAAAAGGTATTAGCCATGGAAAGTATTTTTAAAAAAAACCTCTACCTCCCACAATAAAATTCCACATAGCTGTGCATAAAAATTAACCTACCTTAAAGCAACCTATGAACGCCATTCAAGTATGGGCAAAAGCGAGCAAAATCATCCTCGGCCATGGTGGCCATACTCTGTTGTCAAGAGTCGAAATGATCGGGGAAAAATGCGGGTTTAGTTATAGGGTTTGTTAGGTCCTATATTACTTGTATAGTCCCTTATTCTTGTTAGTGTAACCCCTTATTGTTGTTTTGCTTTATAATCCTTATTGTTATTATTTCTCCATTACATTATTATTGTTAGGTCGGCTAGGATTACATTGTAGCTCCCTTATACTCATCATTTGTATCATCCAAGAATTGTTAATTGATGTAATGTATTGGAGGTTTCCCCCTCAAAGTGTCTTATTTCTAAGGTGTTCATCTATCTTTCCTTTATTTTTGGAGTTGGTTTCACAACATTTGGTATCATAGCTTTGGATTCTAGGGTTTTGTTGCTCCAAACTAGCCATCGTGGAGTTTTTCTACCATTTTTTTTTCTGAAAATTTGAGAAGCTAAAATTTTATAGAGTGAAGTCAGAAATCCTAGTAACGTCACATACCAAATTTTAGATCTTGGTTCGCAACATTTTTCGAAAGATATTCTCTTTGGAATTTAGGATTTTTTCAGGCTCCTAAATTTAACATAAACAGGTCATCATGGAATTTTCATAATATATTTTTGTCTAGGAAGCTTCAGAAGCTGAAATTATTACAGAGCAAAGCCAAAATCCTTAGGAAATTCTTGTAAAAATTTCAAATCTTGGTTCATAGTATTTTTGGAGATATTATCTGTGGAAGTTAGGGTTTGTTGACGCTCCACAGTTTCATCTCAAAGAGGTGGCCTTTGGAAAATCGTCATAACGCTCTTTACGAGCATCTGATTGGAATTCTATAAAATGTGGCCACAAGTACATGGACTTTAGTTTCATTTCTATCAATTTCAGAACCAAACGAGGAAACAGTGAGATGTGGCATGTTGTACAAGTGTGGTCTGCGGAGCCGAGTCCATAATTAGGTCATTGTGGGAGATTCGGCATAACTTTGGCTTGAAGTATCCAAATCAAGTTAGACCTATTTCATTCGAAAGAAGATTCGGAGGACTAATACAGCTTGAACTTTGAGATATTGAATATCCACAATTAAAGAGATAACTCAGTTTCAATATCGAGCTCCTTAAAAGCAAGGAAAATGTGTGTATTTTTTTCCAAATTGCATAAGTCTTGTTTGAAAAATCAATTTTAAGTGACAAGGGCCTATTGAGCATAGTATTGGGTTATAAAATTCCCCTAGAAACCATTCAACACCCATTAAGCCCTTTGAATACTCTACTATGACTCATGAAGCGGAATAATTGCAACATGATGCATCGAAAATTACAAGGAAAAGAGTGCCAAATTTCGCTCTCATAAAGAGCAATAAAAATTGAAATGGAAATTTTGATGAAAGGCGTGGAAGCAAAGATAGATGGTTTTGAAGAATAATATGGATGGTTTGAAGAAAGGCATGGAGGCTAAGATGGATGACATGGAAGAAAAAATTAAGGACAACATGGCAAACATGAAGAATGATCTAAGCAGACATGGAAGGTTCGACAAATTTGATACGAGAAATGTTTCCTAATTCCGAAAAGTTAGTGAGGAAAATCATCTTGAGAAAAATAAAATTTAATCATGATTTCATAAAATCTAATGTTTGATTAAAGAACCACAATATTCCAAAGATGCATATGAGGAAGTTTGACGAGAGGATCACGCAACATGGATACTATAGATGGAGCTATATTTTGATCTCAATAATTTGCGAAACACACATAAAAGGTACGCATTACTGACTTTACATTTAGAACAAAATAAATTTTTGTAATTGTCCCACGATCACTTTTTTTGCTCCCATAAAAAAGTTGTCCCTTGGTCAATTTTTATGGTGGAAATGATAGCACATTATGAGGATACAAAGAGAAACACCTTCTTTAGCCAATTGATAAATCTCAAACAAAAGGGTTGATGGTGGAGCACATTGAGGACTTCCAAAAATTGAATATAAGAGATGGCTTGATTTTCCAAAGGAACACATGATTGATGTCTTCGAGAGGGACTTTACAAAGGATAACATCGAACACTGAAGTTTGCATTTGGGAACTTACGATTCATTAGACAAAGGCATTCGGGTTGGAAACAACGAGGCCTACCACTCACATCTATAAATATGGAAGTGTTGCTACTCTTATCGCTACAACCTACAAGGTTGACACCACGGCCAATTCAAAGAAAAAAGAAAAAGGAGCTTTTTCTACGGTTAACGATATCATATACACCAAAGGTCATAAGTGTCTTTGAGAAGAAATTATTTTACATATGTTAGCAGAAGAGGAGGAAGAAAATGAAGCAAGAAACTTCAAAAGAAGAGGATATACACGGGAACCAACCTTGGAATAAGAAGGAATGGTCGCGACCATACCGTGTAATGCATTGGAAGGAATTACCACTCCTCAAACTCTCAAGATAGAAGGACATATAAAGAGGAAAAGGGTAATAGTGTTGATTGATTCGGGTAGTACCCATAATTTTATTCATTGCAAGGTAGCGAGGAATTGAATTTTTCCTATACCATTGAAATGTCAAGGAAGGTTTTCAAATGGAGGAACTATAAATTTCTACGGGAAAATGCCATAATATCAAGTTCGCCATGAGAATATGTTTTGAATAGTCCAATTCTTTCCATTCCAATGGGAGGTGTTGATGTTATACAGTACAATGGTTACAATCTTTGGATGATAGATTTTAATTTTTCGAGAACTTTTCTTGATTTTTCGAGAAAAAGGGAAAAGAAAGTCAAATCACGGGGTATCGCGGGGAAGCCGGAAGATAATAAGCTCTAATGTCATGATAAAGTCCTAAAGAAATAACAATGAGGCGTAATTTCTGGTGCTCACCATAAGTTCCAACATCAAATAATCTATTTCTCCAGGATCTCCAAAAATTCTTGGACAATCATTCAAGGTGTTTGAAACTCCCAAAGTAATCCCACCTATTCGTGATCATGATCATGATATTCATTTGATTTCGGGAAGTTTTCCTCCAAACATCAGGCTTTATAGATATCCTTATGTCCAAAAGAGCGAAATTGAACGTATGGTTGAAAAAATGTTAGGGGCGAGTATAATTAAACCTAGTCAAAGTTCTTTCTCTGCTCTAGTAGTATTGGTCCATAGCGAGGATGGATGTGGTGCATGTGTCAAGATTATGGGGAGCTTAATAAGCTCACTATTAAATATAAATTTCCCATTCCTATGATTCATGATTTGTTGGATGAAATACATGGAAAGAAATTTATTTTACTAAGTTAAGATCTTGGTCGGGATATCATCATATTAGAATGAAGGCCCGAAGATAATGCAACTGACATTTCGATCTCTTGGGGTCATTATGAATTTTTGGTCATGCCTTTTGGCCTTACCAATGCCTTCTACATTTCAAGGGTTGATGAATTCCATTTTCAAGCCCTTCCTTAGAAATTTGTGCTAGTATTTTTTGATGATATACTAACCTACAACATGTCTTGGAAGGATCATGTTCAACATGTTGACGAGTGCTCAAACTATTGGAGGAGAAACAATTATATGAAAAAACATCCAAATTTTCTTTTAGGTACAAGAATTGGAATATTTGGGTCATATTTTATCTCACGAGGGTGTTGGGTACGGCTGAGAAAATTAAAGCCATTAAGGAATGGAAAGTCCCACAACCATAAAGAAGTTGTGTGGATTTCTCAAGTTAACATGGTACTGTGCAAGTTTGTTAATAATTATGGGATAATAGCAACACCTCTAACAAAAATATTGAAAGTATTCATTTTCATGAGCTCTGAAGCAAATAAGGCCTTTGATCATCTTGAAATGTGCCTAGTACCGATCTTAAGATTGTACGAGACTTCACAAAACCTTTGTTGTGGAATGTGATACCTCCAAAAGTGATTTGTGTTGTTTTAATGCAAGAAAAGAAGACCCATTTATTTTGAAATTCATCCAATAAAAGGGAAAATATTTACAAAGGCTGTTGCTGAGAAAATGTTAGCAATACTACATGCACTAAAGAAATGGCGACCTTACCTAATGGGAATACACTTCAAGGTAAAAATTGATCATGATAATCTTAAACACTTTTGAAACAAAGACTATCTTCATGGAGAAAAAAATGAGTCACCAATATGTTGGGTTATGACTTTGAAATCATCTACAAAAAAAGGAGATAAATGTTGTTGGACACTCTCCAGAAATGATGAAAGATGGAAGCATTTCTTTGTGTCATTTCTATTATGCAACTGAATTGGATAATCGAAGCAAGGGATGAATGGAAGAAGGATGAAGAAGTGTCAACACTCATTCAAAATTTGTAGCAAGATCATAGTACATCTCATACATTTAGTTGGAAAATGATTCCTTATGCTACAAAAGATCGCTTAAATAATGCAAGAATTCCCAACTAAAATAAAATATTCTATTGGAATTTCGCACTTCTCTTTAGGAGAAACCTAGGGATTTTAGCTTACACGGGGGTGAAGAAATATTTTTGGGATGGACTTAAATCTGATATTCAAAAGTTTAAGCCCGAAATGTTTGGTTTCAATGAAAATAAACTTGAGACAATTAAGACCCCAAGTCTTCTATCGCTTTATCCATTCCAAGTCAACATTGGGAGGATATTTCAATAGTTCATCACTAGTTTACCTAAGTCCGGCGGAAAGAATGTCATCATGGTGGTATTTGATAGACCTACCGGGTATGGCACACTTTTATGCATTTCTCATCCATTTAAAGAAATTAGAGTTAACTGTGCATCTGTGGGAACAATTCAAAAACTACGCTTAAACAGGTGTGTAAGTGACGAGAGATCCCATTTTTTTTTTAAGTGAAATAATTCTATTAAGTATAAAAGTACTAGTACAAAGCTATACATCTTGCTATGGAAGCCGGACAAGCTGGGTTGATAAGCAAGTTGTTCTTAAGAAACCCGAATCGCCCATAGCGAAAACAGATCTTGTAAACATAATAATCTGTGCCACCACATGATAGAAAGCGACCTTAAGTTAATGCGGTCGTGAAGACGAGAAGCTTATATGGTAGAGAAACATCTATCATCCATCTTGTTTGGCATCTAAAGACGAAAAACAAAAAAGCTCCAATAGTAATTGACGAGAACTGAGAGGAGAATGTTGATTGCTGGCAACTTGGGTCACCCATCATGCTCACGAGGAGCATCGGCTCCTCAAAAATTCTGCATCATAATGAAGTAAGTCATTCTGCTGTCGCATGCCCTCTTGACTATGTACCCCGAGGTCCTAGTTCTCGGCGCGTGAGAGAGTCAGCCCGAATGAAGAGGGAGAGTGGGCGGGGGCGCCGGGGAGGAGAGGGAGAAGCGAGGATGTTCGGGGGTAGGATGAGGTTCTTCACGGAGGGAGAGACAATAATGAAGGCTGTGACAATGGAGTCGACGGAGGTACGGTGACGAAGCTCGACGTGCAGGTAGTTTTCCTTATGGTGGACCCAAATATACACTCTCTACCAGGGTGAATAGGCCACAACTAGAAGGAGCGAAGGGCCAGGTGGAATGGGATGACTAGAAGCACGACCGGGGAGAATGAGCTCGCCCACGTCTCTTGTATGTGTGTATTCTCGGCTTCTCACCCGCCTGCCTTTGCCCTCTTGCGCGAGAAGGCACGGGTGAGTTGTGCGTTCGAGGAGGAAGAGCCCAGAATTAGAAGAGGGTGAGGGAGGGATAACGAGAGGCATGACCCGACTAACTTCGTGCCGATAGTGCATCGCGCACATGCAGGCGAGGGCATGGAGAGGGGAAGGTGAGGTGGGCGAGGGTGGGTCAATGGAGGAGATAGAGGCACGCGGGCGGAGGGCGGCGGCGAGGTGGTGCGAGCAAGGCGAGACAATGGAAGAGACGAGAGACCCTGAGCGGAGGACGTGACCATGGGGAAGCAAATGAAAACTAGAAGGAATCAAAGTACCTGCGGGGAAGCTCGACGGGGACGCCGAGGAGGCGTCGAGACGGCGGCAAGAAGAGGTGGTGGGGTGAAGATTGAATTCACACAAGAAGCATCTCAGCGGAGCCGAATACATCAACAGTGCCTAGTGTGAGTTTTGAAGCGGAATCGACGAAGCTGAGAGGAATTCACCGCGAAGGGGAGTCGGATCTCTCCCATGTCTGCGCTCCTCGTCGTGCTCGCCATCCATAGTGAGAGCCACTGTGGTAAAGGCGGACCGCGCCATATCCCCGGCAGCGACAAGTTTCCTGGTCGTCCTCATTGGTCGACTGGGGCGCTGTGTCCTGGCACAGGCTGGTGCATGAGGCCATGTGGGCATCCCATCGCGGCTCCATTGGGCTGCGTGGGGGCCCGAGTCCCCTTGGGGCCACCACTTCATCCGCATCCAAAAACAGAGATCCCATTTTTACGGAAATTTTTGGATGGAATTATTTTCTTGTTTGATCTTGAACTAGCTCATAGCTCATCTTATCATCCTCAATCTAATGAGTATTTGAGATAGTGAATAAATATTTGGAAGGATATCTTTTTGTTTTGTAACCGATAATCGAAATTACAATGGGTCGGTAATTACCTCTCGCTGAATGGTGGTATAATACTTCCTTCCATCTGTGACAAAAATGACTTGGTACAGACTTTATGGACCATGTAAAATCCCATCACATCTTCTTTAAGGAAAAATTCCTAGGGTTCAAGTAGTGGAGATCCTGTTAAACATGTGAAGAACTTATCAACTCTTAAATTTAACCTAAATTGTACAAAATGAATTAAACAACGGGAAGATAACCTCACTTGTTGATACAACTTTGATGTAGGAGGCTTGAATATTTTTACGGCTACAACCATAAAAAAATTTCCCTCGAAGCAAGCTAAGAAGGATATTAAATTATCGCCAAAGTACTATGGTCCTTACGAGGTGTTGCAAAAATATTAGTATTATGGCATATAAATTGGAGCTTCTGATTCTTCGTGAGTGCATCCGAGTTTTCCATGTTTCTTAGCAAAAGTTATAGGAGACAAAATTCCATCAAATAATATTTCTAGGAACTTGTTGAGAAGGAAAATCCATATTGGAACTTGAGCCGATCATGAAATAAGAACTTGTGACTGAAATCGATCGATTTCGGAGTATCTCATCAAATGGAAGAACTTACCTACTAAAGATTCTACATGGGAGGTAAGGAAATTTTATCTGAAACTTCAAAGCTACTCAAGTGTTGAGAAAACACTTTTTGAAGAGGATGAGCATGTTAGTTCCCTATATTACTAGTATAGTCCCTTGTTGTTGTTAGTGTAACTCCCTTATTGTTATTTTTGCACCCACCTTAACCCCCATATTTTTATTATTGTGCCCTTACATTATTATTGTTGGGTCGGCTGAGGTCGTGTGGCCCCATGGACTCCTATATATAGAAAGGAGGTTTTTGGTCATTTGTATCATCCGAAAATTTTTTATTTATGTAATGTATTAGGGTTCCCCCTCGGAAACCATTATTTCTAAAGAGGCGTTGATCTATCTTCTCTTCCAGCACTTTGAGTTGGTTCATAACGAGTTTACTTCCTGGTTATGGAGTACATCGCATATTTTCTACGAGTGATATTCACCATTCCCTCCATTACCTCGATTTTTTTGGAGACCATGTCGAGGAGATTGTCACATGCCCTCAGACGGACGACAACCATATAGTGGAAAACGTCATCAAAGGGAGGACGGTATTCATAAATTCATGTTGAAAATTAGGATTAACGTTAATGAATGAGAAAACCATACAAAATAAAAGGTTGGTATGATATTATTCAAAACCATACAATTCATAAGAAATTCAAAGGTTAAGGTACTTTTAATAGCCTAAAGGTATATTAAATGTATAAGTAATAATCAATGGTTGGAGAACATTCTACAAACCATTTATGATAAGTATAACTTAAAGTTAGGATTACATTAGTAAGGGTAAGTAAAAATATAGATGTAATGATGATTAATGAAGATAAATAAAGCTCCTAGTTCTTGGAACAAGATTTAACTTAGAAATTGTTGCATCATCCGTAAGTAATTCCAAAAGATCCTGATGGTACCATAGGAATATCATAAGAAGCCAAAAGGTATGTTGATAATACAATTAATGAAACGAACAAATGGTAAGAAAAAAAATTGGGGACATGACAATTTCAAATCGAGGTACAGCTATGAATTCCATGGAGTTGTGGACCCTGTGACCGTTTATTACCACTCGGGTATCCAAAAAAACCATGCGGTTTGGACGGCAGGCACATGAAATTGTGAAGTTGTAGCACGTACGTATATGGTGTTACTCTTCTTATGGTATTGTAGCACTTGGTTTACATATTTTTGGTCCTAGGTCATTTGCTTAATGCGAATAACGTAGGAGTTTACTATATATCCTCCTTTGCTATTGGTGCTTGAGTTCACCGGGACTAGATCGATTCTTGGAGGCGGTTCTCAATGTGGATGATCTAGTTGGTGACTAGTATGCTTCCTTTCTTGAATGTATCTATTGATACCCAGTTTCCATCTTGAACCAACAAGAAACTTATGAAATTATGTAGCCCGGCGAGAAAGCATGTACGACGAAGCATGGAACCTAACCACATCAACAACGCTAAAGTCAAACAAGATTGTTATCCTATGCATAAACATGCTCACTTATATATAAAAGACTATATAAATATGTATCCTCAAGCTCCCTTGAATACTCTAGATTTTCCTTTGTAAGGCTAAGTACGATGCTAGGTATGAGACATGTTACGAGAGCCTTTGGTATAGTGCACGACGCATTAAGCACTAGCTCTCACTCGGCAACATCAATCTATTATTTTAGCCCTTGTCCTATGTCTATTGGATTTTGTCTCTTTTCTTTGTCCTATGTCTTATTCTTTTCATATTCTCTCCCTTGATATTTTTCCTATTACTAGGTGTGTTATTATTTTCAAAGTGAATTCATTCTAATCATCTCTCATTTCTATTATTTAGTGTTCTTTTTTTATTCCTACAAATGTTGGATTTCATGAATGATTTTCATACTAAACTTTCATCGGTCTGGGTTTAGAAAGAAAAGAAACACGTTTTCCAATTTATTGTCTGACTCATGAAGTTAAACATTGATGTTCCTATAGTGGAGATTCTTCTTAAATTACGCAAAAGAGAAAGTACTTTTGTAGGGATGGCTACAAATTTATACATATGCTTCTACAGAGATTATAAGTTGGAAACATCATAACTAGTTGATCTATTTCGAGAAAACAAAAAGATTGAGGTACGTAACAATTGTTCACCTTCCTTGACATGTGTTGTAGTTAGTTCTAAATATATGCGGTGAAATGAAAACAATTGACTATGGGAACATGGAAACAAAGATGGTACCCAAATTTTGCACTAGATAATTCACAAGAAAATGTAAATAATTCTATAAGTGAACATAAAGCGATTACCAACACCGAAGCTTACGAGCGGAAGCTAAAAAAGAAGAAATTTTAAATATAATACATTAAGACATATTATATTGTGCATCCTCACGCTAAATCTCGAGGTATGTTTGAAATGCATTAACCATGAATTTTGAATTTTGTATTTTCTTGTTATAGTCGTTCAATGACATATGCAATAAAGGGAGGATGCGTTTTATGTACCTATTCCTGCAACTCTTGCTCCTATTTCTATTGGTGATGATTCAATAGATGCTTTGACTTTCACCATCGAGGGTTTGCTTTAATAGATGTGTTTAGCCCCCCCTCGGAAAGTTGCACTTTCGAACACATATTGAGAAATTTTTTATAAAACATATCTACTTATGATGATGCACTTTCTAATGCACATTGAGCACTTTTGAAAAACATATCTACTTATGATGATGAATTTACCCTTTTTTCATGCCACTAAAGAATGGTTTTTATGTTCATTTCATTTCAAAAGCTAACACCATATTAGACATGATAAAGCTAATACATGGTTCTTGGTTGTTCCCATATCAAGACCTAGCTATGTATCATATTCCCACTTCTCACAAATGAGTGTACACTCTTTGACACATATCAGCTCTGAAACCAATGTTTTTTTATGGATTCCTTGAGATAGACTCTGCTTACAATGACAAGCTATTACTGCAATAACAACTACAGAGAAACACAATGAGAGGAAGATAAGTACTATCCAACATGAAGAAGAGAACAAAGAGGAATGGAGATATGTGGAAGAACTTGAAGAAAAATAAATAAAGAGCAAGTAAGGACACATAATGGAAGGGCAATGTCCATGGGAAATGGGGTGTCAAAGAACCATGGTGAACATAAAATCCATAGTTGGCGGTGGTAGATATGTAGATGTAAAACATGCAAGAGTCATTGTGGGACACGATTTAACATGAAACTTTGGTACAAATTTTCTTTTGTGATTTTATATGAATAAATACCAAAGGCAATAAGATTTCATTTCAAACTTTGATTGAGAGATAATTTAAAAGCTGAAGACAAGACTTTGGTTAAAGACATAGTTCATTTAAAAAATATGGAGAGATAAGTTAAAATCAGACAAAACCCATTAAGTAAATCATTTAAAGCCCAGGAGAAAAAACTTTGGATAAAGGTGTAGATAATTTACATAAAAAGAGAAAGGAGCCATCATAAGAACTCAAAGTTGTTAGAGAAATACCCATTTAGATAAATGATATTTTAAAATTTAAATTAAATTATTTTAATTAAAACTTAGAATACGTTTTTGAAAAAGGCATAGTCAAAAATCATCTAATAACAAGTCGATGATGATAGAACACAATATACCATGCCTAGCAGGCATGTATAATAATAGATGCTAACCCATCTTTATGATATGATATATCTTAAACTTATGGACCAAGCATTCTCTCTTACATTCTCTATAACAAGTTATTCCCATGAACATAATATCTCTACCTTGTATGGGGCTCATATAGTCATATTGAAATGCCATCAAATCTAAGGCATCTTTTTTATACGCCATATATATCTTAAAATTATGGACCAGAATTACATCTTACGGTTCTCTATATTAAGTTATTTCCATCCACATCGATTTCGACCTTATTTGGTGCTCAACGTATACTCACATTAAAATTCCATCAAAGTAACCTTTCCATTTTGAAAAATTCGAAATAATCACATAAAGGTATATTGGATCTGCACGAACATTTAAATAACAAACTATGAAATCATTTCCTTTGTGAGTGCGGACGAGAGGACATAATGACTATTAACAGCTCTAAAGTTGTATTGAAACTTCTGTCTCACCATACAAAAAGATTGAATTAAATATTGCTAAACCCTACATCAGCAGAGCTACCGAAAGGCGTGGAATAGGATCTATAATGTTCTATAATATTAAACGAGTTAAAAAGCAATGAAAAAACACCTCTTCTTCCTTGATCCCTTTAACTTGGTAAGTGATCGAGGACGTTGTGTGCATATTTGTCTCATGACTTTAGATATTTGAATGATGGAACACATAGGGTCCATATATTTTTTAGTTAAACCTGATATTGAGTCTCGACTCTCATCTTTGATAGATTGAAAAATGGTGGAGCGAGATAAAGCCCTAATATCTTGTTTTCTAAGATTAATGTTCCCACTCGCTTGATTCAAAATTTCACTACAAGCCATTGAATCTTCCTTGAAACGCACATCGCTTGGTAATCATATTAAAATTGCCTCCCGGTCGAGGCTTCCAAGGAGAAGACCACGTGCGGTATTGGAGTACTTTTGAAAGCTCGAAAACCGGAAGTTCACATCCCTAACCCAATTACCCATACATTGACAATGACCATGCGAATTATACGGGAATATTTTCGAACTAACCATTTTGATTCGCATCTATTTAGGTAATTCTTTGTTAGTTGAACGCCTATTCGATGGATAGATTTTGATGTAATTACAACACATTAAATGTGCTTTTGATACTTATGCATCAACGGAATGATACATAAAAACGAGGCTTCATGTCTTAAACTGTACACCACATTTTTTATTAATACATCCTAGTTTTCTTCCCTGCTGTCATTTTGATCTCCATGTTCGGATATTAATCTCTATGTTATCATATTTGATATTTGATACATGTCATCATATTTTTTGGTACTCTTTGTCATTTTGATCTCCATATTGATATATTAATCTCACGGTGTGATCGTATTTGATATTTGATTGTTGTTTGCTAGGTGTCATACACGGAGTTAGTTTTTACTTCAATTTAGTTCGGTCATGATGTTTTCAATGTAATTTATTTAATTGTTTTAAATATTGAGAAAATAAATCCTGCTCCAGAATTTCTTTCAATCTTTATCATCGTATTAGATCTAAGTTAAATAAGACTACTAGAAAGAACGTAGACGAAGTAAAAATAGCTTTTGAATCCTGTGTGAGAAAAATCCAAGCGAGTGAAAACCATTGTTGAGAGCAAAATGGATTATTGAGTTCGTCTCGGAAAAAAATGGTTGAAATTAAAAAAAAAAAAAAAAAATATTGGTATAACGTTGTGTTATTTGAGGACGCTGGGTACTAACGGAGGCAAGCACTATACGATTAACAAGAGCCACCAACCTATTTTTCCACCAAAGGAGTTAATTATTATTGGTAAGATTTCTTTTTTTTAACAAAATGTTAACCTATGTTATTTATTTAATTTTTGGGGGTGGGGATGGGCGTGGGGGTGGCGGTGGCGGTGGTAATTGGGCGATTTACGAAAGGGCTATATTTTTAAGTTTTTTTTTTTTTTTTTTTCTTGAGTTTTCAAAATTTTCCAAGAAAAAGTGATTTTTTTTTTCTTTTATAAGAGAAATGTGATTGTTCAAGTTTTTAAATAAAAACTTTAATGTGTGACAAGGGTAAAGAGATTTCAAAAGTTTTCTTTTTAAATTTAAAGTTTTTTTTTAAAGAGCTTACACATTTGCATTTCCAAAAATAACTTCCCCATCACTTTACCATAGACCTTGACTTGCTTGGAAAAAATTACGAGTTTTTTGGTTTAAGAATAGAAGAGGAGTTTTCAAGCCCAAAAATGTTGGGATACTCTCTCAAGATGATTTTGTAGAACTGACCCAAGAACAATTAGTAGACATGAATAATAATTAGAGGATTTTCATTGGAGAAGTAAGAATGAAAGACCACATACCCAAATGTTGGATACAAAGGCGAGTCGATCATTCTATCTTTGACAAGATAAGCGACGGATCAACAACAAAAGAAGATTGAGATGTTTTGAAAGATGCATATCAAGGTAATGATACAATGAAGACTATTAAATTGAAGTCATTGAAAGCTCAATTCCAAACCCTTAAGATGACTAACACGGAAGAATGTGGATAAGTTCATGGTGGATTCATAAGAATATCCAATCGGATAAAGCTCATTGGAGAAACCATTACACATCATAATATTGTCGATTTTTCGAAGGCCACCCGAAGCCTGACCGCAGTACGTAACAATGATTCTGGAATCAAAGATTTTACAAGTTTCTCGGTAGAACGAGTTGATTGGCCATCACTTCTCAAGCACAAAATAACACTCAACTTGACGAGAAGACACCATGGAAAAAGATTTCAAAACACAACTTTCTCTTAGCGGAAGGCAAAGGCAAAGGCAAAAGATATAGAGAAATTAACAAGCGAGAGGCACGGAGGCGAGGCGAGAGGCAATTCAAGACCTAATCATCCGGCAAGCAATACAGAGAAACCTCAACAAAACCAAACTTAGAGAATCGGAACACCCAGGAGCAAATCTAATGTCCAATGCTATTACTACAGAAATTTGGGCAGCCACCAACATGAATGCACGGAAACGGTGAGATCGACAAAGTGGAAGTGCCCATCTCTCCAACAATAAAGGATAATCCTCGACGTTTCTTTCCATCTTTCGGAGAATACATACACAATGAGGACCTTTGGTTGTCGACAATATATGCAACAATGATATGTCATGTAATAAATATATTATTTCTTATCTTTGTGGATCCATAACACATAAATTACTCTTGTAGATTGTTCTTGTATTAAAGTTAGAGGAAGGTAATGTCCACATTCTTCATGGGGAATCATGAAATACATACTTGATGTTTACTATTTTCACATCTAAAACATAACTTCATTATTGTGAGTCCAATTTATGGAACATGTTTATGATGTAATATTTCACATAACCTCATTAATGCATTTCAATTGATGGAACATTATTATCATGTAATATTTAAAGAGTAGACACATGTTATATCTATGCCAAACCTCCCAAAAGAAGACCAATAGGAAAGGTTAAGAGAAAATCAAGAAGAGGATGTTTCCTTTGACTCTTAGAGGTCGAATATCTCTGATCTTTTGCCTGATGTGTCGAGAATAGATAAGCCTCGAGAAATGACCATCCCATACATGAGTCTAATTTTTCTTAGAAAACATTATATGGTCATTGCACTAAAAGAAAAAAAGGACATTGGTGAGGGTGAAAAAATGTCACCATAAGCTCATTGGTGAGGGTCAAAAGAGCCTTCGTCACCAAAAACTAAATGTAACCAAAGTCACGTCATCGAAAGTATGAGTGTTTTGGTGACATTCGAGTCTCTCGACAATAATTATTTGCTCTTGTGAGAGTGAGCACTTACCATTTCGGATGAGGAAATGGTGATGACCTCCATCACCAAAAGACTAAACATCACCAAAGGTGGCATTGCCAAAAGTATTTATTGTGATGACATTCGAGTCCGTCACGAATATTTATTATAATGATGGATAGTGACCTTCGGCATTTAATATGAATAACAACGATTTTTTGTGATAGACCTTTCATAGGCTGTCACTATTAGCAGAATATATGTTGATGTTCATTGACCATCACCATTTCATATTCGGTGATGAGTAAAAAATTTCATCATAAAGTCATTGGTGACATCAAGGTCTCCTCACGAATAATTACTATAATTAAAAATAATGATCCTCACCATTTCATATAAGCAACGATTTATGGTCATAGACCTTTCATGGTCATCATTATTGATGTATATGTGGTAGCGTTCGTTGACCATCATCATTTCATATTTTGGTGAAAAGAAATTAGAAAATGTCACCATAAGCTCATTGGTGATGTTCAAAAGAGCCTCTTGTCACCAAAAAATAATCATTTCCATTCAATATGAATATCGAGCATGATGGAATCGAACCACTAACCTCCTGTTGTAGTAAAAGTAGGTGCTCTTCCTTTGAGTTAGCACCCTTTAAAGAATTATACTTTTAAAATATATCTTCGAACTTTATAAATTGTAAATTCTATAACTTCCAATAAATTAAATTCTCTACCTAATGTTTATGGAAGTTATGAAAAGTGGGTGGAGGGAAAAATAGTTACATATAGAACTCAATATGTTTAGTTGAATAATCGATAAGAATTGAAACTCTAAAAACATTTATAGCCTACAAATGACCTATAACTCTACATGCACACATTTGCTACCTCACAAATGCACCAAATATTGCAAATGAAATGTCATAAGTGGATAATATATGGAATAAGAGCATTGATGAATGCGGTTAATATGTTACGGATCGAATGAAGAAAAATCTCAATGTTGTTTTGTTGGGTGACTTTTTATAATTGGGACCTTTTGTCTTTCCTTTATCACATAAATATTCAAATTATAAATTATAAATTTTAGATATATGAATGATATCTAAACTTTTGTACCAATTGTAACACGGATCTCCATGGAGCCATAGAGAATATATATATATATATATATATATATATATATATATATCATTTACACAAAGCGACTTCAATTTTAGGATGCAAGTCCGCACTCAAAACATGATAACAACCAACAAATAAAAACAATTTAAACTTATCACGGTGAGAGTATCTCTTTTTAGTAGTGAACATGACGATAATACAATAATTAGTTCACTTTAATACTACAAAACAGTAGGAAAAAACAATGTGTTCAGTGCTCTGCCCAGTACAAAATAGACTTAATTCTAATGAAGAAAAGAAGATACTAAATCACAAATAAAAATGACCAAAAACAATGTAAATTTTGTTTTTTTCAAGATATATCCAAAATTCCAAATGTAAAATTCCCCATCGGTGTTTTGTAGGTGAATTTATGACTAGGAGAATTCAAGATTCCGATTTAAACCTTGGATTATGGAGAGAATAAATCATGTATCTGTTCGAAGATGCAATGGTTTATAAGTGTATCAATACAGAGGATGAATTGTAATGACCCCATGCACTATAGAATGTGAACATGCTTTACAAACTTTGTTAGCTCTAAGCGAGGAAAAGCCCCACTATTGGTCAGATAAGTTGAAATGGAAGGCAATCTAGTTTTATGTTATGCTTAACTATTATAAAATCAAGTATAATAAATAATATAATAACCTCCAAAAAGGGTTGCTTCGGAAGCGACACGAGTTGAATCCAAATAGTGGAAGAGTAAATGAAGTCCTTGGGAAGGTAATATAGGTGCTTAATGTCCAAAAAGTGACCAAAATTATAAAAATATTGCTCAATTCATAAGTGGTAGTACAAAGTGGGGTTTAAAAGCCCACCCCTATAGAATCAAATTGTCTCACTTAAAAATATCTAAGCATGACTATCACAATGTAAGAAGAAGAATAGAAAACTCTAAGGCAAATTACATGATAATCCTCGATACATCAATTCCCATTTTCAAGCAAGAAGGTATTTCCTCTAAAGTCAAGGAAGCTATACCCATCTCAATCTCTTGGATAGAAAGTTGGATAAAAGATGGATCTAGTATGGGGTATGTCTCTCTGTGTATTAAATATGGCCTTTTACATGGAAATTTGGTAGAAGGTTGCCTACAAATATAGCATGATTTATATTGAAACCCCATATAGAAATGCTTGTGATTTCTTATCAAGGTTGTGGTGCCTCTTATAACCTAATATATCAATGCTACCGGTGGTACTTTTAGAGTTCTATGTTTTAACCATGTTATATTAAAGCTATTTAAAATACCATGTTGATCATGTGATACATTTAATCTCAAATGTTATATGGAAGACATATGATTATCATGCATGGGAGAATATAAATAATTTTTCTTCCAGAGGTTCTTTTCTTTTCATTCTTGAATTATTCCTCATGCTAAGAGAACACATGCCTCCATATCTAGAAGTATATATAACTAACACAAGAAAGCCGGTGATATTGAAAGATGTGTGATTACTGTGTAGAATTAAAGTCAAGTTTCAAGACAATAATAATGTATTAGTACATGGTAAAAAGTAAGAGAAAAGGGTAAGGATAAGGTTAGTGAAGAAAAACAAAAATAGAATGAATGCGTTACAGTTCCATGATGAATATATTTTAACATGAGTACGCCCTATAAGATCAATCCTAGGGTTTGGACAAATATCATGTGTATGTAGAAGGTACAAAAAAACATGTTGCTTCCAAGGAAAATTTCAATATGAAAAATAGCCATTCAAAATACTTTTATGTCAAATTCCAAGAGCTAGACTTGGCTTGTGACATGGAAACTATGTTGTCTTCCTTACTTTCTCACAAAAATTCACCAACTAAGATTTTGTACAAGGCCAGCTCTCATGAAATCTTAAAAAAATTTAGAGACTCAATAAGATATCAAAAGAAAAAACATTTTTAAAAGGTTTGCAAACAACCTTTACATATTTTCATCCATCTTAAAGATGTATCCCCTCCTTATTTTCCTCATCTACATTATCATCCACTATCATAGGTCTCCTTTTGTTTCTTTTCCTTCCTTTTCTTGATTCCAAAATTCACATGCCCTTCTTTGTTTTTATTTCTTGGATTTTTCATTTACGAAAAAAAAATAGTATAAAAATATAGCTAAATCAATATAGTGATAGTTTTTCCAAATCGAAATCATAGTATAAGATGCACTTTATTCTTTTTGATAACAATATTACTACCATTTGCCAATCTCATATAAATGATAAATAGGATAGGATAACAATAACAAGTTAATGCAAATTTCCATAGAAAATATTATTTTATGAGAAAGTTCGGCTCTGAAAGGAAAAATACCCGACCTAAAAATGATGTTATTTAGACTTAGATTCAACATGTTATACATTAAAAATGTCAACATTCCAACATGCTATACGTTGATAATGTAATGATCCCGAAATAAGGTATGCTATATCCCTCTTTGCTTAATAATAGAAGAATTACAATGAAATAAATGTTAAAGGAAAATTTTATTCTAGACACGATAATATTAAAAATTTATCTTAATTAACATTGATAAAATCACAAGCGAAAAGGCATGGGTGATGGCTTGTAAGTGTTTTATATGTCTACCTATAATTTCCATTACATTGGAAAGTTATGTCCATCTAACTTAAGTATAGCACAGCAGAGTTTCCCTTCTACAATGAGATAAATAGTTTGATTTTATTGGTAGTTTTGATTAACCATTAAGTGACTAAACGGGACTCCTAATGAGAATATGGACGACTTACATAACCTTAAAAGATAGCATGAAGTTATAGCTTTCAAACTCTCACTAGTCCTTGGATAAATCTGGCCCCTCAATCTCACTAATTACACCCACTGGTTGAAGGATTCTCTTGCAGCTAGCTAGCCCAACACTTTTATATTCATGAACTTGATCTCATTGGGATAAGGATTTATCTCTTCCTTCTGTATAGAATAAATTTCATATTGCTTTACTTTCTCTCCAAAGAGATTCGAGACCAAATTTTTGATTGGTTTGAGCTCAAGGCACCTACTAGATACATGATAAGTCGACCAAGATGGATGATGAAATTGCCTACATAATATCGATGCTAGATGGGCTCGCATAGGAAGTCAACTAGAAGGTGTCAAAACCAATCCTACTTGTCCATTTTGTCCCTGGATATGAGTCATACACATATAAAGAATTTTCCTTGATAGAAAAGCATGTCTCCCACAATGAGGAGGTTAAATAAAATTTATTTTCCATGTTTTGTAGTATGTCGGTACAGGCGCTGTGGAGGATCTAGCTAGTGACTTTACAACACTATAACGCCCCTATACTACTCAGGCATGGTTTTGGATCATAGTTTATAAATTTGTAGCTTAACATGGTGTTGATTAATTTGGACCAACAATACATAGTTTTAAGAGTTATACAATTGTGCCCCAACACATATTCTATGAAATATAAATATATTTTTGGATTAGGATTAAAAAAACATATTTTTCTCACTAATGTCTAATTTACGACATGACATCGAGAGCATGTTTGTTGAAACCTTGGAATAACCCATGTTTGGACGATAGGACTTCTACACAGGATGAATTTGTAGGAAGGTTTCAACAATGGGATGCCTAGGATTCATGCTTGAGAAAAGTACTATGGAACTATGATAGTTTGTCCTTTAGCTATTTGATCTATCTTTTCTTAGGTGTAATCCAAGAGTAATAATTTGACTACATTCAATCTCGGTGCAAAAACAAGAGTATAAGGTCCCTCAGAAATTCATACCATGAAAGTGAAAATATAGATGTTGTTAGAGGATAATGACCTCTCTCATTTTGTAAATATAAAGGTTGAATGACATCTCGTATAAAATTGGTAAAAAAATAAAAGGAAGATAACCCCAGCTCAATTTATCCTAGACTCCATTAAGGTTCCTCGCATCATTAGTAAGACCATCGATGAAAGGAGATGTTTGATGCTATATTCAATATATATCGGGGTGAGAACATTAATTGAGAAATATTCTTCTAAGTTAAACTTAGAGCCACACCAATCAACAAAATATATCCTACAGCACTTCTTTGATAAAACTAAATAAACTCCGCTGATCGATGTGCGATAACGGGGAAAGAAACTCAAGAATGAAGATTCGATACACATAGCCTTGAATGGGTTTTCATCTTCTTGGCAACCTTTGTCTAAGGTGCACATGCAGAGAAAAATATCTCTAACGACCAACTTGGTAGCAAGGTGTTGGGGAAAATTTTCCCATGGTGGAAGTAGAAGATCCCTCATAGTTAGTAAGCCTTGAAGGAAAAAGAAATTCCAATCGATAGATATTTGGATAAAGTTGAAGCAATATTTGATGGTATCCTCGGCCTCGCAAGGAAGGATGAGCAAAGGTGAATCTTGGATCAAATTGAAGAGGGAAGGAAATTGACCCTTTTAAACTCTGAATAATGAGAATCAATTAGACTCGGATGCCAATCAAAAGAGATTTGGACAAAGTTGAAACGAAGATTTGATGGTATCCTCGATCCATCGAGGGAGAGGATAAGAAAGGTGAATCATTGGATTAAATTAAAGAGGGAGGAAAATGGACCCTTTTTGAACTCTTGAATGATGAGAATCAATAAAACTCGATTAGATCCAATTAAAGCATATGAAAAGGAATGGATCGAAGTAAATAATGGATAGGAAAAGAAAAACAATAATCGAGTGACACTTTGTTTGCACAGAGACATAGATTCGATCCCCCACACCATGTGGTATGCAATATCGGTGCGGTTAATTCTTTTGTTATCTTGTGATATATAATATTGGCAGTCATGTCATTAGTTCTACATAGTGTATCTCTAAGAGATTCACATTACAAAGCCATGCCCTTAATGAAAAAGCTTACCTAGGCATCTTCATTTGTGGCCGGTTCTGATCCATTAAAGAAATTGTTTCTTGTGTAGCTCTCACTAGCCACAACACCAAAATTTCTTTGCCTTCGTCAAAATTTTCACCGATCATGGCCAATAGGTGGAATCATATAATTAAATCTACCTCTCAACCTATCCACCACCACAAATTTCATTGCCTTCATCAATTGTTCACTAGTCATGACGGCTTGCTCCCAGGAATTGTATAAAAATATATATGAGCGAAATTGAATCTACACAAAATGCCTATACACACATGTATGTATATAATAGGTCTGGATTTTTACGATGTTAAGCCATAGTCAATCGTCTGTCATGTCTCTTTGGGTGTTAGTGGAAGTCCACTTTCCTCAATGGACATATGGAGTCTTCCCACTTGGGCTCTTACCACTTCAAAGCGGTGAAAATCTATTGTTGATGGCAAATTACTTTTGAAAAATCATGTTGTTTTATAAATTGCTGCTTCACGCCAGTCAAGGTGATACAAGACATGATAAAATGCTAGAGAAAACACGATGAACCGCATATTTTGTATTTTCAAGATGCGAAAAAACTTACCACCATAGATCTTCAGCGAGTCTTGAAGGTATAGATTGAAAAAAGGAGATGCCCCATCTTTGTTCTGGATTTCCCCTAAGGGTTGTTGAACCACAAAATCCATGCATTCCCCAATATATTCTTATTCTCGAAATTAATAGGCTTCTCTATCATTTTAACTTCATCATTTTTGGGTTCTTCTTGCGCCATTTTGGTCGCACCTTGAAATAAAGCCCTTGTAGTATTATAATTAATAATACAAAGTACCGTTTCCCTAGAGACAGGCACTATTTATGCATAACATGGGCTCTATAACCACTTTAATACGGTGAAATCTGCAGTGAGGACAACTTGCGTCGAAAAATCACTTGTCGTATAAAGCGCATGAACGAGGATACGAGAACGTGAGAAAATGGTAGAAAACGTAATGAACAACATATTTTTCATTTTCAAGATAATATGAAAAACACTATTGCTAGAAATCTTCAATTGTCTTGAAGGTATAAATTTGAACAAGGGAGTTGCCACATGCTACCGACTTGGATTTCCCGGAAGGGTTGTCGACTAAGTCCATGCATTCCATAATACATGCTTCTTACCGCCATTGATAGGCCTCTCTGTCGGTTTAACTTCACCGTTCTAGGGTTCTTCCCATGCGTCACACCTTGAAATAAAGTCCTCGAGCTCTCCTCTTCCCTGAATAAAACACTTTGTGTTTAACCATACATCTTCACATATCGATAAACCTCTCTATCGATTGCTTTCCCCCTTTGGGGTTCTTCCTGAGCATCTCACCTTGAAATAAAGTCCTCGAATTCACCCCTTCCAAAAATAAAACACTCTTGTATTTAGCCACACTTTGGAAACCCCAACCTTGAAGTCGAAAGCCTTTTGACTTTTGATAATTTTAGATATTCACTTCCATATATTTATTTTTATACATACTCCTTTTTAGATTTGAAGTTTTTGAATTCTAAAAGTACATTCATGTCCTTAACTATGAGAGTCGTTCAAGTTTTTTTCATCATTTTTTAAGGTATGGTTGATAACTCTATATGTTATACAATTTTTGATATAGCTTTATATAGGTGGTAGTAGTGAATTTACATTTCCCTTGCTTTACACTAGGTATCATTCTTGGCACAAATAAAAATTACCAAAAGTTTCCCAAATAAGCATTCATATGATTAAAAATTGAATAATATTAGTTTAAATTTATCTTAATGTTGTATTTAGATAATGAGAGACACTTGGTACAACCTAATGAGAGAGATTTGTGAGAAAAATAACAATTATATGGCATGTATTACGAAGTTTAGTCGATTGAGTGTGTCCCAGTGAGTTGGGAGGTTTTAATTATAGCCTCCCTACCTAGGTTCAAGTTTCATTGACATGACTATGTATGTATGGATTTATCCTAAAATATGTTCTACTATCCACCTCTTCATTGAATTAAGCGGGAAGAGGGAAATATACTTTTATAACAAAAAAAATCATACAATGGTTTTAAAAAATGAATTAATAAAGTGCATTATATATGTTAATATAAATACAAATAGTTGAGGTTTTAAGTAATAAAGGTGTCAACAATTTCATTAGACATTAGGCTAGTTCCATGACAACAAGTACATTGTTTGATTTTTGGTGATGGAATGAATATGAAAAACTTAAACGAAGAAAACTAGCTTACTTAATCATTCTTTTCAATGACCATGTACTTGAACATTGATAATGCTATTGGGACCTCACTATCACCATATTATCCCTTGACATAGATCCACACACATGTTCTTTCCACGAATTATTGTTGATAAGGAAAATTATTCTATGAGTTGAAAATAATCATTACAAAAAAAATCGCTCTTCCCGAAATACGAATAATTATGAAATCAATTTGCATGAAGTAAAATAAAACAAAATTCCACTATATTCTCATGAAGTGAGCTCAGTCTGCAAAAAATCAAGGAAGTAAATTACACTATAACAACATAAATTTAAATGAAGACATGTTATATATAGAATTGTAAGATTACAATATTTACGAGATAAAATCTCAAGAAGTTTTAATATATTTCATAATGATATGGAATATGCTCTAAGAAATCCTCATTTAGAATGAAGAGAGCATTCTTATTTATATATAAATTACTTTGAAACTAAAATAACAAATATTAAATGTTGATTACAAGATCTACATGTGGTTGTCCAACATCAATATTGACTCGTCGGTTAATTTGTAAACTTTCAATTAATTATGCGATGACATTGTGTGAATATGTCGAAATTAATGTGTCTTTAGTCATGACAAACACGAACTAGATAAATCAAGGAACAATGTATATGTAATATAAATGGTTGATTAATGAATAAGATGAAAAAAAAACTAACTTGGAACATATGAGCACTAGTATGAGCTATGATACCATGAGTGTAAAAAGAATGAAGGTGTTGCGGGGAGTTGTGTTGCTAAAGCCTTTCATGAATTTTCAAATTTGAATCTAAAGCATTTTCCTCTTGCCCAATAACCAATTTATTTTGAAGGATTAGATAGTTGAACAATCACCCTTATAAATATGGGACATTGGGTGGTAACTACAATAGTTCTTAAAATTTTAATGGAAGGAATGGGTTAGGAATTGTCCTTGGATTTTTGAAGTTGACCCATGGATTGCCTAGGGAAGACAAGGTAAGTGTGGACTATATTATGGAAAAATATGGAAAGTGGCGAGAGAACTAGTGAGGGAAAAGGGGTCTAAGACATTCATAGATAGAGAAATTTTTTCCATTCACACATAAAAGGTATACACGCATAAGGAAAAAATGCACAGTGCTTAAGTAGTGAAATTCACAAATGGAATGAATGATGAAGAATTATAGGTGATTAAGTTGCATTTTACGTGCACGTATACCAATAAAAGTGCCAACCACAAAAGAGAATGAAATTGGTGTGTTATCGGCTCTAAAAATGAATGTTGCTTGTAAAACACTAGGAAAAGAGCTCCGGACTCTTATTTGGGTAGGGTGGGTTGTGATTTTTACGCGTGATTTGATTGAAAATGACAAAAAAGAAGAGGTAGGGAAATTTCGAGGAATTTAAGAGCTAAAAGAGAGAATTCCCTTGTTTTTTGCTAACTATTGTAGCCTAATTAATTGACTCCAAGTTAAGATAGGTTTTGATCAATTCAGGTTATTGAGCAACGATTGTTAAGAATTTAAAGAAGAAGACTTGTAATATTCTCTTACGAGGTGAATTAAGAAAAAAATCACGAAATGCGGATTCGGATACGTAATGCGAAGGTTTGTATTCGGAATGAAATAGTTAGTAGGCGTGCGAGAAAGTGTGATAATCACGAGTTGGAGTGAATAAAAAGCGGGAGAACAAGAGAGAAAGAGATCAATGCTTTTAAGGGCGGAATAAATCGAGGAAGGATAAGCGAGAGTTGCGGATAAATGACGGTTAAAGTAGAAAATCAACTAAGACGAGGGAAACACTTAGAATATTTCCAAAGGAGAGGTGATCGAACGCGAGGATCGAATCTCGGTCTGAAGGGAGAGAGACGAAGCATTTGCGATGACATCCCAAGTTAAACAATATATCTTGTGATGCAATGAGGATAGAAGCCACATGTGAGATGGTACAACGAAAGCTTTGCTAGATTTGTCGAAGATCTATGATGAAGATTGAGTCACAAGTTCGCATTGGAGCTTGTATTGTTTACCATTTAAGTTATATGTTAAGTTCGCCGATATGTGATGCACCGTGATTGGTCACAATATTGTGGGACCCTACAACCTTTATTCCAAAGTATATGTAAGTGTTTTGAGTTATGTGTAATCTATTTTAAAGTAAATCATTATTAATCGTGCACGTATGTATGTTGAATAAACTCTAGTATCGTAGTCTGCTTGTGCCATTTTATGAAGAAATAGGCAAAACACAACAGAGAGACTTGGGTAAGTGACCTGACACATAAAAAAGGAGAAGAGAGGACCAAACACATCAGGCGTGCACATAGGACATGGAATCAGGTAGCAGGTGGCATGATGACAATGTTTGAAACACAAAAGCATGGATAGAGTTGGGTGGAGATGCATTTATGCACTCTTGTTAGGACATCATAGCCGAAACAAAATGAGACATGTTAGAAACAAATCAAACTCAACAAAATGATTATATTCCAAGTGTATTTTGTTTTCTTTGTTAAGATCGAAGCTATAATGGTGTCCTCGGTGCAATGTAACAATTTGACTGAGTTTAGCCGGTTTTGGAGTTTCGAAAACTCGAGAAGTTACAAAAAAATACTTTTTTGGTTTTTTTTAAGGGGAGAAAGATCGAACGGGGGTTCGAGTTACGGATTTCTTGGGGATTACATTTTGTACTTATTTTTCTGATGGGTAAATGAAAAAGTAGTAATTTTCCTTCAACTGTTGATGGTGATTCGTGTTTCTTGTTCCATTTTGTGTCCTTTCTTCGTTGAATGAAGTGCAGTAATGTAGCAGTCAGTCTCTTAATTACATCTATGAGTAAGAGTTAAATAACCTTAATTTGCGCTCCTTCACTCCATCTCTTCTCCCTTCAAAAATTATCTGCGAAACTTAAAAGTAATAGATTTTGTGTTTGCAACATATTATTTTGAGTTCCCCTCTCTTCACAAACTCTTGATGAAACTTTAAAGTAATAGATTCTATGTTTTAAACATATTATTTGGGTTTCCTCTCTCTCCCACCAGATTTCCTCTGAAACTTTAAGGTGGTAGATTCTGTGTTTACAACATATTACTCTAAGTTTCCCTTGCAGTTCTTCTTTTCATTCGGATATCAACAGTGAATGGCATTATGAAATCTTTTGTTATTCCATATCATTAAGGGTTTTAAAAACTAGCCTCGATAGGGATAGAACAAATACCTCGTGATAAAATCATTTGTAGACACACTTTTAAAATGTCTTAAGCATTGATTCCTTTCACAAATGAGGGATTGTCTCTTAAGATACGACACTAACCAATGAGATGCATTTAGAAATCAAGGAGGCCTATATTCAATTGGTAAAGGATATCCATAACTTTGATTTATGTGTGAAAGAGAGTTGTTTTCACATAGTTATATACTAGTGAGTTATTACATTTCCCCTTTTGGTATCATGTCCTAGATAATGGGTGGCTAGTTGTATAAAGTTGATGTGATATTGAGCTTATGGTTGGATGGAAAAGACTCATTGCCATATCAGTTTCCAACTTGAAAAAACTCATATCTAAATTATGTTTGAGATTTATCTTGTATTTGAGAATAAATTGATGTTTGAAGTGGTCGAATAAAAATACATAATCATCTTTTCTAATCATGTGAAAATTATTTTTTATATTTTGGTGGATAGTAACCTCGGGTAAGTTTGCATGTGTACATTTTACTCCTATACACTTATATAATAAGGAATGATAAATTATGGTGGGTAGTAACTTTGGTAAGTATAATCATTTTCATGTGACTCCACCCTTTTATTTTTGTCCAAAGTCTTGATTAAGAGCAATGTCTACATATAATTTACGGTTAGTGAATGTGGATATGCATATGGTCACTTATATTCATGAACTTTCCATAAATGAACAAGAAGGGAATTTTGAAATATTTTTTGCAAAAAATGATCATTTGGAAGTTGACGTTGTTCGTAAATTTGATTGATTTCCCTTGATGACGATCCTCTCTAATGTTTAATGGAAATTCCTATATTTCTTAGGGTGCAAAACCTTCACTATCAACAAAATGCCCATATATACGTGATGGTGCTCATATTGTTTCGAATTCTCTGACGTGCTTTGTTGTGAAATAAGGAGTGTTTTATCTCTGTCTTGAAGCCATAGTTGTCTTGATTTAATGCATGAAATTTTCTCTCCTGCTCTTCTCTGTTGACGATAGATTTGATAATAAAGTTCATTTTTCCAACCCACGTTGCTGGGGTGTGACCAGGTTGTCTCTATTTGTTCGTAACTCCTTTGACCTTTGCTTTATTACGATTTGTGTCTTCTGGTTCTTTGTAGCTTGAGATTTCACCCATTCCTTGAGGGAAATTTTGATGTTCTTGACTTAATTTCCCATATGAAAAACTAGAGATCATACATGTCTTTACAGAAAACCAAATAGCTCGAACAATATTATTGGGTTCATGAATATTTTTCCATGGGGACCTATATTTAAAAGGAATGAGCCCTAAAGGCCAATGCTCTTGAAGATTGAGCGTGGCAACGAGGATAATTGTGAGAAGGCGAGAGAAGGGGAGGGACGAGGGCTGCGAGGAGCATGGAGAAGGAGGCAGAGGAGGGTGATGTCTGAGGATTCTATCTAAATGCTCCATAATATTGTCTTTCTCAGATTAGGTTGCTCCATGTAAACTTGTGATTCTTGGGAACATGTCAAGTAACTCGTGCTCCTACATGATGTCTTCTAATTGGGCTCTAGTAGGATCTTGGGTGAAAGTTCCTCCTCTTTTTTCATTTGAATGTAGGATGAGATTAAAAATCCACTCCTATTATTATATTCCTATTCTCCTCTTCGTACATGTCGACCTTGATGGAGTTTACTTACTTGATCTTTGTCTCTTTAGTAGTTAGGTCCATAGACGTTGTGAGATGACAATCATTTTGCTATACGACTGTGTTCTTAGTTTGACTTTGTCAAATTACGTTAATAATGCTGTTGTTGAGAGTCCAGGCTGCTATTGTTCCAAAGGGTGAAAATACCCCCGAGGCCTCTGGGTTCGGTGAGATTTGGCCATCATATGGCTAAACTTATCAATAATATCTTTCATTTCTGGTTTTCCTTGTTTGGTCTCTTGAGAAGAAGAATGCACAGAATATATCCTGAAATCGGATACTTTGAGAGAAAAATTTTTGGGGTGCCCCCGATCCCTGTTATTCAAGGAAAGTTTTCATCATTGGGTGCCAATGTTACGGAGGTTGCTCTCCCTCCAAGATCCTTGGCTCCCATATCTTTTACGTACCTTTGAAGATGTAAGTTTCGATAGGGTTAAGTACCCATTGCTATGTATTTTGTATTTTAATCTCTTTGTTGTTTGAAGGATCTTCTTCCATACCCACTGATTTTTGGGATCAGGTTTTACACCATCTTCTTTGAAGTTTCTAGTTGCCACAGTGGAGAATCGGGGAGGGAGGAACTAGGGCCATCGGTTTGGGAGAGGGAATGGTAGGGAGGGTCATCCTCGAGGTTGGGATAAAAAAAAAAAAGAGGAGGGAGAAGAGGTTTTTGGATTCCAATTTGGTGATAGGAGAGGCGAGGGGGGGGGGGCTTAGCAGATGAGCGATGGGAATTTGAATGGGGGGATCCACAGGAAGAGGAGTGGAGGTGGAGGCTAAGGTGATGGAATGGGAAGAGGTAGAGGATGGCCTAGATTTGGAGTTTTAGGTAGATTTCTTCTTGACGAAGATCTCATTGAGCTTCTTGTTCGGGATTCTACGGCACATCGATAACTTTGCAGAATAGCGATTAGAAAAATGACCATATTAGAGCGGCATGCCTTGAATTTGGGGTCTGCTCGTATTCAAGTTGTTGAATGCGATCCAAACATCCACCTTGAGCTTGATGGCCTTTGAGAGCCCTTTACCAATATCACATTCAACACAAATCCTGGCACGGACTTGCATGTTGTCCTTTGGCTCTCTGATCAATGAATTTGCGACGGAATTCCCCGATAGCATCGGAGCGAATTTTCTTCCAATGAGTGGAGAGGGAGATGGGGAAGACATACCCGGACAGAGTCCATATGAGCATCTAGGTCAAGATCAAAGTCAAGGGTCCACTTGTTAAGATATAAGCCTCTCGAGTCCATAAAATATGGCTGGATTCCTAAATATTAAATCCTTGTCCTCCTTAGATTCAAAATTAAATGTGAAATACCTTTCCACAAAAGTGAATGAAGATTTTACCATTTATTTTTACGCTGATTTTGTTCAACCTAGTGTTTGAACCATTCTCGGAAGAGGCAAAGCCTTGGAGTGAACTATCCGTCGAGACCCTTTCCAATTTAATGAAATAGCGGCCATTCGAGGAGGGAGGCAAAAACAACTACTTGAGGACCCTCAAGCTTGACACATTTGGAGATAGCGAGGCAAGGCCTACGGGGTGACATAGATTTCACTAGATCGAGAGAAGACAAGGCTGGGTGGCATCGGCCTGCGGGGAGGCACGAGAGGGGCCATTTGGAAAGAGAAAGCCGGGGCCGGGGACGGTGGACGAGGCATGGGCTGTGACCCGTGACGCACCTAGAGAGCACCGGACCACGACGATGAGGAAAACCGTGCGTTGTTTTTAAATTCATTTATTTTTACACATGTAAATTGATTAATTTCCCTCAATGAATATAATCTCACAATGTTGTGAAGGTATTAATTTTTTTGCAAGGTGAAAAGCTTTAAATATCTGATGAATGTCCAATGCTCAAGAGTAAACTCCTTAATTTTAACCTAGTATCATTGTGTGTGGAACTCATTGATGGCATCGACAATCGAGGAATGAGTTAAGGGTTTCAAATGGTAAAAGTATTAAATTTCACCCATATATGGTAATTTCATCGGGGATAGACAAGATTGGATTCACTTTTCCATATTGTAAAGTGTTGAATTTCATCAATGGCTGATGAATTCATCTGTTTTCAACAAAGAATTTGGGGTTGACCTCATAGATAGTTGGTAAAAAATGATGTGGTTGACCCCATAGATAGTTGATAAAAAAGTTTGGGGTTCTAACTTAAGGGTTGACCTCATCGACAATCGATGAAAATTTTGAATTTTACCCCATTGGCGGGGACATATTTTGGGTTGTGCTATAGAACTTGTCGAATTTTATGGAAGAAACCTTTGACACTTTGGAAATCTACATGTGGATTGTGCTTGCACATGATTTTTATTTGCACTTGGGGTTTAATTATTATTTAAATAGGCTAAATATAAATATTTACATGGAATTGATGGATTACAATTTTATTTAAAATCCCAATTATGTAAATGCATGTAAATTAAATTAATTATGGCTATTAAAAAATACATGGTAAGTTAGATTTCCTAATGCTCACTCAACTTGCTCCACTTGGTGTGACATGTGGGCTTGCAATTTCATACACTGTGGTAGTTGTTCATTAACATTGACATGGCTCTAAGGGTGAAAAACCCTAATATTATTGTATCTTAATGATTAAAACTTGAACTTTAATAAAGTTTTGAAAGTTCTTAATGAGGATAATGTGATGGTGCTATCATAACAAAGTTTAGGGTGGAATTGGAAAAAACAAAAAAATTGATACATATTCCCTACAAATGAAATTTAAAGGGGTTTGGCTATGTTACGGTGTCATAACGAGGTTCAAACAATGGACGTGGATGGGCTAAGAAATATACCAAAAAAGTTACATTTAAAAATGATATGAGCTTGAGAACGATAATTAAATATGGAAAGTTAAACAATTTCTGACGAAATTGCACTGATAAATGCATCAGAGAATGCCTAATAGAGTGCATGCAAATGTACTCCAGCATGTTAGATATTAAATGATGATTTAAAAATATTGTGGCATGTGCTTTTATTACAGCCCAATAAGCTAATATATAATTGTGGAGTTTTATATGTGTTTGGGAATGATTGGTTATGATGAGTGATACAATTTCTTGACAACCCCATACGAAAGGAAGTAGGAAAGTTCTCGTTGGAAGGCTAATCATGTGAGCATATAAGCTTCCAAAGAGTATCAAGCCATTTAAAGAAACATAAAGAGTAATGAATCCGAGTTGTGTAGGTATGGATTGATAATACCATTTCAATAGGTAATTTCGAGGAATGGGAAGCATTTCTTGGAATTAATTGTAGCTTTATTTATATTAATTATAAGTTAAATGCACATCAATGATCAATATTTGGATAAGGTATGGTTAAGGTCGGAGATTGGGCTCCTGATGATTAAGAAAATTTTTTAATGTGTGCTTTCATGGAGCTATCAAGATGGACAATAGTTAATAGAATGAGTAAAGCACTCCTTATATAATATTAGATTGTGGATAGAAGTGTCGAGGATTATGTTTTACATTAATGTAAATGACAGGTTTCCTTTCAATATGTATTATGATATACAACTAAAATGATTAAGTAATTAAAGTTTAAAAATACTTTTGATATCATTTCAATATTATTGTACATTTGGTACACATGTTAATAAGCGCATTACCCACAAAGACACACCCTCAAGACCAATACCTAGTTCTCTGAAAATCAATGGTACCATTACTTAGTTAAATGAAAGTATTCTCTTAAGAGTTAATTTTTGGTTTGAGGTGTTGTTTTTGCCTTGGATAATAAGTGGTTAAGGGCTTAAATACTTAAGAGTTAAAGGCTTCAAAGGCTTGTGCGGGAAGGGATTTAGGGGTCAAGGGCTTAATTAAGGGATTGGGTGTTATGGGTTAGGGGGTTAGGTTTGAGTGTTTATGGGTTATGGATTGAGCTTTAAGGTGTAAAAATTTAATAGAATAAGGGGTTAGTGCTTGGGGGGTTCATGGATTCTAGGTTAGGAGTTAATTGCTTAAGGTTTAATGCATACGAGGGTTGATGGATTATGAGTTATGATGTGATTTAAGGGACTATGACTTTGGGGTTAAGGGATAGGGAATTTAGTGGTTATCAGTTAATGGCTTATTGGTTGTGATAATAGCCCCTAATCTATCCCTTTTACTATCCAGAGTTCACCTTCGACATTAGGTTTTAATCCCCTTCTCATTTTATAATGTGTGGATTATATATCTTAGTAAAAAATGCTTGGAAATCCACTTCTACCCATCCATACTCATGTTTCTCCCCCTAGTCTGTTCAATACACCACAAAATATTCCTCCCACATTTTTGGTCATATCATTAAAATTTGCGAACGTTATGGGTGAAATTGGTGTTTTGTATTTGTAAAGTGAACAAAGAAAAAATATTACTTGTTTTTCTATTGAAAATATGTAGAAACTAATTGTCATGATTGGAATGTGCATGCATCGATCTACATTGACTTATTTTTTATACCAGAACATGAATAATCATTTGGCCATACTCCATCCTATCGATCGAGTCTAATATAAAAGGAGTATCGATGGGAATTTTGAAATGTTCTTTTGAAAGCTTGTGTGTTGTGATGTTAGCTTCTTGAGAATGTGTACGGAAGATAGCTAGTCGAATTTGGGGGGCTCATGATATCCTACGGGATGGGATGTAGGTATATTTTTCTATCATGATTTATTATTTAATTGATCATGATTTTTGAATCCCCCCATGATCTGCAGGGATTACAGCTCCTTTCATGGATACGATTTAGGAAGGGTAAAAAGAGCAATGGAATCGCTCGGTTGTTGGGCTGTTTGACCCCTAAAATCTACCTTAGGTGAGAAAGGCGGAATCCCAAGGGTAACTCAAATAAGCACTATTTGATGACTAGCCCTACCCGAGGGTTGGGAAGAGGGCTCTCTCCTTGTCAATCTTAGCAAAAAAAATGATCAATGAGGCTTGGAGATGACTTGATGTGAAGACTGATTTTAGGCTAGGTTTGTGTGCAAAAGAGTTTGATTGAATTTAATGATGTTTTGATGGCTCAAATGGAAAGACAGATTTGGGTCATGGGGAATGAGGCTCAGTTTTGCAGATATCTCTATGGGGCAAGATAGGCAAATGGTTTAGTACTTCAAATTGAGTGAGATGGAAAGATTTTAGACAGGTGAGGAGTTGGAGAGGGCATGAAAATCTCAAGGATCCTCTTCAAACAACTGAAAACATAAATAACTAAACAAACCCTAGGTAGAGCACTGCAATTTCAATGGATTCTACCTTAATCTTTGTTTGATTTAGTTAAGATGAAGCAAAGAGAGATAATGGCCTACATAAATCACATGTAAAACTTGAAATTACAGAAGGAAACACAATACCAAATCAAGATGACACAAGAATCCCATAAAGTGCTGCAAACCCTGGTCTATTCCTTTGCCAAACTGCTGAAATGAGTATACAATAAGCTCCAAGCTTTCCGAAAAGTCCAACTTATGCTAATGACTGAAAAAACATAAGATATAGGCAAAAAAAAACTCATCCTAGCCTCTAGGGGTCGAGCTCATGAGTTTAGGAGTTGTTCCAACAAATTCTAAACTGAGAACTAAAAGGTAGGCAGTGGAACAACTTGCCTCTAAAAACTAGGGAAATGATTCATTCAGTTGCAAACTACCTTTTCATGGATGAATCTACCTTTATGAGTGAAAATTTAGCATAATTACATCAAAATCCATCATGTCACATTAAATTACATCATGAGTTTGACAATTAGAAGGAAAAAAGTCAAACTGTGAAAAAACTAGGCAAAAAACAAAGTTTTTGACCAAAACTGAGCAAAATTCCTCCAATGCGCCGCGCTGATTTCCCTATGCGTAGCTTATTTTTGCAGCTGATTTTGGAGGCCTTCCTGGTGTCCAAATTTGCTCCAAGTGGGCTTGTTGGAAAGGTATGCCTGTATAATTTCCAGAAAAAGTGGAATTTTTTAATTTGGCCTCCATTTTCCTCTCCAAAACTGAGTTCTCCCAAGACTGCTTCCTGTGTGTCAAAAAGGGGGCAGAAAGGTCATTTTTGGGGTGTTTTTGACCTTTTTGGGGGCTCAAAACCTGTCAAAATTTCTTGCACATTGGTAGGAATGCATATTTTTTCATGAAAAATCCAAAAATTTTGAGTTTTCATCAAAATGAGTCCCCCATCAAAAGCGAGCGCCAGGTGGCGCGGCACATTGGGCAGAAAACTCTGTTTTTCAAGGCAAAATTTCCAAAATTCATCTCAATGTGTAGTGCCTTTTTGTAGGAGAATTTTGGAGGTCTTCCCAATGTCCAAATTGGGTGTGGGATAGCTCATAGGAAATATTATTGAGTCTACTTTCCAAGCCAACTTGAATTTTTCAATTTGGAGTTCATTTTCCTTGTCAAAAATCAAATCTCCCAAGACTGGTCAAAATGTGGAAAATGAGGCTGTCTCAAGGCAGAGTGTTGTTGCAGTCAACTTTTGAAGGTCTTCCTCAACTCCAAATTCAGCTCATGATAGCTCATTGTAAATATATTTGTGTCTTGTTATCATTTGACTCATCAAGCAAGTCATTTGGCCAACCAAGCTAGGAGAAATCTTGATTTTCACAAGGTCACTTCAAAGGTGCATCAATTCTCCCGAGGAAACTGTATTTTTGACATTTATTTAAAACCATGACACATGTGTAAAAAGTGAATGAGGTTTTTATTACTTGGCCTATTTTGGACAAAAACCTCTCTCATATTTCCCAAATTCATCTTTTATTTCTCAGAAACATCATTGGAGTAAAACCTATCCCGATGTGTGGAACAAGGGATTTGTCAAAATGAAGTGAAATGAAGGGGATAAGGGGCTTCTAAATTCTTGAGAAAATTTTGGGAAGTAGGGAGGGATGTTAGGAAGCAAGGGAAAGTGGAATTTCAAAGATTAAGTGAGGGGTAGGGGTCCAAAAGGGAAAAACATAGGCCTAGCCTAGAAAATTGTCAAGTTGTAGCAAGAAACTAGGGTTTGTGCGAAAATGAGGAATTTGAGGGATATCAGTGATGGGAAGTGTTTAATAAGGTACATTAAGGATAGGGGAAGGTTTATGAACATCAGGATACAAGTTTTGCTGATGATTTGACTATCCAAGAGAAATTACCTTCAAAACCCTAGGAGAGGGAAATGAACCTTTCCTAGGCACAATTGAAGCATGAAAAAGGTGTAAAATGACCCATTGGAGCCTGAAATGACGATGAAAACCTCTGAATGATGGTACACTCATATGAATGGTGACATGGACCGACATTTGGACAACTTTGACAGGAGTAAAAGCAAACCCTAGACCTAATACCTAGTGACTAAATTTTGCTTGAAGACTCACTGAAATGACAAAATTTGACCTTGACACCTTAAAATCACCTTGTAAGAGCATGTTTGATCACTGGAGGAAGGCTGCAAAGACTGACACTAACATTGGCTCCAATGGGGATGGTAGCTCCTTGGAGGTGCCAAGAACGACAGATCTTTGGGAGAGCAGACAGTGCCTTCATCCATTGGGCAATGGAGTAAAAAACTCAAGCTAAAATGCATGACTGAAAACTGATGACTTGACGACACAAAATGACTCTCACTCAACTAAAAACTGACTCGATACTTAAACACAACCGACAAACTCGAAATGATGCTCAAAGTAGAGATTATTCATCAAAACCTACTCTAATAGTTTCATTCATCACCTGATCAAGTGAAATGAAACAACCAATGCAACCAAGTAAGTATTCCGACTGCTATTTGAATTCTCCGCAGGTGATTTCTTATGAAAAACAAGAGAGAACTACTGAAAGGTAACTCCCATGAAAACTTGTGAACAGATCTGTTGAATACTACGGATTCTCTATCTGCCTTCAAAAACACTGCATAAGGATCTTGAAGTTCATGCACACTGGGACTTAGCTCATCCAATAGATTACTTCTCTTCTTCTCATACCATGAATGCAAACTTTGTTTTGAGCTTTGTGATGAGACTCCTGCTAAAAATGACAAAGAAACCAGCTGCCGGATCAAGTTTATATCAGCACACGTTTCAAGCTCACATAAGTCAATGGAAAATGACTTTGACTGCAGACATCATCCAACACATCAGCTATTGGATCATGAAAAACATGAAAATACTGCTGCAACCCATTTTCTATTGGTTCCGATGAGATTACATGATTTCCTACAAGCTACTCATTTGAAGATTTACTATGCCAATTTCCCTTCAAAAACTGAAATGATTCAAAATAGAAAGGTACGGAATCATATTGCATCATTGGATCATATGGTCCAGCTTCCAAGTCTTCATCTGCAATTTGAAAATCAATGGGATTCGGGGGCTGCAACGTTGGATATGAAAATTTTTGAACAAGGTTTTCATTGCCCTCAATATGGTCCAAATCAAGACTTGTCGACAGTTGATTTCGGATTTCATGAATGTTGTCTCTGATGAACTGAAACGAGGCAAAAAAAAAAGGCAAATATCCTTCACTTACTTCAAAATTTGCTGCACTTCCTCGTCACTGTCATAGCTAATATGCATCGGTTGATCAATGTATTCGAGCTGTTGAAAGTGAACTTCCTCCTTCCACAAACTAGCTGGTGATTTGTCTACAAGATTAGCTTCTGTTTGGAGAACATAATCGTCATCATACTGGTCAAACTGAGGCAAATCATCAGTATAAAACACATTATCAAGCATACATATCATATCAACAGCTGTCTCTTCTCCAAGATGATCTACAAAACAATCATTATCAGATCTATGACGACTAGGATAAGAAAGAAGATGTTTTGGATCAGCAACGTGTTATTCTTTAATAGGCGAGCCACGAGCTTGAACATTATACTCATTCCTTGTGATGATCCTTTGCATCATCTCTTCCACTGCAATTACCAAAATGTCAAGCTTGACCTCTAGAGATGTCGATTCCTTCGGATCTATGTTTTCATCTCTTCTTCCTTCAACTTTGCCCTTCGGATCAGAAAATGAGCCTCTACATCTAATGCACTATTCTGCATCTCTTCAAGTGTTGCAAGATTCCTTTCTCTCAGCTAAAACTCCATTTCTGGATCAAAGGCACCCAGGTAGTGCAAGAGAGCGGATCCAAGAGGAGGTCTTATATTAACTAGCATCGAATAATAAACTTGGTTAAATCTGGCAGAAAACTGTTGTACTGTCTCCCCTGGCAGTCTTTTCAGTTGGTTATACTCTTCTATAATCAAGAAAGGGTTTTGTCTTACCACCCACCTATCGAGGAAAACTTTGCTGAACTGCTAGAAATCTGAGATGCTCGCATCAGGTAGGGTTTTGAACCAACTCTTGACTTTGCCTTGCAAAGAAAGAGAAAAAAGCCTAATACTGACATCCTCTTCATTAACTTCAAAAAGGTCAAGAAAAGACTCTGAAGAATTAAAGTATTCTCTCAGGCGGTGATTGTTCTGGTGCTCACCATCAATCTGATACAGATTATATAAATCAATCAAATTTTTCGGCCATGAGATATGGAGGTAAAATCAGAGGCTTATATCGATCTGGAATTTTACAAGGTATAGGGGTATGTACAAATGCTGCAGAATCAGTCTTGGTCTCTTGAGGTTCATCATTTTGAAGACGGTCATCACAAGATTCAGAAAAAGGGTCTTGATCAAGCTCAAAGGCATGCAAATATTTGGTATTTAAAATCTTCAAAGGGAAGGAATCAAATGCAGGTCGAGGATCTTTTCTCAAATACAATATACTTTGCAAAGCCTTCTTGAAATTCTTGGGAAAAGAGAAGAAATAATTTATGACAAAGAACAAAATGTCTTGGATGAAATTCCAACTTGAATACCTGATCTTTCCATATTTTCCTTTCACGTTTCTACTGGTCAGGTTCATCCTCCAGTGGAGTCCTTGGATATGATCTCGAAACTGATTTAGAGTCGCCAGGTGAAAGATTTCAGCCTTGCGGTGTCTAATCGTTGTCCACCATCAACAATCAGATCTGAACTTGATTACATTTTACTGAGGAAACCAGATGTTTAGTTCATAAACTAAACCGGAGATTGACTGAAGCAGCATTCATCTACTTTTGCTAATGCAAAGCAAGAGCATTTCGAAGGCTACCTGGCTAACTTCAGGCTCTGACTGTAGTTTATAAAGAAAACAACAAAATTTTCTTCCCCAGTATGGTCACCACTATGTTAGGGCCTAAATCTATCGCAGGCTAAGAAAGGCAGAATCTAGGGTAACATCAAACCACGCTTAACCTAGTAGCTAGCCCTATCAGGTCGGGAGAGGGCTCTCTCCTTGTCAATCTCAGCAAAAAAAAATGATCAATGAGGCTTGGAGATGACTTGATGTGAAGATTGATTTTAGGCTAGGTTTGTTTGCAAAAGAGTTTGATTGAATTTAATGATGTTTTGATGGCTCAAATGGAAAGGCAGATTTGGGTCCTGGGGAATGAGGCTCAGTTTTGCAGATATCTCTATGGGGCAAGATAGGAAAATGGTTTAGTACTTCAAATTGAGTGAGATGGAGAGCTTTTAGACAGGTGAGGAGTTGGAAAGGGCATGAAAAAATCAAGGATCCTCTTCAAACAACTGAAAACATAAATAACTAAACAAACCCTAGGTAGAGCACTGCAATTTCAATGGATTCTACCTTAATCTTTGTTTGATTTAGTTAAGATGAAGAAAGGAGAGATAATGGCCTACATAAATCACATGTAAAACTTGAAATTACAGAAGGAAACACAATACCAAAGCAAGATGCCACAAGAATCCCATAAAGTGCTGCAAACCTTGGTCTATTCCTTTGCCAAACTGCTGAAATGAGTATACAATAAGCTCCAAGCTTTCCCAAAAGTCCAACTTATGCTAATGACTGAAAAAACATAAGATATAGGAAAAAAAAAACTCATCCTAGCCTCTAGGGGTCGAGCTCATTAGTTTAGGAGTTTTTCCAACAAATTCTAAACTGAGAACTAAAAAGCAGGCAGTGGAACAACTTGCCTCTAAAAATTAGGGAAATGATTCATTCAGTTGCAAACTACCTTTTCATGGATGAATCTACCTCTATGAGTGAAAATTTAGCATAATTACATCAAAATCCATCATTTCAAATTAAATTACATCATGAGTTTGACAATTAGAAGGAAAAAAGTCAAATTGTGAAAAAACTAGGCGAAAAACAGAGTTTTTGACCAAAAATGAGCAAAATTCCTCCAATGCGTCGCGCTGATTTCCCTATGCGTAGCGCCTTTTTGTAGCTGATTTTGGAGGCCTTCCCGGTGTCCAATTTTTCTCTAAGTGGGCTTGTTGGAAAGGTCTGTCTGTCTAATTTCCAGCACAGGTGGAATTTTTGAATCTGGCCTCCATTTGCCCCTCTAAAACTGAGTTCTCCCAAGACTCCTTCCTGTGTGTCAAAAAAGGGGCATAAAGGTCATTTTTGGGGTGTTTTTGACCTTTTTGGGGGCTCAAAACCTGTCAAAATTTCTTGGCCATTTGTAGGCATGCATATTTGTTCATGAAAAATAAAAAAATGTTGAGTTTTCATCAAAAGCGAGTGCCAGGTGGCGCGACGCATTGGGCAGAAAACTCTGTTTTTTAAGGCAAAATTTCCAAAATTCATCTCAATGCGTAGCGCCTTTTTGCAGGAGACTTTTGGAGGTCCTCCTGGTGTCCAAATTTTGCGCGGGATATCTCGTGGAAATATTATTGAGTCTAATTTCCAACCCAGCTTGAATGTTTCAATTTGGAGTTTATTTTCCTTATCAAAAATCAAATCTCTCAAGACTGGTCAAAATGTGCAAAATGAGGCTGCCTCAAGGAAGAGTGCTGTTGCAGTCAAATTTTGAAGGTCTTCCTCAACTCCAAATTGAGCTCATGATAGCTCATTGGAAATATCTTTGTGTCTCATTATCAATTGACTCATCAAGCAAGTCATTTGGCCAACCAAGCTAGGAGAAAGCCTGATTTTCCCAAGGTCACTTTAAAGGTGCATAAATTCTCCCGAGGCAACTGTATTTTTGACATTGCTATAAAACCATGACACTTGTGTAAAAAATGAAGGAGGTTTTTCTTCCTTTGCCTATTTTGAACAAAAACCTCTCTCATTTTTCCGAAATTCATCTTTTATTGCTCAGAAACATCATTGGAGTAAAACCTATCCCGATGTGTGGAACAAGGGATTTGTCGAAATGAAGTGAAATGAAGGGGAAGAGGGGCTTCTAAATTCTTGAGAAAATTTTTCGAAATAGGGAGGGATGTTAGGAAGCAGGGGAAAGTGGAATTTCAAAGATTGAGTGAGGGGAAGGGATCCAAAAGGGAAAAACACATGCCTAGCCTAGAAAATTGTCAAGTTGTAGCAAGAAACTAGGGTTTGTGCGAAAATGAGGAATTTGAGAGATATCAATGATGGGAAGTGTTTAATAAGGTACATTAAGGATAGGGGAAGGTCTATTAACATCAGTATACAAGTTTTTATGATGATTTGACTATCCAAGAGAAATTACCTTCAAAACCTTAGGAGAGGGAAATGAACCTTACCTAGGCACAACTGAAGCATGAACAAGGTGTAAAATGACCCATTGGAGTCTGACATGATGATGAAAAAATCTGAATGATGGTACACTCATCTGAATGGTGACATGGACCGACATTTGGACAACTTTGGAAAGGAGTAAGAGCAAACCCTGAACCCACAGCACCTAGTGACCAAATTTTGCTTGAAGACTCCATTTGAAATGACAAGAATTTTACCTTGGTACAACAAAAATCACCTTGTAAGAAATTTTTAGTCACTAGAGAAAAGTGCCAAAAGACGACACTAGCAGAGCTGTAGAATTTGGGCTGTTTTACTTTTCTCGCTATATTGATGGGGAGAAGAGTACCACCCGCTTTGTAGCGATGTTGGATAACTTGTGCAACATCGTAGAAAGCCAGAGGGGCATCCAAGAGGAGTGGATGAATTACCATGTCTCTTATTATTTTTGTGATTTAGGATGAATCTTGTCTTAGAAACAACTGTTTTTTCAATTCAATTGTGATCTTCGTTAAATTTCCTCATGAAAAAATGTGTTGTTGTTCCAAGCTCCACAGAGATATTGCTGATTATAATGCATGGAAACCTTTATAATAATCTTCCATGATGTTGAGTAACTAAGTTTTGAAATTTTATTCCAACCTTAGATAGGACCACGAGCCTATCATGTTCAATTTGCAAGGGTGGTGGTGATGACTTACATTGTGTTGGAAAAGATAAATAAGTGTGAAGAAATATCATAATATGACTTGCTTAAAGGATATATGTTAGGGTGATTCATAAAATATCATGGATATTTCTCGTGAACAAAATGTGTTGCTTCAATCCCTGAGATATTGTTGATTAGAATGCAAAACCTTTTAATAATATTCCATCATGTTGTGTAACTAAGTTTTGAAATTTTCTTCCAAGCTTAGATAGGACCATGGTTTTATCATGTTCAATTTTTCAAGGGTGGAGGTGATGACCTCCACTATGTTGGGACAAGAGATAAGTAAGTGTGAATAAATATTATCATAGGACTTGCATAAAGGATAGATGTTGGGTGTTTAGTAAACTATCATGGATATTTCTCGTTAGAAAAATGTGTTGTTATTCCAATCCCACCAGATATTGCGATTGGAATGCATGGGAAACCTTTTTAATAATATTCCATGATGTTACGTAACTAAGTTTTGGAATTTTATTCAAAAGCAGAATGGATACAAGCATATCATATTTCAATTTTGCAAGAGTGGTGGTAATGACCCACATTGTGTTGAATGAATGCATAAATAAGTATTTGTTGACGAGGGTCTGACCCGGAGTTTAGATTTTATGGATAAACCAAAAAACCCTCCAACTACTAGCCCTTTTGGTAGTGGTTTTCCTTTGTAGACAAAATTCTCACCTGGAAGTATGTGGGGGTGTCGAAACAAAGTTTACTTGTGTGAGGGAGGAATTGATTAGTGGTGCTCGGTAAAAACGCAAAGAAAAATTATCTGGATATGGGCATAGAGAGCGCGGAAATACTAACGTGATACCATAGAATCACTATCACTTTGCTTCAGAAAAAAATAATATAGCTTATCCACATCACATAAAATACTTAAACAAATCTATTATGTACCAACATATAGATTAGCTCTGGAAAGAACTTTCTCCATGACTTATAAAAGAGCACAAAGATAGCATCACATAAGTAGGGTTCGCTTAGCACGGACAATAGTTAGAACCAGATGTTTTTCTTTCTTAACATAAGTCATTATCCATACATAAAGATAATTGGTAGCTCACGCACATTCATAAGTAAGAAAACAGGATAGTGCGATCTCATCAAATTGTATTAACAGCATAAACAATAACTAGACACATAACTTTTAGAACTTTTGCCACATTGTTCCTTATTAATCCTTCGGATCCATCGATACATCGGTTTTAATAGGAAACCCTTACAAAACCCTTACTATCCCTTCTACACACATAACCAAACAAAATACGCACACGACGAGCAGGGTCTCCACACACGACCAACGAGCCTTTTACCCAACCCTAACGCAACGAGAGTCTTACGGGCTATCATGAACCAAAATCATAAACATATCAATCACCATTATGAAATATTTAGCTTAGACATCTTCTATCTGCTTATGTGTTCCTAAGTAGATACTATGGTCTCAAAGCATGGTTTAAGGCCCATAGTTTGCATTTTAACTTCATTTAGACGAGAAATAGGGACTACGTACCCCCAAAGCCCTTCGACACCCTTTTCGCTACGCGTGCCACAATATTTCCTAAAATGGAGCTTTTAGACTTCTTCCTCGGGGGACCACTGCTAGCGAAGTGTGAAGAAATATCATCATATTACTTTCATAAAGGATATGTTGGGGTGGTTTGTAAACTATCATGGATATTTATCATGAAAAAAATCATTCTTGTTCCAATCCCTGAGATATTTTTGATTATAATGCATGGGAAACCTTTATAATAATCTTCTTCTGATGTTGGGTAACTAAGTTTTGAAATTTTCTTCCAAGATTAGATAGGACCATGAGCCTATCATGTTAAATTTTACAAGGAGTGGTGGTGATGAATTACTGCTTGTCTTTGGGGCAAGAGATAATTAAGTGTCAATAAATATCATCTTATGACCATATTCGAGATTTGTGGTCTATATTGCATAAATAAACCTTGCTCTGGGGGTCCCAACCCCTTCTTCTTCTATAAATTTCTCATAGTCTTAGGGGCATATATGCCATGAACTAAACATGCTGAAATGTTCCTAGCTAGGGAATTATGCTTATTTACTTCTAATTTTTGTAGAACAAACAATATCCACCTATAGAAATAAACAATTGTTTCCTCCATAAGAGACTTAAATAGCTCATATGGATCCATATATTTTGAAATTTATTTGAATGAATATTGAAATGAAATTTAGATCTCAATGTTGACCCTTGAACTAGGGTTACCTCGATCAAATATTACACATGTGTCTACTTCTATTATAGCTCTAAATTACGGTGCAAGCATTCCTCCATTTATGTTTATCTTTATCATAGACCTTGTGGCCTACTAACCACCACAATAAAAGATCGCATCAACCCTCTCTTCTATTTCATGTAAAATCTAACCATTGGGATTCAATCTCATCTTGTCATGTACTAAAAATATATTGAGTCCTTCCTACAATTTATAGAAACAAAACATGAGTACACAGGTCACATATAAGTAAAGAGAAAGAAATTATCAATTGCACAACATAACATGTATCTAGGGGAAATCAAATACCCAAAACTTTGCTGTCTCTATTATTGTGTTAAGTCAACAAATCATGGAAAAATACAATGCTTAATGTCTCATGAGATTCTCCGGCCACTCATCAGTTGTCTCCCTGCGGTCTGGAAAAATCGGTCTAGTACTTGGCAATTGTCAACTTTCCTTCAGCCATCCTTACTCACGTAATTCCTAGGGAATTATCTCCTTATTAATTAGGAAACTCATCCTTCCTTCATTTCCCAAGCCATCATGGCATCCAAATGACTTTATAATTTCACATGGGAAATTTTGTGTAAATACAACTGATAGTTATGTTGTCGTTAACCTCTATCTCAACTAGTTATTCCTCAGCACTGACATGCATGCAACTATTAATAGTGAATTATGAGTTATCTAATTGATCAATAATTATGAAATAAATCTAATTTAATTCAGTAGACCTCCCACTAGCTCATAACTCAGTTAGAACTAATTCAAGCTGATTTTAACTCATTTAGTAGTTTAAATTATTCACACCTACACCCAGGTAATGCATCGGTGCAAGCTAGACCCAAAAAATGTTAGAATCCTCTAAATGCCTCATCTTAGACCCTCATGATCCGAGAGATATGCAAGAACACAATAAAATACGGAAATAAACATAAACATAGAGATGCGGTAGGAATAACACTTCATTTCAATAATATCGAATGCTAAAAAATGCTTACGAGAAAAAAGAGAAAACAAACTACAACTCGGGTGATGGTAGGCGACCTCACCGAAGTGATGTGGCGGCACATGCCTCGAAAAGCGTATTCTGATAAGGCTCGAAGGCATTTTTATTTTCAAAAATAAAGAGAAAAACCTAACACGAGGAGATGTAGCACCACAAGCCTATGGGCCACGTTGGAGGTAGTTGGGCAGCCAACATCCGAGGTCGTACATAATTTCTATGTAATTACCTAACATTTAATGTTAAAAAACCTCATTTGGGGTCCTAAAAATAGCTGCAAGTTCACAACCTAAAATACTCACAAAAATAGAAAATTTTTCTATAATTAGAAATGATAAAATGAAGAGACGATGGGAAGGTCCCAGTGGAATGAGCCGGTGGCCACCAATATCCACCTCGATCACCTCAACTCAAATTTCAGGCTAACTTAGTCATCATGACTTATTTAGCGACGAGTTTTTATGAGATGAAATTACAATTTATTTAAGGGAAAAATAAATTACACACCTCTAATTCCTCACTCCCCGTTACATCAAAATTCCTCACGAGTTTGGGTGCATTTTTTTATTTTCCTTTCTATTTTTCCAATTTCGTTGTTTGCCCATTCGATTTCAATGCTCCCCTCTGACAAAGAAAATCCAATCTTTCATGATTTGGTACATTTGGAATTATGTGCAACACTTCACTAGTGTTTTTTTCACACAAATCCTAAAGGCGAATAGCCTCCAGAACAATGAATCATTATAATGGTTGCGATCAAATTCTTATGACTCTTGCTAGCTACTAAACCTATCTATTGGACTCTCTCTACTACTACCAACATCTACATATGTGTCATTTTTATCTTTTCATGCACAATGAGATGTTGTTTGGGGCCTAAAAATGGTTACGGGAAGTTCGGGACGCGAAAAATTGACAAAAATAGTAAATTTTTTTTATAATTGAGAAGCGAAAAGCGAAGAGACAATGGCAAGGTCCCGGAGTGGAATAGGTGGGTGGCCACCACTATCCACCTCGCTCACTTCAACTCAAATTTCTAAAGCTAACTTAGTCATCATGACTTAGTTAACTTACCCAGTTGTTATGAGGTGAAATTAAAATTTATTTTCCAATTTATTTAAGAGGAAATAAATCGGATACCTCCAAATTCCTCCTCTTGGTAAATCAAAATTCCTCACCGGTGTAGGTGCATTTTATTTTTATCCTTTACGGAACATAAATTTCACTATTTATTGTTGTATATTTTAACACTCCGTCTCAACAAGGAAAATTAAATCTATCATGATTAATTACCCTTTCGAATTCTACATGAAACACTTCTATAGTGTTATACGCAACATCAAATCCTAACGAAATATCCTCCAAACAATTAAATCTATACAATGCATTTATCATCAAATCCTTATGACTACTACTAGCTACGCACATGTCTACTCAAATCTTTGCACTACGCACAAGATCCATCCATGCTCTTTGTCATGTGTGTGATCTACACTCCAATATATGACATATGTCACTCCGATTTATATCTTCACGACATGTAATTGCATCAATCTAAATAATCCTTCCCTCTGCTATTGTCTTTGTGGACTCCTCATAGCCTAGGTTTGACCCAATGGAACCTCACCAAATTTCTTATCTTGGGATCATGTCTACAAATCATCGCACCTTTCACCTACGGTATGGTTGCATGTGCTTCCTCTCGCATATGGCTCAAAATTTCCCCCTCATGGAGGTCTGCGTGAGTGGATGCTTCCTTCCGTTATCCTCTCTACTTTACTCAATTGTGGCTACTCTGACCTTCTAAGACTACTTCTAAGGCTGCATGTTGAGAGGTAATTCATACTCCCCCTCTCCATGATAATGTCACTAACACCATTATTTTCTCCTCGGAATTTGCATGCATACGGTACCTCGAAGTGCATATAGGTTGTTTACTTGCACACATTGTAATTGTCCCAACTTTATTTTACAAAGTTTCTAAAAAATAGTTGATTTTAAATCGACGATATCTCCCTCATCAAGCTTTGAATTAATTTTCCATTTGGGTATTTTTTTGCAAGGAATCAAAATATGTTATTTTTTTTTAACACCAAAATCTTCAAATATTCTCTGCCAAACTCATAGCCCAAAGAATTCATGCTCGATACCATGCGGAGAAAATCTAACCGATGAGATTCGAAAATCGATCTTGTAATGTACTAAAACAAGATACGAGATCAACTACAATTTTCGAGGAAAAAGCATGATCGCACAATCACATATAATTAAGAGAAATAAATTATCAATCGAACAACACAAAGATGTATCTCGGAAAGAAACTACTCAAAACCATTGTATATGTATTTCGTATTAAGTAAAGGAATCATGAAACAACAAAATACTTAATCTCGCAGATATTCTCCAACACTTTGCACCATTGTCTCCCGGTGACCTAGGCGAACTCGGTCTACTAATTAGCCAATTCTCGGCCTTCCTTTCTTCCTTGTTCACTTCATTTTCCCTGAGAATTATCTCCCTATTAATTAGGAAAATCAGTCTTCCTTTATTGTGATACATCATGACATCCCAATGACTTTATAATTGCACATGTGAAATTTTTTATAAAGACAAGCTGATATTTGTGTTAGTTTTAACCTCTACCTCCAAGCGGGTCTTCTCTGGCCTGACATGCATGAAACTATTAATAATGAATTATCATTTATACGATTGATCACTCATTATGAATTAAATATAATTACTTCATTAGATGACCTCCCACTATCTCATCACTTAGTTAGAAATATTTAAAAGTGATTTTAACTCATTTAATTGGGTTAACTAATTCACACCTACACCCCACTAATGCATCAATATATTTGGACCCCAAAAATATTACATTAATCCCTATGCAACTGTCTCATCTTAGACCCTCAACTCGAGATTTCTTGAGTTCACTCACTCTTAGCTGACTTAGTTAACTAACAAAAGTTGTTATGTGATGAAATTACAATTTATTGTCGGTTGTTAAAGGGAAAAATAAATTAGACACCCCATTCCTCACTCACAGTGCATCAATTCCTCTACTGGAGGTGTGGGAATTTTTTTTTGTCCTTTCTAGTTTATAATTTCAATGTTTCTTCGAGTTGAAATTTCAAAATTTGATTGTCTTGCCTTCACCACCATGAGAACACCATTAAAATAACATGCCTAGATTCTCATGAGCAACCTCTCTTAAGCTCGATCTCCCACCAAGAGAAGGAACAATATCCCATCCTACTTCCTAGTGCAAATAGACCATTAAGATGTGAAAAATTCTTACGAACCCTCACGGGATGATCTTGCTCTTGAATGATTATCATGACCTCCCTTGCCCAACCCTTACTCAGCCCTCTTAATCGACCTACTTTATGACTACATCTCCTTCTACTTGATCAAATGAGCTCCTTCTCACTTGGTTTTCTTTCCCTTCATCCTAAGGCCTCCTTAAATAGTTTTACTAGACCTCTTAGGAAGCACGGAACTTACGGGTTTTATCCACTTAGACCTTAGGAAATATTAATTTTCTTTTAGATTTTAAACCTCATATTGGGTCCAAAATCCTTTTCTTGGCTTCTCTTGAAAAAATCCTTTTGACGACAAAACTCACACAAAACCATATCACTAGGCTTGTGGAGTACCTCCCAAGCTACATAATTCCAACTACATATTCTAGTTGTAGTAATTGTAACTTGGTACGACTCTTGTGGTCAAGTGAGGAGGCTTGTTTGGGTTCCCAAGTTACAAATTAAGTAAGGGTAGTTGTGAGGCCATGATATCTAGGGAGGGTCGAGGAATGCACATTAGGAATGAAAAGGAATCCTAACACATGTTGGAAAATTTAAATGCATATTTGAGAAGAGTGTTAGTGAGTGTCGGGGCATATTAAGGGATAACTAGGTCAAAATGCATGGAAAGGAACAAATAAGAGTGTTTTACAACTTTAGGGAGTGCTTGAAATTGAATTCAAGTGTGTTAATGACAAGCGCTGTGTTGGGAGGATTTAGAATAGATTATAGGATATACATGAGAAATCTACAATTATTATATGGGGCTTGGCATAACGAGTTTTAGAGAAAGGAGATCACTTTGTGTTAGGCACAACATTGTTTTTCCTTTATCTATTCACATATTAGATGTGGCACACATTGTCTACATGCTCATGTTTTAAAATATTGTAGACAATTTCATATTGTACATTCTTGTGTATAAGTTTTGGGGCACGCAACTTGTGTAGGATTATATCTTGTGTGCCTTGTGCATATTGGGGTTCTTGCAAACTCTCACTCAATGTTCTCATTTTATATGAACTAAACATACATGTGGAATATTTCCTATGTAAGCTATGTTGTTTGGTTTTTTTTATGGCCATGGCTAGATCCTTGTGAGCCTTGTTTTGGTAACTTGTTAATTGGGACAAGTTGAGCTTGGACATCGATGGCATAAGATGAGCTATAAGCGATTATTAGGCTGAACAAGGAACAATATACTTCTAGTAGGTGAAATTAGTCGAGTTATTGCATTTGGAAAACGAGCCAACATTGTCACATGGTACATCGTAGCCAAGGAATTGATTGGGTTCCCAAGTTGCGAAAAAAATTTAAAGGAAGCTAGTTGTGAGTACATGAGTGTCGAGCATGCTAGGGAATTCTGAATGTCTCGGTTAGTGTATGAAGGCATGTGAAACATGCTAAGATGTGCCAGTGATAAGGCATGCAAATATGTGCGAGGGTGTGTCAATGTGTACCAATGATTATCAAGGCAATAAAACGAGGAAACATTTTAAACTACAAGGAAACAAACACATAAGAGTGTTAATAAGTCATCGATTTAACTTTTCCAAGAGGGGCATGCCTGGCTTTAAATACTAGGTGCAAATAGATAGCAATAGAAGTACAAAGTCGTAGTGCATTCTAAGTGCCAATTCCTCCTTTGTTGTTTCTCATATACATTTCAACAATTGATCTCAAATAAATTTAATATTAAACCATGCCAAATCATACCAAGGCACGTCAACGTATGCCATACATGCCAATAATTTCCAAGCACCTACACGTTCCAAGTGCCAATATGTGTCATAGAGTGTTATGCATCCTATGAAGTGGAAGGGAATGTTGAAGAGTTCTAAGGTGTGTTAGAGAGTGCTAATGCATGTTCAGGAGTGTTAAGAATTACTAGGAAAAAACATCAAGGGGGCACTAGGTCAAAATTCATTGAAGTTAATGAATATGCCGAACATGTTCAGAGTACTAGTGTTAATGAGTGTTAGTTGTCATGCCGAGGAGGGGAGTGACAAGGTATGATAAGGATTGGTAATACATGTAGGAATATCGAGGCATGTCAAGAAGTATAAAAGTGTGCTTGGGAGTTCTGGGATTTATTGCTAATTATATGTGTCACATAGTGCCAAGACTATGCCAATAAATGCTAGGTGCTAAGGATGTGCGGGGTGCTAGGGTATGTCAATATGTGTCGAGAAGTTTCAAGGAAACAAAAGGAAGAACTAATAAGAGGGTCAATAAGCTGAGAATTTATCTTTTCAAAAAGAGCCATGATAGCCTCACTAATAATAGGTCCCCGAGAACATGCCAAAGTGGCATTGTGTGCCAAGTGCTAATGTATGTCGATGCATTCAGCGAGGTGTTGCAAGGCATGCTAGGGACTACATATGCATGCCAAAACATGCTAGGAGAGTTCTATGTTGTGCTAGCACATTCCACCATGTGCTTGGGCATAAGTGTCATGAAAATATGGTCAAGATACAAATATTTTCCAAGGCATGCGAGTTTTTAAGGAATGTTAGTGTGTGCAGGTTGTTATGGTGTGTATGGATTTTTCGGGAGTGTTAGGTCTTTCTCATTATTAAGTGTGATACTTGATTATCTATTAAATAATTTTATTTCCTACACACACTAGTGGGACTTTATCTAAAGGTATTTTGCTAGATAATAAACTTAATAGATATGAATCATGTGTTGACTCATAGGAATACTCTGTTAAATTTAGTCATTACATGAGGAATTAATGATACACACTAATTACTTCTTAAAACATTGACTGAATCTAACCACTATGGTCTTGGACATATTTCAAAAAATACTCACAATAATGGTATTAAATCATTATATTTTGACAAAAAATATATTAGCAAGTGCATAACGTCATAAAAAACTCATTGGAATGATGATGATGACGAACATCTTTTGATCATCGGCAAAAAAGTAACAAAAGACCATTAGCGAGTGTCATTAAAAATTTCATTACTAGAAGTGTCACCAAAGGCTAGTGATGGGCCTTTAACAACCCTCACCAAAAGTGTCTCGAAAATGGCTTTGGTGGAAAATCTTAAAGGACCATCACTATATACACTGACCTTTTTAAGGACCGCCACCATATGTGACATTGGTGACGGACCTTAAAGGTTTGTCACAAAACTGTGACCTCTCAATTTCATTTTTTCTTGTAGTGTTGGTCTCCCTATCATGAATGAAAATGGCCTTAATTGTGAAATTTTGTTCTGGACAGGCATAAAAGATATAGCTTTGAGCATCTTCCTCTACAGAGAAAAGTCGTTATGGTAGTCCATAGGAATATATGGTCCAATGGAGACATAGTATATTAGTGGTAGTATTTATTTTCTAACCTTCATTGATGATTACAATAGGAATATATGGGTGTATTTTCTCAAAATAAATCATATACATTCTGAAAGGTTGAAATAATCAAAGAGAAGCGAAAAAACAGGTGGAAAAGAAAAGAAAAGTTCCCATGTCACATAGAGGAGGAGAATATGGTTACAATCAATTCAATTTTTTTTTTGTCGACAATAAAAAATCATGGTACGAGAACACCATAAGATATGTATAGAACATAATGGAGTAGTGGAAAAGTAAAAATCAATCAATCATGAGCATGGTCATATGTATGCTGCGGTAGAAGAAGGTTTTTCAAATGACTATTGGGCTAAAGTGGTTTCGAAAATAGTATATTTTTCAACATATATCCATCATCAGTGTCCAAGATGCGGTACCTCAAGCAACATGGGATGGTAAGAAAGTATATGTGTCTCATTTTCAAAATTTTGGATCGATATCTTTTGCACATGTTCCGCGATCAACTAAGAAATAATATTCATGATAGGAGCGAAAAATTCATTTTCATAAAATATAGTGAGTAGTCGAAGGCACATAGATTTGATACATTTTACCGAAAATTTTTTTTTAAGAAGAGGTGTTAATTAAAAAAAAAAATCTTGACCTCATCATGTTTATGAAGTTTCAAATCAACATTTTTATTCACCATAGCCACCAAGATTTCGGGTTCAAAAAAAGAGCCATGCCTTTCTCAAAATGGTACATCTTGAAGCGGTGAATCTGAATTATTCAACATCTTCAAAAGAAAATTAGAAAACAAGAAGCATCGAAAGAAATGTAATAGTAGGAGCATGAGTTTGACCAACACAATATGTTTTTATTTCTTTCATCTCAACCAACCCATTTTTAATAAGGTGTTAAAGAAAGGCATTGGGATGATGCATTGAACTAAGAAATTGTTGCCATAGAGAAGAACAAGACTTGGGAATTATTTGTTCTCTGAAGACAAAACCAAAATTAGTGTAAAAATGGTTATACAAGACCAAGTTGAGTGAAAACAGAGAAATTGAGAAACATAAGAGCAAGTTTAGTTTCCAAAGTATTATGAGAATAGTTTGGTGTTGAATCACCAGATTGACCTTTTATCCACTATCGAGGTTAGAAGCTTTGGGAAACTATTTTAGGCACATCATCTCACCACAAATGGAAATTCTATCAACTTGATGTAAAATATTATTTAGTAAATGGTATATTTTAGGAAGAATTTTATGTAGAGAAACCTCAGTTATGAAGTTCCGGGACAAGAGCATAAGGTATACGAGTTGAATAAATATTTGAATGGTTTAAATAATATCCAAGATCTTAGTAAAGTCGCATCGACACCCTCCTCATCAAAAGTATTTTTTGCATAAGCAGACATGAACCAAATTTGTATACCAAAATTCATGAAGGCAGCATTATTATTGTATGTATTTACTTAGATGATATTTTTATCTGAGAAATATGATGTTATGATACTTGAAAGATAAATGAAAACAATGTTTGATATGAATGATATATGGGTCATGAAATACTTCTTAGGCATTGAAATTCAACTATATGTTAAGGGAATTTTTGTTGATCAACAAAAATATGCCACAATCATCCAAAAGTTTAGAATGAAAAATTGCAAACTGTTGATACACCAATTTATGAAGGTGAAAATGCGAGAAAATAAGATGTAGCACATACACTAATTGATCCCAAATTGTATAAAATTCTAGTTGGAATATTATTGTATCTCACTTCATAGTAGACACGATATCATGTTTGCTGCTAGTTTTGTCTCCATGTTTATTGAGTAACCTAATATTTCTCCTTTGCGGAAGGTTGCAAAAAAGGATCTTAAGTTATATTTTCGGACCCTATGGTTTGTTCTACACACATTAAGAAAATTATTGCTTTTGGTTCTCATACAAAAATTATGCGGGAAGTCTAGGTAATCACAAAATCACAGGGTATTGATTTCATCTTCTAACCAATATTATTTCATGGGCATCCAAGAAACAATCAATAATTTCAATACCTTACGCAAAGGAAAGTATGTAATGGGGTGGTAACACCCGAGTAGCATGGTTGAAAGTATAATTGGAAGTTATTTCAAATATTAAGAAGGAGCCAAATCATATTTACTATGATAACGTTTTATTAATTTATTTATTAAAAAATCATGTTTTCCATAAAAAGTGCAAGCATGTTGACATTTTTCATTCCATTAGTTAGCTCATCATTGATGGGGACATAGTACTTTCTTTTTGTGGTCCCAAAGACCGGTTGCAAATATTTTCACAAAGCCATTGGGAAAAAAAGAATTTGAATTTCAAGGAGAACAATTAGGCATTATAAGTGTCTCTACTTGTAATAGTTACCCAGAATTCTGAGGGGCGTTGATTTATTAAGCTCATTCTCTTGCAAGGTGTCATCATTTGATTATGTTGTACGTAGGGGTAATATAAAATTTATTTTTACTTCAATTTAGTCGAGTTCTACTCTAGTGATTTATTGGTGATGTTTTTAATGTAATATGTTTAGCTATTTTGAATATTGAGAAGAAATCCTTAGTCCATGATTTCTTTCATTATTTGTCACTTGAGTCAGATTTCATAATTATATTCCATATTTTGTTTTATTGTTTCTATACATTTCAATTTCTTGCTATGATTTTGCACGATTTTTATAATATTTTGTTTTGTGTCAAATCTAAAGGAAAAGAAAAATAATTATCTTTACAAAAATAATAGGCTAATTAGCGGAAAAAATAAAAACAGAAATTTGACAACTCAAGATATTACTCATAAAACACCTTCATGACTTGAGTTTCATTGTTTCTTAGAATCTAGGGTATTTAATGTTGCGTGGATGAAAGAGGAAGAGGAAAGAGAGATGGACAACTACACCTAACCCACAACCAAAAGATATTTAGTTATGGGAACTACCACTACCATTCATCCCAACTAACATATTGGTACTCCATGTTATGTTCATTGCTATGATAGATAACTTCTACAGTAGGATAACGATCACATCATTTTTTGATGGATCATAATGAAAATTTTCAATAGTGTTTTTATTTAAATTCAAATTATTTCATAATAGGACAACTATAATATTAAATTGAATTTCTTTCGAGTGAATCTATACATATGTTTATTTTAAATATATCGATTTTAACTTTATATAATATTATTTTTAATTTTTATGTTCTATATATATATATGTTTGTGATAATTTTGACCTAGATTCATCCTAACCTCGTATCTATCAAGTCTAAGTGATAAAATCCTTAGGTTGAAAACCTATTTTTTTAGCGTAAAACTTAAGGAAAGGTTTGCACCACAAGATATTTGATCATTCTAGCGCTTGATAAATTGAGCAATATATATCTAGGTTGGTACTCTCATAAAGTTTTACACCTCAAGAGATTTGATCCCTCTCGGCAGATTTATAGATCCGAGGTTAATATGGATGTAGGCTAGTTATATAATATTGTATAATATCTATATTTGTTTTTATGTCTCTTTTTATTATTCCTCTCTTTATATCACCCTCAAATATAAACACTCTCTCTCAATATCTAGCTTGTCATTCCCTCTCTCTCTACATTTTTTTCCATATGTGTCTTTCTTATTCCTCCCTTTCTCTTCCCCTCCAACTCCCTCTCTCTCCATTTCTCTCCCCACCTCCCTCTGTCTCTCCCCTCCATCACCTCCTCTCTCTCTCTCCTCTTCCTCGCTATCTCACAATATCCATCCCTCTCTCCTTGTCTCCCTCCTCTCCATATTTTTGTTTCCTTCTCTCTCTCTCTTCCTCCTTCTATCCCTATATCTCTCCTACTCTCGTCTCTCTTCCCTCCTCTCATATCTCCCCTCACTCTCTGCATATATACCTTCTCCCACTCCCTCACTCTCCTGCAGCAACATCTTAAGTTGCTATGCTTTTTAATTTTACATTTGAACAAATTCAAAGGGGAAGTGGACCTCGTCGAGAAACAATGTGTGGATTTATTTAAATATTTGTTAATAAATTAAATGGAATAGCTATGTGTGCACTACGACTAGAGTGAAGTTGGAAGTCTAAACCTTGATCCGTGAGGATATGACAAGGTTAGACTTTCCCAAAAACCTTTCGAGAAAACCTTGAAAAAAGAATCTTACTAAATCGATTGGGAGAGAAAAACCTAATTTCCCCCAATGAAGAGGAAAGTAATTGGGAAGAGGAGAAGAAAATATGGAAAAGTGGAAAAGACAGCTTTAAAGTACCTCACTAAAGGGAAGCCCGAGGAAAAAACGAGGAAGAAATCATCCTAGAATTTACGGGCCATGGAAAGTAGAAATAGGCTTGGGAAAGCATTGTTTAAATAATCTCTGCTCTAGGATAGACAAAGGGTTGTCTGTCGGCCCGGAAGCAAAGCTTCATGGGTCGGGGGTGAGTTAAGGAGATAAAACTCTATGATTGGGAGGACTAGTCTGAAAGTAAATTTCTATGCACACTTTACTAATGTTTGTTTTAAACATGAAAAAAATTGTTATAGTATGATAGAGCCTTGATAAAGTGAATAAGGTAAAATATGATATGTTTAGTTAATTAGTTCCATACATTTAGCAGTTCTTGGAAGACATGATTTCTTCTATCTCTGCATTGTTGTATTGGAGTTGTACGATGAGGGCCATCTACCGAGAATGTCTTGTACGAGAAAGGTTTAGATCTAGCGATAGGTCTCTCTCTTGAAAAATAATAGCTAATTTGTAGAAAAATATACGGTTATGACTCCTTTCTTAGACTTGATAAATCATATTCATGCGATTGAAAAGTTATTGAAGAGGAGGAATGGAGATGGTATTCTAGTGTATCTTGATGTATACTAATATACATATATATACGAGTATGATATTCTTTGTTGAAAAATATGTTCATAGAAAAATGATAGAAATTTAAAGCATAAGTAATCTACTTAAAACTATCATAATCATTCTATGTTTATAAGTTGCTTAGGAAAGAAGCTGATTATAGTAAAGTGTGATTTACCATGCATGCAAAACGAGAAATCATAGATGTATAGAAAAAGATAGAGCCAAATTAGGTTAAAAAATTATAAACGATAATAGAATTATCATGTTATGTTCATTCAAAAAATAGAAACCACTTAGATAACAAGCGTTTGGTACCAAAATGATGGAATATTGAGTTATCATGGTGCTATAATATCGAGTTTGTATATCGAATTTCACATTTTCATAACATAAAACTATGGTAACTCTCCTTGTGGGAAGAGTAATAAATACAAGAATCGAAATATCTATATGATGATGTGCTTAGAAATACAATTTCCATTTTGGTACAAATGTACATAAAGGGATAAGGATATCCATACTGATTATACAAATGAAAATTTTTCCTTTAAAAATTTCCAAGTACATCTAATCATAAATTAAAAATTATGGACTTGCTTCTTTTCGAGACCATGATGGTAAACACATCTTGTATGTATACTTTGTATAGTTTAAGAAAAATTAAAGTGATATATATATATAGAGAGAGAGATTCAAGGCGATAATTATTGATATTCGATTAATACTTATATATTATAACTATTGTAAAAGTGATGAAAAAATTGGAATTAACATCATATGGTTAAATACCTTTGTTGAGGTATTCACGATTTTAATATACGAGCTAAAGTATGCAACGGTAAAAATCGAGACGATTGAAAACCTCCATGTATATGGAACGTTTTTTCAATAAAAATCATACTCCATATATAACTACAAAAAAATGGATTAACGAGTTCATAAAACGTATTTAGTTTAAAGTCATCGTTACAAATCGATGAGGAGGATATAATTCATACTTGAAAGCTAAACTAGAGGAAATTTAGAAAAGAGTTAGAATCACGATTTGAAGAGAATAAAAGCATTGCCTTCGTGCCAAAGATGTGGGGGACCAACTTTGATAGAAGATCATGAGTTAAGGCCAAACAAAGAAATGAGTTAAATGTTGGAAAAAAATTTGAAATAAGCCTACTTGAACGCATTACGTATACAATTACGAAATTAAATTATTAGTACCATTCTAAATTTAGAAAGCTGAGTCGATATAAGTATATAAGCAATGTAATGAGATCGCACCTTAAAACAAACATAGATAAAATTATATGGGACTCGAAGGAGCCGATTTCCCATATTAACTTTCAAAATAGGCCAACGTAAATATTATAATCAACATAATTGAAATTAGAGAAAACCCAAGAACCCATTTTGAGGATATGATAGAAAAACTTGAATAACAATTTTATATTTAATAGAAATCTAGACCTTCACAAAATGCACTTAAGCCATATCGAGGAGGAAGAATTGATACTTAAACCTTATCCAGGCAGGCTCCAAATTTATAAAACCCAACTTCCAGGTAGCATACTAAATTGTCATAGAAAGTAAACAAACCCTACCATAGAGGGCAAGAGTAAAATAAAACGGAAATTTTTCAAGGTAAAAAAATGTTTCTATAAACGAGAAAAAAATCGATTCTCCATAAACGAAAATAGAAATTGGAAAAACGGTTGGATTTTCAATGTAATAAAAAGGATTGCGACAATGGATCATCAACTGTGGTACGATATCGCAATTAGCAAATGGTTGATCAAACAGAATGCAAGTAGAAAAAAAAAAAAAATTGAAGATGGAAAAACAAACGTATTATTACTGATTTGAATCCATACCTAAATACGTTGAGGGAAAGAGAAAATAGGATGCGGAAAGATGACCGCTCTCCAAAAATGTGGAAGGTTTCGTACCTTAGAAAACGAAGTTCAAGTCTAGACAATGAAAGACTAAAATCCCCAAATGGGATACAAGCTGTAAACCCATAGTAGAGGAGAAAACTTAATGCATCATGACCCTACAAGTGGCACCAGTTAAGTTACATGTACGGTCGAGAGTCAGCTTTGCAAACAAATCAAGGTTTGGTGATGTGTACTACAAGAAAACTATAGTTAATATTAAATTAAATCTCTTAGACGTTAAAGTACCTTCATATCTATTAAAGATATTACATAGTATACGATTACATGGCTTAATGTTGGCCTCGTGGCTTCGGTAACTTGACAATCATAAATTCTCTAACATGATGTGGTATCCCATGGCGCTTGAAGATCGGTAGGATAAGATCTCGATCTTGGAGATATAATAATTATATGTGAATTGGACGTTAAGTGACCCAATGTAATATGTTGGGATCCCTAGCATTAAACTCCAATGAATTTAATTAATGTTAATATTCATTAGTTAAGAGAAGTCGAATGATATGGAACCAAACTTGGTTGTGGAGGAGAAACCAATTAATAATTTCCTGCTTTAAATATGGTATGGATGATAGGTGTAAGGTAACAATTAGAATTAGGGAAATGTATCCAAGTAAATCAATATATATATATATATATATATATATATATATATATATATATATAAACTTTGAAACATGCTTAATATGGAAGGGTTATATAATTATACATGTAAATATGAAATTTTATATGTATAGGTCCCCAATATAAAATTTCCACATGATTGTTTACGGAAACAATTAAGCTAAATGGTTGGATACTTTATTAATAAAAGGGGTTGAGTGGAACATTTTATCCAATTGAAAAATTTAGCTAAAGAGGGTTAGAATATCTATGTGGATGGTAGAAATAGAAAAAAAAAAAGAATTTACGAAAAGGAGACGTTACACTATCCACCTCTCTCTCTCTCTATGTATGTATTCTTTCCTGTCTCTCTCTCTGTGCCTGTCTCTTTCTCTCCCTCTTTCATTCTCTCTCTCCCTTCCTCTCTCTCTTTCTTCGCTCTCTCCCTCTCTCTCCCACCTCGTATCTATCTCCCCCACCTGCGTCTCTCTCTCCCCCACCACTCTCTCTCTCTCTCTCTCTCTCTCTCTCTCTCTCTCTCTCTTCCCTCAACATTGTCACTATCTCCCCTCCCCTAACCCCGCCTCCCACTTCTCCCTCTTTAATTGTATCCCTTTTATTGTGTTTAAGTATAAATTAAAAAAAAAAAAAAAACTCAATTGGTTTGAAAATATTAAACCTACTTTCGATCGTTATATCAAAGAAATTACGATAATGAAAATTTTCAATATGAACTATCTCTCCTTGTTATTGTTAGTCACTTTGATTTCTCTCGTCGCTTGGATCATTAGTTAACATGGATCTATGCTTCTTCTTAATAATATTATTTGTATTATACAAATTTCCCATCTTTGTATATAAAGTATTTTCATTTTTTTTTAATATTTATTTTTGTTATATGGGAATATTTCTAGTAGATTTGAGGATAGAGGGTTTAGATATATGTAAAATGTGATTATAATTTTTTCCTTCTGTATTTAATTAAAAAATATATATATTAAAAATTAAAATAATGTTTTATAAAATGTTTTCATTTTGAAATAGGTTATGGTTTTAGGCATGTGGAAATAGTGATAAGCCATGATATTGGGCAATGGTATTTTAACAAAGTCTATTTACAATTTAATAATATCCATGGTAAATTTGGCATGGTATCCATAGTTAGGTATTTTCATATTATTATAAAATATTTTGATTGTGAAATAGGTTATATTTTTGGGCATGTGGTATTTATAATTCATGGTAGTGTAACAAATCCCATTTACAAGTTAATAGTATCCATGGTGAAGTTGGGATGAATCTCCATGGTTAAGAATCTTGTCATATTGTTATAAAATATTTTGGTTGTCAAATAAGTTATACGTTTTTTTACCTTATTGGTATTGATAAGACATGGTGTAGGCCCATGATATTGTAAAATCTTATTCAAAAGTTAATAACAAAATCGAAAATATATCATATTGAATTTTATTATTTTTTTTAATAATTTAATTTTTTATTATTAATTGAGCCATGTTTAAATGTTTGCACTCATTTTTATTTATTTTTTACCTTTTATTATTTCTTAATTTACTTGGAAATTTAAAATGGTTCCATGTACTTACATTAGATCTACACATCTACCCTATATTGGGTTACAGAGATCCTCTCATAAATTATAAAAAAAGAAAAGTTTGTATTTTATTTTATTTTTTAAAATAATATTTATATATTTTTTAAATTTATCTCAATATTTTTAAACATTTTTTCAATCTTGATTCAATAATTAAATTGGATTAATTATTTTTTTCATAGAATATGTTAATTTGGTACAAAAGATAGGTAGAAGTAAAACAAAATATAATGGTTTGATTTTCTTTTTGCTTTCCCATTATTAAAACTTTCCTTCTCATTATATAAATAGAAATCAATAATATACATTTCATGTGATTAATGCTAACAACAATTGATTAACTTTTTAACAAATTTCTAACTAATCGCTAATATCAAAATCAAACTCACTAATCATTCCAAACCATGTCCAATAGGTGAGATTACATCTTTTAACACACTCTCGCCAATTAAATTTGTTATATTCTTCGGTGGCTTGTGCCTAAGTATTTTCTTTGAAATTCAAACATAATTATTTGCAATGGTTTGGTAAAAATAATTTCTTAATGGTATTAGATTCATAAAATTGAAGAAATGTCACCATTACTAACAAAATTTTGAATTAAGTGATATAGAGTATTAAGGTCCTTGTGTTTTCAAAGAAATGAATGGTTTTACAATGCAATCATTGTGTAACGACCACAGTAAAAGATCCATGTAATAATGTTAATAAAGGAAAAACATTAACGAGTCATGGGTTATGTATTACAAGTTGAATGTTGGGAAAAAACATAGTGATGGGGATCACTTGCTGATTAATTTATGGATATGGAAATTGGCGAAGGATCTTGAAAAGGCATGAGGCATTTGTTAGATTTTATTTATGAAAATAATGGAAAATAGGAAAAAATGGAGTTGAAGGTCACGAGGTTTCATGTAAGGAGGAAAATGAAGGAAACTAATGAAAAATGAAGAAACTAAAGGGCGTGATTAATAAAAATGCTTGAGGATCAGTTGGCACATTTTCACGAGTTTAGTTTTGTGGCTCTCATTTGATTATCTCTCTCTCTCTCTCTCTCCATACTCTTATACACTTAGAGGTTTTCTTGGACCACTTTTGGAGGGTGGTAAACATGGGATATTTTGGAGCAGAAGGGAAAAGAAGAGTAGGAAAGGGGAAGAGGACATCGGGGATTAGAAACTAAAACAAATTTTCCTTGTAGGTAATGAGTTGCATTTATGATTTCCTTGATAGTTTTGGCATGAATGACATGTATGTGGTTTCTTGGTTATGATTAGTTATTGGTATGGATGAAACATGCATGTGGTTTCTTGGTTATGATTTTTCATTGGCATGGAGGATATCTTTTATTGAAAGTGGATTTTCCTACCCTTCCCCATTTCATAGATAGCCATCATGATTGTTGGTTTTTACCTTTTATTTTTTGGTTAGTTCTTGTGTTCCTTTGGTTGTGGGTTGAGTTACTAGTCACGAAATCCCTTGTTGGAAAAAAGCTCTAGAAGCCCACATTGGGTTGAGTTACTAGTCTAGAAGACCTAGTTGGAAAAATTCTTTGGAAACTGAAAAAAGTGCAGGGTTTAATTACTAGTCCTATAATCCCTCGTTGAAACAAAATCTTTAGATACCTAGACGACTTGGAGGTACGGAATATAGTGGTTATTGATTTTTTGGTAATTGTAATCACTGTTGAGGGTTGAGGTGGTTTGGAATACGGAAGCCCTAGTTTGTTTTTTTTAATTGTTCCATGAGATCGCCCATTCATTCTTGGAATATGGCATGAGGGTATTTGGTGACAGAAAGATTTGGTTTAGCACAATTTTATGTCTAGGTGATATTTGGAAGTCCCAGGACAGGTTGGATTTTGCATGTTTCAATAAGAGCTCATTTCCTATCATATTTGATAAGTAAATGTACTTTCTATTATGTTGTTCATATGGTTGTTATATTCTTGTTACTTCAATTGGTTATATTGAGTTATGAGCATGATTTATGGCAGTGATGATGTATGGCTCTCATCATGTTTTGATTCATAAACAAATGAACAATAAATATGTGACCTAATAGTTTATAATTCATCTATTGAGATAAGGCATCAATGTTTCTTAATGATTCTATAGGATAATTATGCAACCTCTATGCTTATATTTTTTATGACTTGTAGAATGCATATTTGTGATGTGTTTGACCAAATCCTTATCATGGGCTGGTAGAGTCGGGAGATTAATTAATTGATCAAATGTTTGCATTAGTAACTTTATTTCATTCTTATTTAACATTTACGGAACTCTCTTGGATCTCGACAATGGCTTAAGTCTTAGACCTGAAAAAGTGGCACAAAATTTGGGGTGTTTGAATGAAACTAGGCTGAAAAGTCTCTGAGTCTTGCTTTTCTTATTGTGGGAGCAATACGGAGGACCTACATTCACACTACTTCCTTTTCAAGGGAGTGTCTCGGGTGTTAGATCAATGAAAATTTATGTTTCCTCAAGGGTTAGTCACTGGAAGGGTTGGTTGCTTGCTTGAGTTCGGTAGTATATGTGGAAGGTCGAGTTGGTTCAGTTCTATATATTCGACTTCCCTAACTATACACGGGGAGTTGAATCACATTATATTAGTCTCCAGTCACATGTTTACCCCAATGGACTCGTTAGATTTGGTAAATGTGGGAGGAGGATGGCTACATAGTGGTATCAAAGCACGGTTCACCCCTTGTACTGGGTGGGTGGTGTGTGTTGGTCATGCATTCGTGTCAATTCCCTGTGTTCCTTATTCTTGTTGTCTATGTAATCATTATTTATAGATAGCATTGGTCATAGTTATAGTGGTGTCTCCATGTGAAATTTGATGGTGTTGTTTTTGGATGTGGTCATGATGAGTGCATACCGGTGATGCATTAGTTATGCTGTGAGTGTTTATATGTTGCCATGCATACATTGCCATAATATAGTGACTAGTGCAAAATGGCTAATTAGTTACTAAAAAATGACTAAAATTTGCATATAAACGACTATTTTCGATCATTGACCAATAGTAGCTAATTTACGGTATCTTATAAATACGACCAACTTTTGGTCGTTTTTAGCTTAGTCATTAATTGGTTATCTCAATTTTTACATTTGTCTAGATGTATATTTGGTCATTGATTTAGTCACTGATTTGGTCACTAATTTAGTCATTCATTTGGTCTTTCATTTGGTCATTCATTTGCCACTAATTTAGTCATTCATTTGGTCACTAATTTAGTAATTCATTTAGTCATTGATTTGGTCATTAAATGTCACAATTAATGAACAAATATACAACAAAATATATTACTATATGATCACCCAAGAAAACGATTAATGACCAAAGAAATATGACCAACATGTTGGTCGTGTTATAGATACGTAAATTAGCTACTAATAGTCATATATATACAAATTTTAGTTATAGTTGGAAACCAATTAATGGCCAAGGAAGAAATATGACTAAATTTTAGTCGTGTTATAAGATGTTTTGTAAATTAGCTACTAATTGTCATTTATATGCAAAATTTAGTCATTATTTACTGAGTCACAAATTTATCATTTCGAGTAGCCATTTATTCATTATATAAAACGACTAATTTAGTAGTTTATATTCATTTCATTACTTTATTAATAATCATTATAAATGACTAATTTAGTCTTATATTCATTTTTTGTGTTCATTATTAATCAACATAAATTAATTTGTATGATCTAAAAAATGTCATACAATGTGCATATTCATCTAATATGAAAACACAAAAGTCGCATATTTTAATTACAATACTAGAGAAAGCAACAAATTACCATTATAAATAATTTCAATCACATAAATTATATTATATGAAATGTTAAAGTATTACAATATGAGTTTCCAACTTAATATTGGTTGGACTACAATTTACATGAAATGATGTTTCATCACTTCAAAACATTATCGTTGTTGTCAAGGCATTACGGTGAATTCACCAACTCTAAAGACTTGATCATTAGTCTTTATATGTGTGTCTTATGGGAATATTGTCTCTAAGTGTCACCAGACCAGGTCTCCTCTCTCTTTTTGCATTTTTCACTCCATTTGATAATAGCTCACTCAGCATCCATGTTTCAAGCATGATTTGGTGTCTTTTTATGTGGAAAATTTTCCAACGGGGCTAGATGTTTTGACCTTTTCTATTTTGATCTAAGCCTAATATGAATAAGTATTGGATTTTTGTTTTAAATGAAAACATAGGTTCTTCTTTTCCGTTTTTTTTTTCTCCCTTTACATATATATGTTGTGAATTTGCATAATTTTAAACAAAATAAACTGTCATGTTAATAAGTTTTAACATATTTGCAATTTTAAAAGTAAATATACAATTTAAAATTTATAGCTAGGTTTTGGATTCGATTCAGATTTGAATCAAATAAGAGAGGGGCATTAGTCGCAATTTTACTAATATACTAATGTTTTGATAACCAAAAAAGTGTCTTTTCGAGTTGGCTATATCTAATGAGTGATAAAAGAATCCTTTACCACCGGGTATCACATAGAATGTTAACTTGAAATCATTTTGGTATAACATAAGAATGTTGACGACATTACAACATCTCCACCATGTTGATGATTGAATTATGTGAATGAGGATGGAAGGTGATACGAGATTTTTTTTTTCGCCAGGGTTTCTAAATGGCTCGGTGATCGAGGATGATGCAATATGGAGGGCTGCGACACACACGCAACATCGCGATCCCGCGGACGGTCACTGTGTCATCCTGGGGTGGGGTTTCTGCCCAGGCCTTTACACCTCCCCAATAGCCTCGATTTTCACCCATCCCTTATTTCCTTTCTTGTCACACTTTCTCTGTTTTTGTGCTCTTTTTGCAACAATCGATCGTGGCATCGGATACCCTCAACTTTTTCTTCCTTTGTTGCCATCCGGTCCTCCTCGAATCAATCGGATCCTTCAACATGAACCTCGGCCCTAGAGGAAGCCCCTTGGTTATTGGAAATTTTTATCATCCTATCGAAGTAAGCATCGATATGTTCCTTGGCCTTTGAATGGTCAATCATATGACCAATGGTTCTGTCAGTTTACTGCAAAGCTTCAACATTTTCCTCCACTACGGATGTAAAATTCACCAATTAATTTCTTGATGCATGCATGCATAATTATTTCGGTCGATGTACTTTCTTTATCGTCTCACCATTAAACCTTATGTTCCTAGCATTCATCGTCGTGTTTCACCCTTCTTTATCGTTTTTCTTTTCGCAAAGCCTTTTTCACCATGCTCTTCTACTTTCTCGACCCTCTTTGCCTCTTCTCTTTCATATTTTTCAAATTATTCTTGACACATTTTTCAAAATAACTTGCTTGAAAACAACCTTCTCATTATGTTCATAAAATTTTGGTATTCCTACAACAAGATGAAAATTGATTTTTGCATACATTTCACAAAAAAACAACTCCATCAAGGCTTTGTCAAATATTTTAGATATTATACCATGAAGACATGACGCCAATTCAATGTTCACTTCTTTGACACTGTTCAAGGTTTCTCAAATTGCCAGGCGTTAATTTATTAAAGATTGATTTAATTTGTCTTTGTTTCAATGATCCTCCTCGGAAACCTTGCCCACTTCATATTGGTTCTGCGATATACGGATTGTGGCGAGAGAAGGCTATGAAGGAGAATCAAACCCTTACGCAAACCAAAGTCATGCTACCACCTATTGGATCATAATTATTTCTCATTAGTCCAACTTGTGGAAGTGGTGCTTGCACATAAGGCCCTCCGGGAAGGATGACATTCATACTCATTTGTGTTGCACATGTATTTCTTGAAAAATCCAATATTATAACCTTGTCCGGGTTGAAACACGATGAGAACCACTAAGATCTACATCCATCCGCATATCACGACCATCAACAAAATCATCCTTTGACAGCCATCATCATCATCCGGCCGGACATATTTTTAACCATTACGTTCGAGTAGATAATTCCCATATCTACCAGCATCAGTCTTCTTGTAGTGCTTTCTAATCCATCGGCTTCTCCTACATGACTCGCAAGTGCTTGGGAATTTCCAAGCCAATTCAATAATGTACGGAAAATATTCAAAATGATTTGGTAGATCTTTGCGGTGATCCTTGATTGTCAACAAAAAAATCTCTGGAGTATTTTCCGTCTCCTAAACATTCGGTAACTAAAATAGCTACTTGATTCATAGGAGTTGAAAGCTGTTGCACATCTTCCCGGTCATCCACTTCTTTTTTTAGGACTTGCTTCTCGGGCTCTTTCAGAATTCTTACTCTTGACAACATGATTACTATTGTAGATGGTTACCGAAAGTTTCATCTTCCTCCTTCTCCTCTTGAACCTTATAAATATTATATAAATCCCAGTGGAGGCTACTAACATTTTCTTTCTTTGGAAAAATCCTTCTTTTTGCTTCTTCTTGTTGACAACTACTACCTTGGCAACATCACCAATATTTATAACACTATTCTTCACAAAAACATTGGAAGAAATTTTATTCTCCTTTTTGTCAATATAGCAACTAAATCTCGCTTGCCTTCACTTTAACGAAGGAAAATATGACACACGAAGTTGAGGAGACATTTCTAGAAATATATATTAGTGGTAGATACTTGACCACTTATCTTAGTGTCAATTGCCTTCACATTGATTGAACCTTCCCTAAGTACTTTGGGACTATCATGGTTAACCCTACCTTTGTTTCTATATATAGAGATTTTTGTAGTCGGTAACTTTGTTGGGACAAAAAACCTAGTTTTTCCTCCAAAATAGCCATATCGGCTTTAGGGAGGATTGATGTAGCTTACGATTGTAATTTCCATTCGGACACCTTGCTTGTATTTGTTGTTTGCTCATATGCAACTAACACTTCACCCTTTTTTCTTTGAGCGATTTTGATCAGAAACATTCCATTGTCCTTGTGTAGCTAGTTGAGATGCCGGTCTACTCTCATGCATTTATTTTCTCTCCTGACATGCAAACTAGATTTTATTTTTCCAATGATAGAATTGGAGGAAAAATAATTTAGCTCTTTGTTTATGTCAACATCAAGTGAACTTGAGAACTAAGATGGGGAATCAAAAACTAAAACAATCCCATGCTCGGGATGGAGAACATTTCCAAGATCTTGCTTCTCCAATTCTGAGAATTAACAAAATTATTGTTGCGACTTTGTCTAGCATTATCCTTGTTGATTCAAATTGTTTATTCTTCACATTTCTAAGTTTTGAATATGATTTAATGCCATCTTCACTACATGTTTGGCTCTTCAATGTTCCTACAAGAACATTATTGTTATCAAACTTCATATCTTCTGCTAATTTCTTTACTACTCAACATCCTTTGTGAAAACTCTATCACTAGCCCATAAAAGTTTATGTTTTTTTTTCATTCATATCCCTCACCATAGCTTCCCAAAGATGAGGACATATACTAGCAATGATTAATTCACTCACAGTTAGAATCTTGTAAAGGTTCAAGGCTCCCTTGGAAATATCCCTTTCGGTGATCTCATCTATAGATGAAACTCTTTATATCCCTATGGGGGTGTCCACAACATTAACCATGTTTCCTAATGAATTCTTTGGCAATAGTATCTTTTCACATTTTGTGGGATTTCTAAATGAACCACAAGGATGGGTTTGAAAATCGAGCTACGGCGATGAAGAATGTGGAAGGCGCTACTATGGCGGTCGGTGCGCCCCTCCATCGGCAACTTTGTTGTCTTGAGGTTGTCATTAAAAGGATTTGTTGAAGGGTATATGATAAAGTCTCACTCCAGTAACTCCTCCACCTTTGTGAGAACCACTAGTTTAGACTCCTATTCAACCACCTCTCCTTTTGGCTCCCTTTCCATAGTTGAAGAGCTTCCTACCAATGACACATGTTGTAGGTTGCTTTTTAGGCTTGTGCTCAGATTTTCATGTCTTATTTGAACATTCATTTGTTGAAATACCTTGTTTTTAGATATGTTTTTACTTTTACTAGTATGATGATCTACTCTAGACTCAATTATAAACTACCAGAACAATTTGAAACCATACCATCGGAGAGAATCAGAGGATGTTTTTCACGAGTGAGCATGTTCACTAGTGACAATTTAACTCCATATTATTTATCTATAGTCAATACTTCAAATGGGAGCGATACAGAACGCAAGCTACGATTATCTTCGTTGTTGAAAAATGCAACTACAATAGAACTTGATTGATTGCCAGAGATTCTAGCAAGGAGGTTGTCTTTCCATCCATAACTTTAATTGGAGTCAAAGTGGTTTAGAAACTGTGGAATGGTTTCAATATATCCATCATCTCACTAGAATGGATTGTGCTTGATTTATTTTGTCTTGTTAAAGGGCGTGAATCATTTGATATGTTGGTTTTTTTCTTTGAAGGATGATGAAAAGTAGATGAAATGTTACCATATGGTAACTAGCATCGATGAGTAGAAATTCATTGGCGTGAACCACATAAAGAAACAAAACCTAAAAAAAGTGGAGGTACGTATGTGGCGATCCTGCCATTGGAGGAATGGAATATTTAATTCATGACACGACATCAAAGATCAAAGCAATGAAATAAAAATCATTGTGGAAAGAAATATGAAAACCTCATTTTTTGCATATCAAATATGCTCCAAGTATGAGCACAAACACGAGAGTTGAATTTTCAACTCTCTAGGCTCTTGTTAATGTAATTCGACCAAAAATATGTCAAAAAATGAAATCTTTTGGGGGATTCAAAACTTGTTGTGGATTAGTGCTGCTGACAAAAGTCAACATAGTGGCCCCTCATTTGGCTCACATTTTGCAAGGTATCAAACAATTATACAACAAGTTGGATTGGTTCTCTTTTAGCCATATATACCATGAACTCGATACCTTAGCGAATGATCTCTCCAAGGAAGGCTCCAACTTATTCTACAAGTAGAAAACCAAGAGTATACGAATAATAAGTTTGTGGGGGTTGTTGCCTTCCATATCTAGTTTTTTTTTGTCTCACTTCTTGCTATATTTTTTTATTATATGTGTAAACAATCCAATGATATTATCCAAAAAAGTGATAGAGATTTTTTTTGGCTTTAAGCTTGCACAATATATAATTCGAACAGCTTTTTATTACTAGAAATCAATCGATTACTTCTACGTACCCTAAAAGTGGAAAAAGCTCTATAACCTTTGATCACCTTGAACATCGAAGCACACTAAAACCTCGACAATGGGATTCTAATAACATCGGAAAAGATCAAAAATTGACGAAAACACAATTTAATGAGTATTGATTAGTCAAAAATTACCACGTGGATCAACTACGCATTTTGAAATGATGAGTATATTGGATTAGGTATAGGTTGCACTTTCATTTCAAGAGTAAACACAATGTGCACATAAAGAACATTGACTACATTGAGAACCTCAAAAATAGGGGTTCTATGCTGTAGCCAAAAATCCAAAATTGACAAAGTCCAGAATTTAATTAGCATTGATTAGTCGAAAAGTACAATGTGGATGAACGACTCGTGTCGAAATGATGGTATATTGGACTAGGCCGGGGTTGCGATGGCATTGGAAAGAGTGAACACAACATGAATAAAGATACACTTGGAGAAGGAATACATGGAATCACGGTCTTGGTTGCATGTATAGGGATGGTCAAACAAGCAAGTAGAAGCATTTGGGACACCATAAAAATTGGCAACTCATTTTTTCTAAGAGACATCCAAAAGTGAATTTTTTTACAGGGAAAAGCCTAAAATCGTGCTTTTGGAAAATGCATCCTTCACATTCGGGAAAAGTTTCCATCTACATTTCCCATAGAGATATGTAGATAAATGTTGGCAATCTCATCCCAAAAAAGGGAAACATAAAAAACCCTTTTGAGGAAATGCATTTCCTACATGTTTTCACAGCATTTCCCAAAGAAGATGTGTGGAAAAATGTTTCTTGGGGAATCCTACAATAAAAATACACCTTGGGAACAAGGAAGCATGAAGGGCCCCCTCCCACCTAAAGGGACACATCCCCATAGAGCAGGTGGTTTTTCATTCATTTAGTGGAATTTTTTAGTCATCATTGCTCATTCGTTTATGAATACAAAGTTTATCATATACTACTATGTTGAATGGTAAGCACATGTTAAAGCCCTATAACAAGAGGAGTTGTTTCGGATAGAATCAAGGCCAAGGCCTAACAATTGGGACTAAAATTTCATACTTTCAATATAAGCATGTGAATGACACGGTGGAAATTCATTATAATAAAAAGACCTTACAAAAAACCCATATTTTCTTGATGATCATAGAGCTTTGGTATTTCACTTGCACTAAGTATAGCATATATTGTCATCTATCGATAGGAGTACATCTATAAGACCTCATTTACGGATACTTCCAAAGTTTACCTTGGAAATGTACTTTTATATTAACAATCAAATAACTTCTATAACAATTATCGTTATTCTGAGTAGCAAATCATAGCTGCGAAGAATGGAAAGGTGCTATGGGATATATCTAAGTTGGAAAATCAAGAGCGGAATAAGTAGGAAGTTATGTTAGCCCAAATCATGGTGTAAAATAACTAGTATTAAACCTTTCCCGCTAATACACAGTCACACTAGTGTGTTTGTGTAAAAAATTAGTCTTGCAAAAATTATGACTACGACAATGTAAAAGAAAATATCCACGGTGAAAAGTGCAATTTTAACCTTAGATATAATCTTAAAACACATTTTGGATAAAGAGTACCTACTTGTTCATGTCTTTGAGAAAATTTCCGAAGCTGTAATGTTGATCCAATATCATTTGACGAAAATTCTATCGTGCAATGTTAATTGCATTGGTGGCCATGAGGCAAAATTATTTCATCCATATCTTTCTTGTCTTTGCATTTCTTCTTCTTCAAATTTACTTTTGCTTGACAACCTCTATTTGAAAATCAAATAGATAAATAGACTCATCATTGATCCCCTTGATAACATATTTCTTTCCAGTTGTCTATATTGTATGATTTTATTTTTCTTTGTTTTTGCTTCACATGGAAACCTTTAAAACATGTTCGCTTGTTGTTGGCATCAAATTTCTAGCTTTATAATTAATTTCGAAGGAATGAATTTTGTTTGATTTTGGATTTATTTTAGCCCCTTTTCCCTCTAGAATACTGTGATTTCATGAATAACCGAGAAAAATTTGTGCGTCAAATGCAAGAAGCTGAGTTGAAAGGCCGGAATGGGCTAGCCAATGTAAATTAGGACAAGAGGGCCTTTGGAGAACCATGTGTAAATATATACTTTTCGGTAATTGAATTCTTTTTCAATTTTGTGTGGACATTGATTGAACTTGTGTAAGCGAAAGAATCTACTTTGTGGACTTGTGCGGATCATAAACCTATTATTGTAGTTTTATGTGGTAGGACTTGCAAATACGAAAGATATCAACTGCTTTGTGTTGAGTAGAAAAAGTTGCTTGTGGAAGGATGAGCGCAATAAAATGATTTAATTTTAATACATTGAATCTTAAGATAAAATCAATCTTATTCAACGACCTACGTGTGGGCCAGTTTCTAGATGTATTTGTTTATGCCTAGTTTATGGTCATATAGTATTTGATGTTCTTAGCCTAGGATGTAGGAAAATATCTTGAGGCTATGAGTTTAAAACTATTATGCATGGAGTGATCTGATCACGGAAAACATTGGAGTGATGCTCAAGAATGTTGCTAAAGATTTTACGTGTGCATTGTGAAATATTATCAGTTTATAACACCCAATGAGAGCATATACCTCCCTATATGTGAAGATAACGCATCGTGCTATACTAGCAATGTGACATGTCACGGTGGTACCTCCGAATACGATGACCATATATAAAATCTTTGTGGTTATAAGATTCATAAATTGATATCTCCGAAAGAAAGATATTCACGAATTTTCCCGATGAACTTTTCTTAGTAATACCACAATTGATTTTATTTGACCTGAAAAAAATGGAACTAACGCAGCATATTGATATCAAAGGTACATCCACATCATTTCCATCATCATCTTCACAAGCAACAACAATGTCAAAATGTAGACGATCATGAGGAATCTCTAGCTTTGCTATGTCTCTTGCGAGGTCAAGAACTTTTCTATTCAATCGTTCTTTATGCTTAGGAAATATACTACTATAAATCAAGCTTTGCCCCCATGATATATTGTAGGCACTTAGGCCTTTATCTTGGAATCAGTCTAAAAATTCTCTCAAAGTCAGATTCCCAACAATGACCCATCGATCCTAAACAGAAAAGCTCAGATTTCCATCTTTGGAGGGACGAAGTTATACCATAGAGAAAAGAGGGAGAGCTAGGTTTGCAAAAGTGTTGTGATACTTCTCAACTTTGTGGTTTAATGTAACATTATAAAGTTCCAAACACACTAGACTAGTGGCCGAGTGCGATTGTAGTGGCAATTGCGGGAATTATTCTCCACAGCTATGAATTTAGCTTTCAGCTTGTCCCTTCATGGATATTATAGTTCCTCGCACGCATATTTGCAAAACACGACTATAAGATCTATGTGAAAATTTGTATCATCATCCTTTACAAATTGAATAGGACTCATACGAAAGCACGACGATAGATTTCTAACCCCACTTTCTGGTGTTCTAATTATATTATCAATCCTTTGCACTATCATCAATTGTTGATGGATGCATGTTTAGCCAACTATCATCATCACAATCTTCACCTTTTGATTTGGCTTAAAATGCGAAATCGCACTTTATCAACTACCTACGAACTTCTTTGAATTGGAGGCCCATTCGAAATGGGAATTCCATATGTATTACCTCGTAAAATTGATCTTTGCGGCAATTAAGGACATGTGACTAGAATGATTGGAATTAAATTCTAGAGTTTGGAAAATGCTTTGGAAGCGGAACCGAGAATGGTGCACCTCCACTTGTTGTTGCATTCTTCAGAATGTGTAGGTAAGTTTCTTCACCGATTAGAAAAATAGTCCTCAGCTTTCTTCTTGCCCAAGATACAAAATCTTCAAATGTTTCACATCTCTGTGAAACCAAACACTCAACAACACGCTCCGGAATTTCTCGAGATTGAAGAGCATCTCCTGCTTGACTTCATTGTTGCTTTATGTGCAAAGCAGTATAAGATCCATGTGAAAATTTGTATCATCATCCTTTACAAACTAAATAGGACTCATATGGCTTTGAAAATGATTTCTAATCCCAATTTCTAGTGTTCTAATTAGATTATCAATCACTATCATCAATTGTCGATGGATGGCATGTTTAGCCTTCTCATCTTTGCTACAATCTTCACACCTTGCTTTGGCTTAAAATGCGAAATCCACTTTATCCGTTGCCTCTGAGAAATTCTTTGAATTGGAGCCCATTCAAGAATGGGAATTCCATATGTATTACCTCGTAAAATTGATGTTAAATAATTCAGGACATGTGACTAGGATCATTGGAATTAAATTCTAAGGAGCTTTGGAAAATTATTTGGAGCATAACGAGAATGGGTGCACCTCCACTTCTTGTTGCATTCTCAGGGAATGTGTAGGTAAGTTTCTTCACCCGATTCGAAAAATAGTCATCAAACTTTCTTCTTCCCCAAGATACAAAATCTTCAAATGTTTCACATCTCTCTAAAACCAAACACTCAAAACATGCTCCAGAATTTCTCGAGATTGAGCATCTCCTGCTGACTTCATTGTTGCTTTATATTGCAAAACCAGCTATAATATCCATGTGAAAATTTGTATCGTCATCCTTTTCAAACTGAATAGGACTCATACGAAAGCCTGACGACAGATCTCTAACCCCACTTTCTAGTGTCCTAATTAGATTATCAATCACTGCACTATCATCAATTGTCTATGGATGCATGTTTAGCCTTCTCATATGTCACAATCTTCACACCCTGCTTTGGCTTAAAATCTGAAATCTGCACTTTATCAACTGCCTCTGCGAATTTCTTTGGAATTGGAGGTCCATTCAGGAATGGGAATTCCATATGTATTACCTCGTAAAATTGATGCTGCAGCAATTAATGACATGTGACTAGGATCATTGGAATTAAATTCTAGGGGCTTTGGAAAACGCTTTGGAGCAGACCAGAATGGTGCACCTCCACTTGTTGTTGCATTCTCAGGGAATGTGTAGGTAAGTTTCTTCACCCGATTCGAAAAATAGTCCTCAAAATTTCTTCTTGCCCAAGATACAAAATCTTCAAATGTTTCACATCTCTCTGAAACCAAACACTCAACAACACGCTCCAGAAGTTCTCGAGATTGAGCATCTCCTGCTGACTTCATTATTGCTTTATATTGCAAAACCAGCTATAAGATCCATGTGAAAATTTGTATCATCATCCTTTACAAACTGAATAGGACTCATACGAAAGCCTGAAGACAGATTTCTAACCCCAGTTTCTAGTGTTCTAATTAGATTATCAATCACTGCACTATCATCAATTGTCGATGGATGCATGTTTAGCCTTCTCATCTGTCACAATCTTCACACCCTGCTTTGGCTTAAAATCTGAAATCTGCACTTTATCAACTGCCTCTGCGAACTTCTTTGAAATGGAGGCCCATTCAGGAATGGGAATTCCATATGTATTACCTCGTAAAATTGATGCTGCAGCAATTAAGGACATGTGACTAGGATCATTGGAATTAAATTCTAGGGGCTTTGGAAAACGCTTTGGAGCAGACCAGAATGGTGCACCTCCACTTGTTGTTGCATTCTCAGGGAATGTGTAGGTAAGTTTCTTCACCCGATTCGAAAAATAGTCCTCAAACTTTCTTCTTGCCCAAGATACAAAATCTTCAAATGTTTCACATCTCCCTGAAACCAAACACTCAACAACACGCTCCAGAAGTTCTCGAGATTGAGCATCTCCTGCTGACTTCATTGTTGGTTTATATTCTTCTGGTTTCATGAGAAAGGAATTTGCTTCAGCTGGAGTTTTCTCTAATAAACCCTCAAATTCTGACCTTGGCCATGTTAGACAATGGTCAATATTATGTGGAAATGAGTGAAATGTGCACATGGGTGCCTGCTTTTCTGGGGGATCTCGTGATCCTCCATAGTTCTCCGTTAAGTGAGGAATAACCATTTGAGTATTGCACTTTCTTCCCATAGTTCCAGACTCTAGGAAAGGCTTCTGGAAATAGACACACCTAGAATCTATCTACATAAAGCCTGGCATTGACATTGTCCAAAACATTTAAGACAACATCAAGGTTGTCCCAGAAAGAATCATCAAAAACATTTTCTGTATCTGGACTCACACGATTTTGCAATGCTTCAAACTTAAGATGTGGATTGATTGCATTTGCTGCTGATGCAGCCACTGTTGACTTTGCCAACCCAATATTCCAATCTCGGAAGAGCAACTGTCTACTCAGATTACTCTTGTCAATGACATCGTCATCTGTTATAGTTAGTTTTCCATGGCTTCCAGAAGAGGCTCCCATGAGAGTTAAATTTTTTTGAAGCTCGCATCTCAGAGCACCAGCGCTAACAACAGACAACTTTGCATCCTCCAACATTTTCTGCATTTATTTTTCCAAATACAGATATTTGGTATCATACCGACAATTCAAGGGTGCAACATCCTGCGGCTGAAGGGGTTCTAGAGGAAGGGATTCCAATGAATGAAAATAAAAGTACTGGAAAAGCGGATGAAACTTCCCAGAAGATGTTTTCAGAACCTCCTACCCAACAAGCCCACCAAACATAGCTGCCATTGGATTTAACACTGCACGGGAACCACTTGCAAAATGCTTCAATACATTTTCATCAATGGCATCCAACTTCTGATCACCTGACAGGCTGTCATTTAAAGCCTTTGTGAAGTCAATCAATCTACTGGCATCCTCCTCAGAAGCAGCTAGAGGGAAACGCCCAAACTCATGAACAAATTTATCAAGAGCTTGAAAAGCCAAGTGCAGAAGTGGAGGGCAGTCAAATTTAGAAAAATCACTAAAAGGAATTCACCAGGATTTTGCAGTGCTTCACTCAGCGACTTAAAAGTTTAATACCTTTGCTTGCTTTACCTAGGTGACAATACCACCTTTCTCATAGGCTCCAAAGTTAGTCGTGTCCTCCTCTAAAAGGAAAGAATCTGATCTTGCATTCTTTACCTTTCTTGTATGGGAGGCAGCGAACCTTCAATGGAGATGCCTCTGTGGTTTAGACAGTTGGATAATTTTGCAGTAAACTGACATCCATTTCTATTAAGGATGAGTAAATTACGCATCTGGTGATCTGATCGATAGAACTAGATTTGAAAGCCATGGATTAGCAGTTTACCTACGACATTTCTTTGTCTCAGATAGTTTTTAACTTCGTCAGATCCTTTATCGCATTTACGATTGTAAAAGAAGCAGCAAGCTATGAAATTGGAAATAGAGGGACTTAATGAAATTCCCCCTTTCTGGTGAATTTTCGGCTTCGTACAGGACCTGGGAAATACAATTAGCAAAACTGGTTTGAACAAAGATTGTAACCGATTTGGCTGAAAAGGCACGGCTCCGGTGATTTTTAATTTTAGTTTTATATTACAAGAAAGGGATTTGGTGGATCATCAGTTGGAAATAAGGGAGTGATCTGGTAATAACCAAGGTAACAATAACCAGCAAAACAATGAATCACAACACAGACATAAAAGGAAAACGAAACAATATTACAGAAGAGGGATACATAAACTTACATTTGGGAAAACCAGCTTCGTGCAACAGAAAAACCATAGTTTATTGCTCAGAACTGCAACTTCTTCCCTTTCGGTCTTCGGATCTACATCAACTTAACAGACACCTAATTCGAATTCCAACACCTGATTCATAAATTATGATATATCAGAACAAACCTCAACATCCAGAGTCGGGCGACCATGCGAATCCCTTCCATCAACTGCAAGATCTTTACCCTCATCACTCAATTTGCTTAGATTTATCAAATGAGAGTAACCAAATTGTGTCAAGAATTGCAGTAAGCGAGAACAATACCCACAGCAAAAGCTCTAATCACTAAGCCAGCCGGAGGACCAAAACAAAGTGATGTGTTTTGGGCGGGCGAAAAATGTTATGAGGTTTAAAATTTAAACGAAAAATGAATACCATCTCCCTCCATTTTTTCAAACATTATTTTTAATATTATGCCCTCTAAATATCATTTTTAATATAATTGAGGTTTAAAATTTAAACGAAAAATGAATATCATCTCCCTCCATTTTTTCAAACATTATTTTTAATATTATGCCCTCTAAATATCATTTTTAATATAATATCCATTGTTGGTTTGATGGATGTTGAGCGAGATTCCCTGTATTGATTTATTTTAAAAACATTCATGATGAACCACACAATGAGTAGTTCGAAAGGGGTCTAATTATAAAAAATTTATGTGATTTATCCATAGGAGTTTTTAAAGTAATTAATTAATTAATTATTAAAATAAAATTGAGATAAAATATTAAATTTAAGAGAGGTTTTTGCAACTCATGGTTTTGATCATGGTATTCCACTTTGCCAACAAGGGGGAATTAACTCGATGGTAGGTCCCAACTAGACTTGCTCTTGTTTGGAATGGCTAATCCCAACGGGTTTTAAGGATTGTTATAAGGGTTAGGAGAATAATGAGTTAGTGGTTAAGGGATTAAGTATTAGGGGCTTAGAGGTTAGAGATTTAAGGTTTAGGGGTTAGGGGAATAATGAGTTAGTGGTTAAGGGGTTAGGGATTGGGGGCTTAGGGGTTAGGGGAATAATGTGTTAGTGGTTAAGGGGTTAGGGATTGCGGGGTTATGGGTTTGGGGATTTAGGCACATTTATGGGTTAGGGGAATAATGAGTTAGTGATTAAGGGATTAGGGATTAGGGGGTTAGGGGTTAGGGGATTTAGGTGTAGTTAGGGGTTAGGTGAATAATGAGTTAGTGGTTAAGGGATTAGGGATTAGGGAGTTAGGGGTTAGGGGATTTAGCAGTTAAGGATTTTAGGGGTTAGGGGTGAGGGGTTAATGGGTTATGGGTTAAGCATTAACGGTTTAGGGGTTTAGGGGTTAAGGGGTTAGGGGTTTAGGTGTTAGTGGTTTAGGATTTTAAGGGTTTAGAGGTTTATGGTTTAGGGGGTTAAATGGGTTAGGGTTTTAGGGGTTTAGGGGGATAAATGGGTTAAGGGTTAGGAATTAGGGGGTTAAGGGTTAAGGGTTTAGAGGTTTAAAGTTTTGGAGGTTAAATGGGTTAGGGGTTTAGGGGTATATGGGGTTAAATGGGTTAGGGGTTGGTAATTAGGGGTTAAGGGGTTAGACGTTTAGGGTTTAGGGGGTTAAATGGGTTAGGGGTTTAGAGGTTTAGGGGGTTAGGGGATTTAGCAGTTAGGGATTTTAGGGGTTAGGCGTCGTTAGGGGTTAATGGGGTCAGGGTTTAGGGGGTTAAATGGGTTGGGGGTTGGGAATTTGGGTTTAAGGGGTTAGGGGTTGGGGTTAGGGGATTTAGGAGTTAAGGATTTTAGGGGTTAAGGGGTTAGAGGTTTAGGGTTTAGTGGGTTAAATGGATTAGGGGTTTAGACGTTTATGGGGTTAGGGGATTTAGCAGTTAAGGATTTTAGGGGTTAGGGGTTAATGGGTTTAGGGTAGGGGGTTAAATGGGTTAGGGTTTTAGGGGGTTAAATGGGTTAGGGGTCGAGAATCAGGGTTTAAGGGATTAGGGTTAAGGGTTTAGATGTTTAGGGTTTAGGGGGTTAAATGGGTTAGGGATTTAGGGGTTTAGGGGGTTAAATGGGTTAAGGGTTTAAGAGTTAGGGGTTTAGAGGTTTACAGTTTAGAGGGTTAGATGGGTTAGGGGTTTAGGGGCATAGGGGGTTAAATGGGTTAGGGGTTAAGGGGTTATAGGTTTAGGGTTTAGGGGGTTAAATGGGTTAGGGGTTTAGAGGTTTAAGGGGTTAGAGGATTTAGAAATTAAGGATTTAAGGGGTTAGGGGTTAGGGATTAATGGGGTTAGGGTTTAGGGGGTTAAATAGGTTGAGGTTTTAAGGGTTTAGGGGGTTAAATGTGTTACGGGTCAGGAATTACGGTTTGAGGGGTTAGGCGTTAAGGGTTTAGGGGGTTAAATGGAATTGGGGTTTAGGGGTTTAGGGGCTTAAATGGGTTAGGGGTTAAGGGTTTAGGGTTTATGGGTTAAGGGTTTAGAGGTTTAGGTTTTAGGGGTTAAATGGGTTGGGGGTTTAGAGGTTTAGGGGGTTAAATGGGTTAGGGGTTAAGATGATAGTTTCGATGGTCTCCGTTTGTGCAACTACATGCACAATAGTTGCTTATTCTTTATTTCTCAGTGTAAAAATTTTGTAGGTATTGTTGCTTGTTGCCATGTCTTCTCTATTTATTAATTTGTAGTATTTGTTAGCCATTGCTTTACATTTATTGTTGAAAATGTCTATTTAAATTAAACCAAATGTATGTTCAATCTCCAGCTTCAAACTCAGCCACAGTGTTGTCACACATTAATTTAAGTCAGGAGAATGGCCATATGATGAAGTCTCAATAACCACACTGCACCTCATGACTGCTACAGAAAATCTTAAGTTCGAGTGTCCCACATTCATAAGAAAGTTGGTTCTTATACTCTTGCTCCACCTAACATTAGGGAAGAGAGAGGGAGGTAGGAGAGAAAGGGAGAGAGGAAGGATGAGAGATAGGACTTAAGAGAGAGGAACCAATATCATAGAAGAAAGAATATGTGAACAAATTACTCTATAGGGAGATGGGAGATAGGGGCACCCTACCTACCTAAATAAATGTCTAAACCAAATGTTGTGTAATCGTCTGTAATGGTGGTCGATTATACGAGGAGAGGATTTTACGAGGAGACACTGGATTTTTAATGTGATATGCAAAAAACAAGTACTGAACCTAACCATTTCACATTCACTAATGTTTTGTCTACATGTGCTAATTTGGTAAATTTGGAACATGGAAAAGGAGTATTGTTTTGTGATCACCTCCCACGAGGATTCACCAATTGTGAGAACACAACGCTTGTAGTTGCATCTTCTAAATCATCATCACTTCCACCAACACCTCATCCAATAACACTAGTATAAAAAGTCTCAGCCTCTCGACAGCAAAAAGGAACATAATGCATGCACCCTCGATCTCTTCTACATACTTGTAGCTCTCCTCCCAAACCAAAGCCACTAGTGTTGTCTATTCACTTTTCCCTTAATCTTGTGCAAACATCTCGAGGTAAGGAATTGTTGCACCAAGGTATGGATCCACTATGTGTCATATCCACTAAAGGAGAACAAGTTCCAAACAATAGGTAAATTCTCACAACTAACCCTTTGTGGGATTTTGAGAACTCCAAAATGCCACATTCTCATTAATGAAATCTATAAATTGAGAACTTTCGTATAAGACTTGAAGTCATACTCAACTTGGACCAAAAGGCTCAATATATGGGTAGCGCAAAGGAACATTTGCAATATGATTTGTACTATTCTCATCTAAATCATTTTGCATGGATATATCTCCTAGAGTTGAAATGCATATTCCAAGTTCCATAGAACATCTCCCATGGAAGTCTTGCTGAAGCCCATCTCTTCCAATAAATTTTTGGTTGTCTCCATAAAAATTTTCAGAGAACCAAAGTTGATGGTCCTAATAAGGTGAGGGTCAATGATTTTTTCAAGCTTGTTGTTTTTCTCCTAGTGCATTTCCCACTCTTCTATATTGAATTGTTCTTTGGGAATAACAAGATTAAGAGTTTCCCTTGCACACAAGAACTCCAGTAACACTACTCCAAAAGAATACACATTAGATTTCTTTGTTAGTTGTTGCCTTCTGAAGTATTTGTGATCAAGGTACCCAAGGGCCAAAAATACCTTTGAATCCAATCTTTGAATGTCCAAAGTCCACCACCTTTTCTCGTGATCCTGTTATCATGGATATCTTTGACATTTAGATAAGCACATAGGTTTCACGACAAGGGATTTAGATTGCATTGACCATATATTGGAGCTTCATTGGTATCTCGCCAAACAAACAGTTTTCCAACAAGTCGAGGGAGTCTAAATTGGTGCAGTTGAAAATGAAAGGCAATATTGTTCTGTTGAGGCCAAATCCCACGATGATAAGCTTGAAAACCCTCTCATTATTTCAAGACGCGCCTTCGAGCTCCGAGATGGTGATGTTGTAGGAGTTTTGATCTTGTCTCCAATCCACAATCACACCTTCGATCTCTAAGATGGTGACATTGCAGGGGTTTTTATCTTGTCTCTGGTCCACTACATGAGCTTGGGTACATAAACCTGGCACCATGTCGAGTTGAGGGACATTATGAGTATTCGACGAATAAATCTCGATAGAGAAATGGAATTATGGAGACATTGTTTATCATACATATTTGGTTTCCTCTGTCAATGTACCAAAGTCGTCAGTCCACCAAAAGGAGCCATCTTCCCATTCTTTGCTCCAAAATCAAGGTTCATTAGTGCTGCCATATATGCTAATAAACCCCCTTCACCATCTCCCCCATCAAGAAATCTGAGCTGTCAAACAAAAATGTGAAGGTCAAGCTCTCCATCATCGAGGGTTATATGGCATGTCTTGTAACTATGCAAAGAATCTTCTTTTCAATACATTTCTAGATGGTGATATGATGCAAATATCCCATTTAATGTTGTTCTCTCACCTTATTACAAATCTATGTGGGAATCTATTATAGCTACACGAAAGGGCTTCAAATTCCCTACTATGCATGAGTTTAGGGGAGCTCTTTTGCAAAAAGAAATTTCCTACTTTAATTATTAATCAAATATAAAACCAATAATATTGTTTTATTTAAAGCTTAATTTGATATAATCATGTAAATTATGTTTTAAATGAAATAAATATGTTCATTGGTACAATTCTCATAGAAATTGATAAAACTAAATACATTTATCCATTATTACACAATAAACCATACTTAAATATTTTGAATTACATATTTATAACCATTAATAGAGGTTTATATATTATTAAAAAATTAAATAAAGTTCATACCTAAAAAATTAACAAAAGTTCATAATACCATTGAAAATTAACGAAGGTTCATATCAAACAAATAATAAAAGTTCATACACCATTAAAAATTAATTAAGGTTCATAACTAAATTAACAAAGGTTCATACAATACTCCCCAATGGGGGTGAGGTCTGAGCAACACATGGAAGGCGTCTCGCATGAGTAAATATAAGTGGAGTGAGGGTGAGGGACGGTACTCCCTGTCCCTTCACCATAACAGATGCAGTGGGAGAGTTACTGGCTTCACGTTGGCAATTCGTGTGAAAAATAACTGTGCATTGGAGTTCGGAGGTGGTGAAAGGATAAGGCGAGGGAAGATGAGGGAACCCAACATTAGACTCCTAAATATGGTTTGGTGATGGTCCTGATGGTGACCTCTGAAGAGGAAGTGTAAATGTTGCAGGAAGGTTTGCAGAGGGAGCTGTGGCTTGTGTGTGCTTGTCGTGGGCATTTGCTGGTGCGATGTGTTCAATTGGTCCCTGTTGCTTAGTTTCTTAGCCATTAATTGTGCATGGGTTAAGGATAGGAAGTTTAAGGGAAGTGAGTTAACTGGTTTCAATTTTTCTTGGCTTTCGGTGAGCCTATTTTTTCGTGATAAGAGAGGAAGCTAGAATTTGCAATCCAGGAAACCTCGAGTGTGGTGATGGAAAACTAGTTTCTTTTCCAAATGTCATGCCCTCCAACGTGGGTGTACTGGCGACGTGTGATGGATTGGTGTGTGGTTTCTATGTGGAGAATTTGGATGCTGGTCACTGCTCTGGGGGAAGTTACGCTTAGGTGTCGACTAATTTTTCATCGTTTTTTGTTCAATTTTCTTTGTTGGTTTGGTGAGTGATGGTATTTGGTTTTGCTGGTAGTGGAAGTCTTTATCTGGAAGTGGGAGGTGTCTTTGTGATTCCATGTGGCGTTGGGAGACGACATTTGGCTCCTTCGCTGGAGGTGTTTGTTTTCTATAGTGGGGGGTTTGGTCTCTGGACTTTGCACACGACAGGGCTCCTTGACCTTGGCAAATTATGAAGTCCCCGGTGTGGTGTGGGTGTTCTCCATCCCTTGTCGTTCATGGCCCTGTGGGTGTGGAAGACTCAAAAATAATCATGGCGGCTCCACGATAGGGTGGAAAAATTGTGGGGCGTGCGCGACTCGCTAGTGTGGGTGCGCATGGGGGCTGTGGAGGAGGTAAGCGAGGGGATAACAGAGGTGGGGGTTTGAGGGTTCAAAATCAGAGTCTTCAAGGCAGAGGAGGTCGTGGTGGCAAGGGGAATCGTGGGTTTGATTTATTTGAGGTAAATGAGGGGCATGTTATCCAACATTGCTACCTAGAGAACTATCGTGCACTTATCAACAAATTGATGGAAAGAGTGGACACAACTGAGAGATTATGTCATGAGGAGCATGCAGAGCAGATGACAACATTAATGGACCGAATGCACTATTTACAATGCCAAGTCTGGGAGAGACTAGTAGTGGTTTGGAGAGGCCAAAATCAACTCACTAAGAAAGTATAAAAGCTGGAGACTTGGTTGGCACACTTTGAAGGGCACAGTTAGTGTGACTTCTGTCCTCCACCGCATCTAGGAACAACCCCAGACAACCTTGCATCCATCACGTTTGATGAATAGTATGCTATTTGGTGTTCTTTAATTATGTTTTATATGTGTTTTGGTGCCTCTGGCCCAACCTTTTATCGACAATGTCCCTAGTCCCTCTTTCGTATTTTTTTTCATCTGGTGCAATTTTTGTCAACAAATCAATTCGAGGTGACACCACCTATTTTGTAACTGGCTATATGTACTCCTTTTTTCCTACATGAATATAACATTGACTTACAAAAAAACAAAGTTTCATACATCATTAAAAATTAATTAAGTTTCATATTTAAATTAATAAATTTCCATACCTATTTTTTTTTTCCTTCTAAATTAGGCTACTTCTATTATATCATACAGTCCAAAAGATTACATTTCTCATCCTCTGGAGTTGACAAGCCAATTTCGGAAGGAAGTTTCAATTTCAAAATCACAAAAAAAGTGTTGCCCGAGATGGGGAAACCAGCCCAAGAGTGGAGCATAGAGAGTTGGTAATACATTTCCCATAGTGGGAAACTAGCCTTACTAGTGACATGTTTAAGATAGAACCAGAACACTAGAAACCTTGAAATAAAAAAAAAAAATGATTGGAATGAGAGATAAGCACCCAACAGTTAAGAAGATGGAGAGTTGTCATCCTTTTCTGGAGGTTGGAACGACTCTTCCACGATTCTTCATGCATAATCTAACTTATCCTCATCCTTCTTGGACACGTGGGCTATCGATGGAGGAAGAAGCATCGCATGGGCATTAAGCGAAATGGAGGAAGTCGCATGAGTCTCAACACCCACACTAGTTCCTCCCTCGAGCTTTCATGGTTGTTGTTCAAAGCACTCTGCATCGGTAAGGCTACCATCTTGTGGGGGGATAAGGCAGGATCGGGAGAGATGGTGGACTTGTGGGATATTTTTCTGGGGCGGAGGCCAGAGCCAGAGGGTTCAGAAGGAGAATCCAGAAGGTGGAGAGACAGGCGAGAAGAGAGATTGATGGGGTTGAGGATTTCCGGCTCTGCCCAGTCAACTGAGAGATTCACTGTCCTTCCCGCAGAGGCAGAGATGGGAGGTCAGGAGGGAAGCCCACACCCCCCTACTCTGTAGCACCTCATACGGTGGCATCTAGGCATGGCGGAGGAGTGGGAATGGGTTTGAGATGATTTTTGAATCGCATAAGTGTCTGAGGGAGAAGCTGGGGGACTGAAGTCCAAAGAAAAGTGAACAACGGAGCAAGGAATTGGGCAGAGGAGCCAAGGCTTGGCTGAGGCCCCAGAAGCGTCTGCGCAGAGCTGAAGGGAGAGTCGAATTGTGGAATAAGGAGCAGGGGTGGAGGATTTAAGGGTCATGGGAGGCAACCAAGGTAGGACTGTCGGAGTAAATGTGTAGAGGACAGTGATTAAGGCGGAGGACGTCAATGGGAAGTGAGCGAGGGTGGCAAGTAAATGCCCCATGCTCCAACATTTAAACCTGATCGGGCGGACATGTGCATTCGCATGGGGAGGACAGGTTCCCTGCCACCTTGCGTCTGAGTGGCAAAGCTGGTTAGCTCAGTCTTTCACCTACATCCGGGAAATTTCCATACCTATTTACTAAATAGGTCTATAAATATATATTTTAGGTTTATCTATTAAGTATCAAATGTAAATATGATGATTTAATACTAGATTTAAATGAACTCACACGTTTAACATAACAAATTTTATATATTTTATCTATTTATTAAATGTAAATATAAAGATTTAACCTTAGATTTAAAACAACTCTCACTTTTAACATAAATCAATGAAGTTTAAAAATTAAACTTTATGACCAAATATTAAATATAAATATAAATATTAATTTGGATATATAATTAATATAATTATAACCTTTACTAAAATTATAATGAAGGCATTAGTGTAAAGTTGATAGATGATACATGCAATTATGCTAATTGTAGATGAATCCATCTGCACTGTTAAACTTTAGAGAAAAAAGGGTATTCATAATTTTAACACTGTAAATTCAGAGACCCCTTTGTCTCTAAATTTTAACACTGCAAATGGATTCAGAGACACCTATAGTGAAATGTAACACTTTGGTACCAAAATTGCAATTTTTCGTATATGGAGTGACACAATTAAAAATTACTAACATAATGACTAATCCATATACTTTTTGTACTTGTTATTTGACCATATTTTTATTCTCGGACTATAATAGTCATTTACCTTAATCATTATTAATTTTGTCACTTATTATCTAGTCATATATTTTAATCCTAGACTAAATTAGTCATTTAAGTTAGTCGCTTTTACTTTAGTCACTTATTATCTAGTCATATATTTTATCTCTAGACTAAATTAGTCATTTAAGTTAGTCTCTTTTAGTTTAGTCACTTATTATATAGTCGTATATTTTATTCCAAGACTAAATTAGTCGTTTAAGTTAGTCTCTTTTAGTTTTGTCACTTATTATCTAGTCGTATATTTTATTCCAAGACTAAATTACTCATTTAAGTTAGTCATTTTTAGTTCGGTCACATAAAATTGCTCAAATTTAGTAGTAATTCACTTGAAATAATGGTGGTCTATCCCTATGACCCACAGGGGCAGCCCATGCAAGGCTATCCTGCGGGCCAGCAAGGGCCATCATACGGTCCGCAAGGACAACATTACAGCCCTTCCGGTCAACCTGTGTAGCCTCAGCCGGGGTACCAACTGGGACTGGTCTATGGTCCTGGGGGGAAAATCCAACCTTCTCAACCTATGCAACCGCAGTATCCTATTGTTTCTAACGTTGCATATCAGCCAGGACCACCCTATGGTCCTGCTTCAGGTCAAACCGGTTACCAGCAACCACCTGGCCCTATTCCTCCACCAGGCCAACCGGCCCATCCGGTACAACCTGGTGTTCCGCCTCCAGGCCAACCGGCCCATCCGGTACAACCTGGGGCTCCTTTACAGCCAGGTCAACCTGCGCAACCGGCTCAACCTGTCTATCCGGGTCAACCTGTTCACCCAGGGCAGCCCTCCCAGCCAGGTCAACCTGTTCACTCAGGGCAGCCCACTCATTCCATTAACCCTGCCCAGCAGCCGATTCATTCGATGCCGCAGCCAAATCAACAGCTGCGCCCTAGTTATCAGGCTCCGCAGGGTTCCACCTATCAGCAGCCGACTCATCCTCAGGGCGGTTATTATCCTCATGGTCAATCTCAACCGAATTATAACCAGCCCCGAGGCTCTCAGTATTATCCTCCTCCACTCGGTTCTACCTATACTCAGTAGCCAAATCCAAATGCTGCTTACACAAGGCCGACTCCTAACCAGGGTCCGTACTCTGGTTATCAAGCCCCACACGCTGGTTACCAGCAGCCAAATCAGTCTGGTTATACGACCTACACCCCCTACGGTCAGAATCCTATGGGACAGAACCCATGGGGGCAAGGATATTCACAACCAGTGTGGAGTACAGGTACCAGTCCTCATCCCGGGCCTGGCATGCCGGTCAATCCGCCATTGCCGTTCCTAGTTACCATGGAGTTGCCGGATGTTTCAAGACTGACCAATGATCCGATTTTACATAATCCTTATTGGCCTCCAGTTCCTACTAAGATACCAGGTGATTGCCCCAAGTTTGAGGGTAAAGCTGGGGAGGACCCCCAAGCGCATGTGATGACGTATCATCTTTGGTGTTCGTCTAACTCTTGGGTCGATGATTCAATTCGTCTGCGCCTCTTCCAACACACTTTTACTGGAGTTGCTGCTAAGTGGTACATCGAGTTATCCCGTGGCATCTTCCAAGATTTCAATTCCTTAGCCATGGCTTTTCTCACGCACTTTCAGTTACCGGTTCGTTATGAAGCCGGGACGCACCTCCTGACTTCTTTGAAGCAGGATAAAGCCACTCACATTTCTGATCACATTCATGAGTGGCGGCGCCGTCGTAGGCTGATCAAGTTTCATATACCTAATCAGATACTAACTCACTGGTTGACCACCTCCTTCGTGAATAAAATCGCCCAAGATATTGCGATGGGAGCGTGTGTGACGGAGGAACAAGCCATTGCGCGTGCCCAATATCTGGATTTGGTATATTCTCAGTCCGGCACGCTTTATGATATCTTGCCTGATGCCCCACACTCCAGAACCTCTAAGGCTCCACCTACCCCTGCAGTGGATGGTGTCATTGGTTCCGTGTCTCAGAATTCGAAGAAATCTTCGAATGGGAAGCAGAAGTCTAATTCTTCCAACAATACTCCTGCTCATCCCGCCCCGTCAGATTCTGGAAAAACCGCGGAGGTGAACGCCGTTCAGGCCAATCCTATGGAGAAAGCCTCCAAAGGGAAAAAGAAGGGCAAAGGTAAATCCAAACCTGACGCCCCAAAGCCAGAATCCAAATCTCGTATGGAGGATGGTTCTCAACGTAAACCGAAGTACCCCTGCCTCATTTGTGAAGGAGACCATTATACCAAGGATTGTCCACGACGATCCGAGGTTAGTCAACTTCTCAAGGGCTCTAAAGGGACTCCAGCAGTTCTTAAAAAGCCATTCCCGTCTCAGCAGACCCAGATGGTTGAACAGCCATCACCATCTGCACCATTTGGGTCCCAAGTTTTTATGATGAATGGTGCTGCACCTATCTCTGTTGCTACGCGTTCGAAGGATTACAATGAATCACGGCAGGCACTCGGGAAGGCAGTTGCGGATGGACCACCTCCCCCACCTATGTCCGGTTTGTTGGAAATCGAGAAGCCTACTCCTGAACCTGTTGTGAAGCCACCTTCTAAAGGTGTTCTTCGAAGATCTTCTTATAATCCGAATGCCCGTGCCGCTCAGCACTACAATATTGTTGAGGATTTGGCACAGGCGCCTTCTGCTATGTCTGCCCTATAATTTCTTCAAATTTGTCCTTCACAATGGAAGGCTTTACTGTATGCAATCGGTGGCATTGATCCCGCCGATTCGAGTCTTCTCACCTTCGACTTAGAGAATTTCACCCCCCGACTTCCACATCAGATCACTCTTGTTATTCAAGTCGGGATTAACGGTCTTAACATCCATAGGGCCGTTGTGGATGAAGGTGCCTCTACCTGCATTATGTCGTCCGCTTGTTGGAAGGCCATCGGCTCTCCAGCCCTTTCGTCATCTCCCAATGCCCTAGAGGCATTTGATGGTCGGGAATCCAAACCCCTGGGTGTTCTCGAGAGTTTAGCGATCACTTTACAGGGGAAGACTGTCAACATAGAAGTAGAAGTAGTGGACGCCAGGCTCAACTACAATATACTTCTCGGCCGCAGCTGGACCCATGCCATGCTATGCGTGCCGTCCACCATCTTTCGACTTCTTAAGTTCCCTCACGAGGGAAAAATCGTCACGGTGGATCAGTTGTCCTTCTTCACCTCCACCTCCGAGAACAACGTACCATACGTGGATCAAATCCAAAATCCCCCTGACAGTGTAGGACCCGGTCTCTTCAAAGACCCCGTCCTCATGGGTATATTTCCTGCACCACCACCGCACACCGCTCAAGTTAACATGATTTCCAGATCTGATGACCCCTGGCTCATCCCTACGCCTGAGCAGGTGTTTGAGTTCGGAGAATCAATGCCTTTGACTCCAGTAGAGATCAGCTACTGTGAAATTGTTGCTGCATATGATCCTCCGCCTCCTCAGCATGCTCCTTTGAGCATGGCTCTAGATGTCTACTCTCAATCCCCCTAGCTTGGTCAGGCCGATTCACCTGATCCTCTCAAAGAGACTTTTCCTTCCGATGAAGCCATCATTGAAACTATGTCTCTCGAGGAGCTGCCTTGGGGCAATGGACATCATCGCTCCTCTTTTATGACTAGCTTGGGGGCAATGTCGGATTTTCTAGAGCGTTATGCATCTCAGGTTCCTACTCCTCCTCTCCAAACGCCCATATTGACGCATGAGGTTCTGTCAGAGGAAAACCTGAGTAATATCACTCAAACCATCCCGATCAACATCTCCGTTAAACCGGGGATCATTGAGAATATACACGTGGGAGTGACCTGTTCTCCTGATGAGATTAAAGTCTATACTGATCTTTTTAAATAATTCAGAGATGTGTTCGCCTGGTCCTACGAGGAAATACTTGGGATCGATCCCAGTATCGTAGTGCATGAGATTCCAACCTACCCTGGTGTGAAGCCCGTGCGCCAACGCTTACGCCCCATGCATCCTCGGAAAGCCGCTGCAATTAAGGCAGAAGTTGAAAAACTTTTGAACGCGGGGATTATTTATCCCATCCCCCTCACAGAATGGGTTTCCAACATTGTCCCTGTCGATAAAAAGCAGGGTACTATTAGGGTCTGTGTTGATTACCGCGACATCAATCGCGCCTGTCCGAAGGATAATTATCCCACTCCGTTCATAGACCAGATCATCGACGAGTGCGCCGGAAGTGAGATTTATTCCTTGATGGACGGTTTCTCAGGGTATAATCAGATCAATATTGCACCTGAGGATCAACACAAGACTACATTCATCTGTCCGTGGGGTACTTTTGCGTATAAAAAGCTCCCGTTCGGCTTGAAGAACACTGGAGCCACTTTCCAGCGTGCGATGTCTTATGCTTTTCATGACATTCGCCATATCATTCAACCTTTTCTGGACGACTTGCCAGCTCACTCAGATAGGCGAGAGGACCACCCTGAACACCTCCGCCAGATTTTCCTTCGCTGTAGACGCTACAATATTAGGCTTAATACTCATAAATGCGTCTTCTGCATCGATTCTGGCTGTCTTTTGGGATTCATTGTCTCCAAAGACGGAATTCACCTTGACCCTTTAAAATTCGAGGCCATTATCAACCTCCCATCACCCTCCTCGTTATATCAGTTACAGAGTCTGCAGGGAAAAGCGAACTTCCTTCGACGCTTTATCCCCAACTACGCGGAGTGGCTAAAGGATTCACATGCCTATTAAAGCAGAACGTTCCCTTCCATTGGGACGAAATTGCTCAAGAATCCTTTGAGAAGCTAAAGACGTTGCTTGTTAATGCTCCGTTGCTTCGTCCTCCTGATTATCACCGCGATTTCACTTTATATCTCGCCACCGCGTTTAGCACCATAGTTATGGTTCTGGTGCAGGATGATGATGATGGTAATGAACATGTTGTTTATTATCTATCACGAAACCTTCTCGATATAGAAACACGTTATGCTCATGTCGAGAAGTTGGCGTTAGCCGTAGTACACGCTGTACAACGTTTTCGCCACTACATCCTGTTGCGTACGATAACAGTGGTTTCGGATTGCAACCCCATGACATATATTCTCTCTAGACAATTACTGGGGGGAAAATACTCCAAATGGATCGTTATCCTGCAGGAGTTTGACTTAGAGTTCACTACTGCTAAGTCAACCAAATCACTTGTCTTCGCGGATCTTATATTCTCACTCCCGACAGACTCCACTCCTTCACTCTCCGAGGATCATATCCCGGACGAAACTCTTTTCCTTATCAGTACTCGCGACCCTTGGTACGGTGACATAATTTTGTATCTTCAGACCTCCACATTTCGGTCTGAGTTGACTAAAGATTCCCGACAACGGATTCGGCATCAGTCTCAACCCTACCGCATCATAGGAGATACCTTATACCGCGTTGGATTAGATTCGGTGCTCCGTCGGTGCCTAACCTTGGAAGAGGTTGAAAGGGTCCTAAATGACTGCCACAGTGGCGCCTGTGGTGGACATATGTCCAGATATGCTACTGCCCAAAAAATTCTGTGAGCAGGTTACTTCTGGCCGTCCATATTCAAAGACTGTATCGTTGCAGTCCGTAAATGTCACGCGTGCCAGGTGTTTCAGCGCAAGATGCGCGCGCCGCCTCTCCCTTTGCATCCTGTTATTACCGTCGGCCCTTTCGCGAAATGGGGCATGGATTTTATGACGTGTAACCCTCACTCGGGTGGGGGGCATGCGTATATCATTGTCGCTGTCGACTACTTCACCAAGTGGGCCGAAGCGATACCTACACTAGCTGCCGACGGTAAGACAGCTGCCCAATTCATATTCAACCATATCATTGCACATTTTGGGGTCCCGCAAGCCATCGTTACCGACCATGGTACTCATTTTCGAGATTATATGATGGCCGAGCTGACTTCAAGGTTGGGCTTATGCCACGATAGCTCAACGCCATATTACCCTCAGGCAAATGGCCAGGTTGAAGCAGTGAACAAGGTTCTGGTCACTATGCTTCAGTGAACAGTTGGTATTCACAAATCCAATTGGCACCTCCAACTGTTCTCAGCTTTATGGGCATACCGGACGTCTGCTAAGAGTGCAACTGGATTCACACCATTTCAATTGGTGTATGGTCTGGAAGCAACTCTTTCGGTTGAATGCGAGATTCCTTCGTTGAAATTAGCTGTAGAACTTCTACCCGACACTTCTCCTGAGGAAGAGCATCTTTTGTATCTGGAACGGTTAGATGAAAACCGCCGCTTGGTTGCTTTAGTCATTGAAGCACAAAAGAAGCAGGTCAAAGCTCACTTCAATCAATCGGTTTCTCCTCGTTCCTTTGTCGAAGGGGACCTCGTCCTCCTGTACGATCAAGCACATGACAAGCTTGGGGCTGGTAAGTTCCAACCTATGTGGCATGGGCCCTACATAGTAAAATGCGTTTTGAAGAATGGGGCTTATGAGCTTATAGATTATGAAGGAGTTCCGCTGGCGCAGCCCAGGAATGGGCTGTACCTGAAAAAATACTACGCTTAAAGTCATTTTTGGTGTGGTGTGTGTACATAAGTGTGTTTTTTTTTTCATTTGTGTGCATGTGTGGTGTGGTGTGCGATGTAAACATCTTTCTTCTATTCATGTCTTCCTGATTGTGCAGATGTCCATTCATCCGTTTATTGGTTTCGCGGATGGTGCCTCCCACAGTACCAGGAATCTGTCTTCGGCGGCCTGGGTAATCTATGATCCTGCTGGTGAGTTGGTCAACCTGAAAGGTGTGTGTCTGGGACGTACTACAAATAACATCGCGGAATATAGTGCTGTATTAGAATTATTAACTGAGGCTGTAAACCTTGGTATCCGTGAATTGCTTGTGTATCTAGACTCGCAACTTGTAGTATTACAACTTAATGGTCATTATTCAGTCAGAAACCCATCCATTTTACGTCTATATCTGCGTATTCATTTACTGGAATTTTTTTTTGATTATATTACATATCAACATATACCCAGGCATATGAATACATTAACTGATGCATTAGCTAACTTGGTTTTAGATAGACATTTGCGCAATTTGTAAATCATCATCACATGTAAAAGGAAAATCCATCCAGAAATAGATATGTATATATATAGATATCAAATGTTTGCATAGTGTGCATCACATTAAAATCAAAATATATATGTTCATCTTAATACATCCGGAGACAACATGTATCTCAAAAAATATGCATGAAATAAAAGCCCTAGGAGTCTAATCCGCATGGTGCTCATGATAACAAGTGACTGCACGCACTAAGCGTCTCAGAAGTCGGTGGAGGCGATTAGGCACTCCCACCGTATGTCTCTGGTATGCCATCGGTACATCTGCCAGCCGGGTGTAGTCTGGGATCCCTCGGGTGATACCCTCAAGATTCTGGATTAACTCCCCCCCCTCTGCACCCTCTGCCTGAGGATCAGGTGCGGGAAGAGTCCTCCACGCAATAGGAGACATACCGGCTGGTCTCTCTGGGCCCACGTCTGCATACATATAAAATGTGTTAGGATGGACATATATTAACAAAAAAAATCATAAAACATAAAAATTAAAAGAGAAGAGGTCATACCCAACTCCTCGTCCCAATCATCTCCCTCCGGCAAAGGGAGATCTGGGTCTCCAGTGAAATCGGTTCCTGCATATGGCCAGTCTTCCACTACGATCAACTGACACCGCAACCACCCAAAAAACTCTGGCCTCCAGGACATCTGTTGGCCTCCTCCAGCTCTGGGCATTAGTGCTGCCCAGCGAGCCATTCTTGGCTCTCGTGGAATCGGCTCAGCTACTATGGCCCCTTGGCCCTGGAAGATTGGTAATCGTTCCAGAATGAACGATACCAAGATGGAACTGTAGCCAAACTATTTCAGCTTGGCTTGCTTGCATTTCGTAAGCTGTCTTTTCATGTTTATCGTCACTTCTGTGGCCCAGTCAAATAATAGGGGAGTCATACACTCTGAGGCTAGCAAAAGTTGGGCCTTTGTTTCCTCGTGCGGTGCCTGCGACCCCGCAGCCCGCGTGATGGTATGCAGCACCACTCTCAGTGCCAGATCAGGAATGGTGTGAATGTCTACTTTCCCACTTCCAGATCCCAGTCGTGCCCTCGGGCACACTCGTGCCATCACTTTCTCCATCTTCTCACCAGACGGTCTGCTCCCTGTCAATATGGGCACCAGACCTCTGCGCGATAATCCGGTTATGAAGTATATGTCAGAAACCTCCAGTTCTAATACCTGGTCCCGTAACTTGAACACTTGTTCATGTTCGTCCCATGTGCTGATCAGGTACTGTAGAAGCTCGGGCTGAGCTCGTAAAAAAGGTGTTAGGAAGAACTTTTTTAGCCCACAGTTCTTGAGGGAATTCATGCAAGTTTCATTCTCCATGGCCTGTTCATCCTCTTCACCGTGCTCCCTCTCTTTCCACTCAATGACCATTTTGATCAGTTGCCTGCATTGACATGGTCAAAAAACTTCAATTAGACCTCTGCTATCCTTGAAAATTCATGCAATTCATTCATTATGTGGAAATTTCAAGCGGAAAATTGTATTGCGCCGCTGGCGCGGGCCCTTTGGAAATAAAATTCCATTGACGCGGGTCCGTGCCGGATACCCGCGCCAATGGGCGGAGCCCTAAAAATTCAAAATTCCTCATAAGAAGTCTAATATACAATGAAAATCTATGAAAAACGGATTGAAATGGAGTACAAAGAAGCGCCTCTTACCTGGAACTGACGGGAATCTGAATGGTAGCCCGGATCGGTCGCAATCACTATCAGAAGTTCGCACGCAAAATGGGCCACTGCTGCTCTTCGGTGAGGTAAATAGTAAAAAGTAATTTTATTTTTACCATTTGACATATTTATAACTTTTTGAACTCAAATAGGTTTTGAAAGTTATTTTTTTCCGAATATTTTAATATATTTTTGTCAAAAATGGGTTTTACACTTGCCTTTTTGTGCAGCAACAGGTCTTTTACGCAACTTAAACGGTGAAATGAGTTGTATTTTATACTTTTTCGGACTCGGTAAATACACGAAAAAGTCACTCTAGAGTCATCTTTCAGCTCTTTTCTGACTCTCTAAACATGAAAAGATTGCTGAGGCCCTTGTCGTTTTTGATCTCGTTAAAGTGGACACGAATCGACATCCACCCAGTATACGTTTACCCCTTTTTCGGGCTGGGATGGATTATTTACGAAAAAGGAATACCCTAGCCTATCGCGACTAGGAGGTTTTCTCGGATATTTTTTTCTACCTTTTCGGGTCCAAGGAACTATTTACGAAAAGGGACCGCTGGAGTTTACTTTTCTGCTGTCTTTTCAAACTCTCTAAATATGAAAAGATGCCGAGTTCTTCCTTTGTCAGACTCATTAAACCCTGATGACATTGGATTCAGTCGAAATGACGTTCTCCGAGTTCCTCCTTCCTAGGGCTCGTTAAATGTACTAGGATGGATTCGCCCGAAGGGCGGACTTATATTACAAGCATATGTTATCCCCTTCAAGCTTGTTATCAAAAATAATTGGGGTACTCGCCAGAAATGGTGGGGGAAAATGGAACCAGCATCATTGTCGTGTCGGCAGTATGTCACTCTTGAACATGGCACTTGTCTGCATTCGTGTCGGGTTGGGGACATCTCATCTCGTTCTTCACTTGCCTCCGTGGGTTGGATAATCCCTTTTGACCTCTCATCTGCTCATTGCCTCGTCACCATGACCTCTGATCCGTTGATGTCAAATACTACCAAATCCACTATTGTGCCGTTGTATGTTCAAGAGAAGTTGACCTCTGCAAAGTATCAACCTTCCTCTGATTCTCATATGATCCTAATTCACAAAAAACATCATGTTCCTCTGTCTCGTGTCGATGATGTGGGAAACATTATGGCCCACCTTCGATCAAGGTCACTTCCTGTCGACTTCAGCTCATTATCCAGGAAGTTGATCTAGAGACTCCTTTATGGTACCTTGGAGCCTGCATGCCTCAATGGTAGGTTCGTCGCATTCGACATGGGGTTTTCATCATTGGCCTCCGATCGAGTGATTCTACGGGTGTTCGACACCAGCTCATTGATTCACACGCCGTAGATTGTACCTGTAGTACCTTGAGGGCCATTGTCATTATTGGTGGTTCCTCTCACGTCTGTTAACAGCTCTCATCATTGGCTGGTAATCAGACGATGTTCTTGCATGTTCGACTTCAGCTCACATATTCGCATGCTTGAACTTGTACTTTTTTCGGGTCGAGATGGAGCGCAAGACCCTGGATTGTGTCTGTTGTAATCCAGGCTGCGATTTTGTGGATTATTATGATTATTTACATGACTCACTGATTGGATGGCTGCGACCATACCTGAGTCAATTTATCGATCCTCATTGGATGGCTGCGTCCATGCCTTGGATCTAGATTATTGTATACTCTGTTATGGATGGCTGCGCCCATACCACACATATAGCTCATGTATCTGAGACATTAGTTGTACTTTTCTCTGTAGGTTTTCCGATGGCGGTGTTTTCAGTCGGCATGTTCTCGTAAAGCATTTCACCCCTCTCTCTCTCTCGGGCCTCATGCTTTAGGGGGCATCTGTTACACAACAATTTGTCACCGTCCCTGCAATCCCCATCCTGCACATTGGAGGGCTCATTCCGTGACCTGTGAGCAGAGAAAAGACTTGAAAATACTTTCATTGCATCCCTCTGAAGATGAGCTTTCATTGCCCTGAAAAAATCTCCCTGCAAAAAAACCTAAAAATAGCTCTTTTTCCATTGGCGCGGTTCCACAGTTCAGCCCTCGCGCCAAGGGGGGAAATCCTCCAAAGAGGCCGCGCCAATTGGCACTCTTTCATAGAGCCGCTGTTAGGTCCCTATATCACTAGTATCCCCTTATTATTGTTAGTTTCTAAACCCCTTATTGTTATTATTGTACCCTTGTAACCCCCATTTTGTTATTATTGTGCCCATAAAATTATTATTGTTAGGTCGGCTAGGATTACATTATGGCCACATGGACTCGTATATATAGAAAGGAGGTTTTGTAAATTGTATCATCCAAGAATTGTTCATTTATGTAATGTATTGGAGGTTTCCCCCTCGAAGTGGCTTATTTCTAAGGCGTTGATATCTCTTTTCTTCTATTTTTGGAGCTGGTTACACAACATTTGGTATCGGAGCTTTGGGATTCTAGGGTTTCGCTGCTCCAAACAGGTCATCGTGGCATTTTCGCTATAACTTTTTTTCTACGAAGCTTCAGAAGCTGAAATTTTTAGGGTGCGAAGCTGAAATCTTGAGGAAGATTTTCTAAAAATTTCAGATCTTGGTTCGCAATATTTGAGGAGATATCATCTGTGGAAGTTAGGTATGTTTTCAGGCTCATAAACAGGTCATCGTGGAATTTGCGCTATAATTTTTTTTTTACGAAGGGTCAGAGTCTGAAATTCATATGGTGCGAAGCTGAAATCCTGAGGAAAGTTGAAAAAAAATTTCAGAACTTGGTTCGCAATATTTTTGGAGATATGATCTGTGGAAGGTAGTGCTTTTTCAGGCTCCTGAATTTCATCTCAAAGAGGTGATCGTGGGAAAAGTTCAATAACTCTCTCTCTGAAGATTGGATTGGAGTGCCGTCAAAAGTGGTCACAATTACACAGCCTGTAGTTTCTTCGCTATCAATTTCAGAGACAAAGGACAAAACAGTGACACGTGACAAGTCGTACAAGTTCGCTCTACTGAACCAGTCCAGAATTAGGTCATTGTGGGAGATTGGACACAACTTTGTCTTGGAGCATCAAAATCAGGTCAGACCTGTGGCATTTGAAAGAATCTTCAGAGGGCTACTACAGGGCTGAATTTCAGATATCGAAAATTTTCAAGCACAGAGATAATACAATTTCAATATCGAGCTCCTCAAAGCTAGTAAAAGGTGTGTATTTTTTTTCCGAATTGCATAAGTCTTGTTTGAAGAATCAAGTTGAATTGATTGCAAGGGCCTATTGTAGAATAGATATCAATATTGGAGTCCGAAATGGCCCCTAAAAAGAATTCAACACCCATTAAGCCTTTAGAAGGCTCTACTATTACTCATGAAGATGAAGAATGGCAACATGACATGTCAAAATTACAAGAGCAAATGCAACAAATTTCGCTCTCGCAAAGAACAAAAAAAAATGAAATGGAAGTTTTGAAGAAAGGCATGGAAGTGAAGATGGACGGTTTGAAGAAAGGCATGGAAGTGAATATGGACGGTTTGAAGAAAGGCGTGGAAACTAAGATGAATGGTTTGGAAGCTAAGATGGATGGCATGGAAGTCGGCATGGAAGCTAAGATGGATGACATGAAGAATGATATAAAAGCATACATGGAAGGCTTGATGACAAGCTTAAAACCAGAAATGATTCCTAATGGCGGAAATATAGGAGAAGAACCTCTTGATGAGAACAAAATAAATGTTAATCATGATTCCATAAACTCGAATGTTGGCGGAAAGAACCACCATATTCCAAAAATGGATATGAGGAAGTTTGATGGAAAGGATCCTGTAACATGGATACTACAGATGGAGCAATATTTTAATCTCCATAACGTGCAAAACACACAAAAGGTACGCATTGCAACTTTACATTTAGAACAAAATACATTTGTATGGTATCAATGGCTTTGCTCCCGTAAAAAAATTGTCACTTGGTCAATTTTACGGAGGAAATGATAGCACATTATGAGGATACAAAGAGCAACACCTTCTTTAGCCAATTGATAAATCTCAAACAAAAGGGTTTAGTGGGGCGGCACATTGAGGACTTCCAAAAATTGAATATAAGGGTAACTGATATTCCAGAGGAACACAGGATCGATCTCTTCATAGGCACTTTAAAGGATAACATCCAACATGAAGTTCGCGTTTTGGAACTGGATTCATTGGAGAAGGCATTCAGGTTGGCAAGAAAAGTTGAATGTAAAATAATGGCGACAAGGAAGCCTACCACTCAATTCTATAAAGAAGGAAGTGTTGCTACGCCTAGATTTCCACAACCTACAAGGTTGACACCACAACAATTGGAAGAAAAAAGAGCAAAAGGGCTTTGCTACGGTTGTGATAGCAAATACACTAAAGGTCATAAGTGTGCTGAGAAGAAATTATTTTACATAGATTGTGAAGAAGAAGAAGAAAATGAACAAGAAGAGGATATACACCGGGAACCACCCCTAGAAGAGGAAGAAATGAATCCGACCATATCGTGTAATGCACTGGCAGGAATTACCACTCCTCAAACTCTCAAGATAGAAGGACATATAAAGAAGAAAAGGGTAATAGTGTTGATTGATTCGGGTAGCACCCATAATTTTATTCATTATAAGGTAGCCAAGGAATTAAATTTTTTCCTATACCCAGCACCAGAATGTCAAGTGATGGTTGCAAATGGAGGAACTATAAATTGCTCTGGAAAATGCCATAATATCAAGCTAACCATGGGGGAATATGTATTGACTAGTCCAATGCTTGCCATTCCTATGGGAGGTGCTGACGTTGTACTAGGAGTACAATGGTTACAATCTTTGGGGACGGTAGCTTTTAATTTTCAAGAACTTTTCTTGAAATTTTTTTTCAGAAGGAAAGGAAGTCGAATTACGGGGTATTGCAGGGAAGCCAGGAAGGATAATAAGCTCTAATGTCATGACAAAGCTTCTAAAGAAAGAACAGCGAGGCGTAATTGCACAATTATGCTCACTAGAAGTTCCAACATCAAAATCATCTATTTCTGCAGATCTCCAACAAGTCTTGGACAATCATTCCAAGGTGTTTGAAACTCCCAAAGGACTCCCACCTATTCAAGATCATGATCATGCTATTCATTTGATTCCGGGAAGTGTTCCTCCAAACATCAGGCCTTATAGATATCCTTACTTCCAAAAGAGCGAAATTGAACGTATGATTGCAGAAATGTTAGAGGCGGGTATAATTCAACCCGGTCAAAGTTCTTTCTCTGCTCCTGTAGTATTGGTACACAAGAAGGATGGATCATGGTGAATGTGTCCGGATTATAGGGAGCTCAATAAGCTCACCATTAAAGACAAATTTCCCATTCATGTGATTGATGAATTATTGGATGAATTACATGGAGCAATTTATTTTACCAAGTTGGATCTTCGTTCAGGATATCATCAAATTAGAATGAAGACTGAAGATATTCCAAAAACGACATTTCGAACTCATGAGGGTCATTATGAATTTTTGGTCATGCCTTTTGGCCTTACCAATGCACCTTCTACATTTCAAGGGTTGATGAATTCCATTTTCAAACCCTTCCTTAGAAAATTTGTGCTAGTATTTTTTGATGATATACTAATCTACAACGGGTCTTGGAAGGATCATGTTGAACATGTTGACAGGGTGCTCAAACTATTGCAGGAGAAACAATTATATGCAAAAAAATCCAAATGTTTCTTTGGAGTACAAGAGGTGGAATATCCGGGTCATATTGTATCTCACGAGGGTGTTAAAGTAGACCCTAACAAAATTAAAGCCATTAAGGAATGGAAAGTTCCCACAACCATAAAGCAGTTGCGAGGATTTCTCGGGTTAACGGGGTATTATCGCAAGTTTGTTAAGAATTATGGGAGAATAGCAGCACCTCTAACAACATTATTGAAGAAAGATGCATTTTCATGGACTCCTGAAGCAACTAGGGCCTTTGAACGTCTTAAAGAGGCAATGTGCCTAGCACCGGTCTTAGCTACACCGGACTTCACAAAAACCTTTATTGTGGAATGTGATGCCTCAGGAAATGGAATTGGTGCAGTTTTAATGCAGGAAGGAAGACCCATTGCTTTTGAAAGTCGTCCAATCAAAGGAAAGTATTTACCGAAACCTATTTATGAGAAGGAAATGTTAGCAATACTGCATGCACTAAAGAAATGGCGAACTTACCTAATGGGAAGACACTTCAAGGTAAAAACTGATCATGATAGTCTTAAACACTTTTTGGAACAAAGACTATCGTCAGAAGAACATAAAAAATGGGTCACAAAGATGTTGGGTTACGACTTTAAAATAATCTACAAAAAAGGAAAGTTGAATGTTGTTGCAGATGCACTCTCAAGAAAGAATGAAGAGGTGGAAGCATTGCTTTGTGCCATTTCTATTATCCAACCAGATTGGATAACTGAAGCAAGAGATGAATGGAAGAAGGAAAAAGATGTATGGATACTCATTCAAAAGTTGTAGCAAGATCCTAGTACATCTGATACATTTAGTTGGAAAAATGATTCCTTATGGTACAAAGATCGCTTATATCTTTGTAAGAATTCCTAACTAAAACAAAATATTCTTCTGGAATTGCACACTTCTCCTTTAGGAGGACACTCAGGATTTTTAAAAACTTACCACAGGGTGAAGAAAGAATTTTTTTGGGATGGCCTTAAATCTGATATTCAAAAGTTTGTGGCGGAATGTTTAGTTTTCCAGCAGAATAAAGTGGAAACAATTAAGACCCCGGGACTTCTACAACCTTTATCCATTCCAAGTCAACGTTGGGAGGAGATTTCAATGGATTTTATCACGGGTTTACCTAAGTCCGAAGGAAAGAGTGTCATCATGGTGGTAGTTGATAGACTTACCAAGTATGCACACTTTTGTGCATTATCTCATCCATTTAAAGAAAGTACGGTTGCTACTACATTTATGGATAGAATTCAAAAGCTACATGGAAGCCCAAGGGTTATTGTGAGCGACAGAGATCCCATTTTTACTGGAAATTTTTGGATGGAGTTATTTTCTTGTTTGAGTACTCAATTAGCTCAT